>CM032327.1:30662041-31049541 GCA_019022515.1 Quercus aquifolioides | reverse complement strand
CCTAACTCATTTTAAAGGCTTCCATCATATTAGAATTGATAATAGCAGAATTTTACTCTCAATGAATCACATTTACCAATAAACATCATCTTCCTGAACTGCAATGCTTTGTCCTAAACTAGTTTAGATATAATTCTTATAGAATTTTATTAACTTATCGAACTAGTTTTTTGTGAAATTAATCTAACAAAATACAAAACCATCAGGCAGCAAGCTTTGTCAAATTAAGAAAGTATGAAAAAGTGGCAACTTACAAGAAATAAGCCTCTACCACAATGTGTTTGCAATGATATCACCTACATAATTAATACAATGAATGCATAAGAAATTGGTGTTCAATCTCTAATACTCGCATTAATGACTTATCTCCTAATGACAGTAATCCATGACTCACTGATCGTAGCCAAAAATACAGTGGGTTATGTCCGAGAACATGACAGTTAACTTACCAATAAATAAATAAAGCAATACCCAATTCAAATTAACAAAGAAAAAAATAAATAAATCCAAAAGCAAATAAGAATGAATTGTAATACTAGATTAAAAGACCCAAAACTTGTTCAGGTTAGTTATGTTAACTCCAAGAACATAAAATATGAATAAAAAAAAATCAATCATAGTAGCTAAATCAATTGCAAGATGAACGCTGTAAGGACCTGTTTTGAGTTTGTAGCCCCCTATGTGGAATGGCTTAAGCCCAAAAAGCCCAAAAGCAATGAATTTATAGAGAATGGGTTGAAGAACTGGGCCGTAGTTGATCAAGTAAATCTGGGAATAAATCTGACAATAAAAGAATGAAACGACATAGGATTATTTGAAGAAAAGTTATCCTTGGCAAGGTCCGAGGTGCATTGTTCTTTTATATTATCTTTCAATTGGGTTACAAGTATGATTCCTCAATACTATCTCCTTTTCTCTCCTGATTTTTCCGATCCCCTTTTCATGAAGGGCCTCATCCCTTATATAGTTCCTTTCACAGCATCTCCATCCTACATTTGTTAAGCATCTGAGTCCTCACTTGAATGTCTGTCCCATCAGACACCCTCTCTGGTCTTATACGTCTTGGGGTAACCAATTTTCCACTGTTCAGGGGTCTTCTCCACATTAATGCAGCCAGAAAAGTAGCTGCAGAACATTAAATGTGGTAGTGACAACTTTGTTCCTAAGATATCTTAGGATTTCCTTTGGTTTAATGTCCATTCAGTGACTATTTATACCGACAGAACTTCCTGGGAGGTTCTTCTACATTAGTAAGCCATTTCTTTTGACCTCGGCTCCAGTCTGTCGAGGAGATATTATCCTCGGCTAGTAACACCTGGAGCCTCAGTAACCAAAAATAAACCTTTTCCTTGCTAACACAGTCCTCTGTGATGGAAACTATTCCTATCCTCGGCTTGGGCTATGGGCCCATTATAATAAATTTACATTAAACTTTTGGACCTAACATCCCTCCAAACGCCATTCAAGTCAATCCAAAGAAGGAAAAGACAATTAGTAAAATGAAACATCAAACAATCACCACAATCACTACATATATATATATATATTACTAAACACAAAGGAAAGCAAAAACCATACCTTAAAGAAAACTGTGGGTGTATGGGTTTCAAACTTGAGGGCAGAAAATGATACTTGGAGCTAGCTTTCAATCCTGTATAAAATTAAAGCAAGATCAAAATTGATTAAAGAAAAGAACAAAGAACAAAAGTAAAATAGTTAGGGTTTCTAGGTTTTTTTTTAGTTAGGGTTTCATAGTATAAATCTTTGGGTTTATTTGATTTTAACATTTGATTTCCATAACAAATGAAACCAACGAGACTAACAAAAAAGAAAGATGAGAAACAGAGAACAATTACCTAAGCGTTTGGAGTAAGAACTGACTTAGTGAAGAGTACACAGCAGCGGGGTGAGGACTAAACACCGGCGGTAGCTATGGAGAGAGGAGCGGGCGGTGACGGCGCTAGGCATTGGCGGCGGCTAGGGTTTGGATTTGGAGAAACGGTTTAGAGAGTGTGAGACTGTGAGAGTTTGAAAGAGTTTGAGATAGCCAAGTAAAGAACTGAGAGTCTGAGACTAAAGAAGTGAAGACTGAAGAGGTGAGGAAGAGTGAAAAGGGGAGGAGGCGTGAATGGGAAGCCATGACCATCTGAACTCTGTCTCTGAAGTGAAAACTAAAGAGAGGAAGTGAGAGTAAGTGAGAGATATCAGATCTTTCTTATTTAATTCTCATGGTTAGATTGGCTCTTGATCTTGGATTATAACCGTTGATTTAGAATTGGTTATTGTGCCACTGTAATCGGTCATATCATCACTGAGTGCTCAGTTTTACTCTCATCAACACCGTTGATTTTAAATTTTAATTTGAGATGAATAGGTGATATGCATATTGGGATGGCGTGTGAGAAAAAGTTAACTTTGGTCTTTGAGTCTCAAGCTGGCATTGCTGGGCTTTTGCTGTTCCTGCTAGCATCTAATGTCAAATCATATACTGTATTTTTTTGTATAAATAATTCAGTCGGTTCGGGTTTTTCGGGTGAAATATATTAAAACCCAAATTCGAACCGAATTATTCAATTTTTTCACTTGCCAACCCGTGACTGACCATAGACTGAATTCGGAGCTGCCCGTGGACCTTCGGTTTGGGTGGATTCGGGTAGGCGGGTCGGTTGATCCGAGTCACTAAACACCCCTAAATATAGGATGCAAGACATACCCGTACATGTACACATCATTGTCACCGGTCCACTTTTTGCAAAGGTGGCATCTTTCCAAGAAACTCCCAAGCTGTGTTCGAGAGCTCTCCATTTTCACCAGAGCACCACCACTCGCCGGAGCCAAACATGGCCAGAACATCATCGGCGTCACCAGTACCAGCATCACATAAACTACATTCACCAGAACCATACTAGGATTGCACCAGAACTCCGTCGTCAACGCCGGAGGCAAGACCCAGTTGAACATGAAGTTGTTGTTGTCACCATTGCTCGAGAAGGAGGAGCTAGCAATTCGCATGCGTTTCGCTGATATCTTGATGAGAAAAAAATAGCAGGGTTTTAGTGAGAGAAAGTTAGGGTTTTAGAGAGAGAGAGAGAGAGAGAAGGACCAACATGGTTAAGGGCTTTAATAACAATCTCCAAATCACCCTCAAAAATAGCATTATTCAATCCTAGTTCATGAACAAATGCCACTGCCCTCCAAGCTGCCATCATCTCCAGCAAAACAGCCGATGCAGGTAAAGTAATTTTTTCGGCCATAGCTCCCATAACCTCCCCCTTGCAATTTCGAACCACTACACCAATACCCCTTCATTAGTTTCTGAGAAAACAGCCCCATCAAAATTAGCTTTGAAGCAATCACTAGCTGGAGCCTTCCACTTCACCAAACACTGACGCTGCCAAGGTAGACTCTGGGGTGATGGCTTTTTATAATTCTGAAATTTTAACAGAAATTGACCCGCTGCTTCAGTGATCTTTGAATAATTAATTAAATGCAAAATTAACTCCTAAGATTCTTCTATGTTAAGTGTGCACTACCCAATCTTTTTTTTAAGAAACAGCACTACCTAATCTTTAAAGAACTCCAATGATTCCAATACTCATTCTTTTTCAGTTACAAACTTACCATTGTTTACACCTAACATTTAACGTAGGAAACGAAATGTAAAAGACACAAGATGGCAGAGTGAATTAAATGATAAAGAGTTTATAAGTAACTTTAGCTTTCGTTGTCAATAACAAATGCAAGTAGCTTTTATATGGTTCTATATATGCACTGAGGCACAAAGATCATGCATATAAATAATAATCTAAGAGCCTATTCTTATGACCATAAATCCCAACACTCTTATTAACACTATAATTAACAAAAAAAGAAAAACCACTAGCAATCTGAGCTATTTGCATTTCAACTGAAAATTAAGCATACATCCCAACTCAGTAATTATGGGTTGGTTTGGTTATGATAAAGCTAAGACTGGAACATCAAGCCAAAAATTCAAAGCTGATGAAGATGAAGACTAACGTCTAGTTTTTCAATGGTAACTTAAGTCTCAAAACGGTGTCGTAGCTTCAGAGGCAGAATGTTTTAATTAGAATGTAAAAAACAGAGACGTTTCACATAAGTTGAACGGTGTCGTTTTCTATCTTCTTCTTGTATAAGAATTCTGGATATACTCTGTATTTCCTTTGTACTCGATGGTTCTGGATATGGTTGAGTAAACAACCTTCCCTTAATTCACGTAGATATTGTTAGGGCAGTTATGATTAGTTAGAGTAGAATTCTTTAGAAGTTTCTTGATCTTATTTATGTATAAATAGGACTCTTGTGTAATCTATTTCACTTCTAAGCTTGCATAATCAAAATATCTTGATTCAGAAATCTCTCCTCTCTCTCTCTCTCTCTTCCATTATGTTACAACTACAACTGTTATTTTCCGCAATTGTTGAACCTTCTTTGCAAGCTCATAATCTTTCATGGTATCAGAGCCCTTGATCCATGGCTTCAACAACACCTCAAGATACTGCTTAGTCCTCACATACTACTCATTCAACAACACCTCAAGATAGTGCCCCTCACATACTACTCATTAACAATCCCTCATTCATTCTAGCTCAATCTCCATTACTGTTACTATCTAACATGCCAAACCTCATGTCAATCAAGTTAAGACTACACCAATTACATTCCATGGAAGCACCAGTTGATTACAATACTGGAAGCCTACTCTTTGATCAAGCATATTAATGGTACAAACTTGGAAGATCAAGGATAAGGCCTTGCTTTCTTTGACAAACTCCACTCTAACACCACAAGTCTTCTCACTTCTTGTTGGAATCACAAGCTCAAGAGAGGTTTGGAACACTCTAGAGCAAAGGCTCACCTCTACTTCAAGAGCTAATATCTTGAATCTGAAGCTTGAGCTTCAAAGTCTCAAGAAAGGCAATGATTTTGTAAACAATTTCTTGCAAAAAATCAAATTTGCTAGAGACAAACTCCTTGTTGTGGGAGTCATAGTTGATAATGAAGAATTATAGTGTATTGTGCTCAGAGGACTCCCTAGAGAATATGCACATTTCTGTTCTGTAATTTGAACTAGGAGTGATCCTATCTCCTATGAGCAACTTGCTATCATGCTCCAAAGTGAGGAACAAGCAATGACTGAACACTCAGATCTAGTCCCTCACTCTTTTGCTATGTTTGCCTCTAATGGTAAACCTAATAGCACCTTTTAGAATCAGTCTCAAAGTCATGGTTCTGGTAAAGGGGTAGAAACAACTCTAACAAAGGAAGAGGAGAAGGTAGATACAACAATAATGGAGGTCAACCTTTTACTTCTCAGGCATCTCAAAATTACTCTCCTTAGAGTTATCAGAAATCACAATCCCTCTCAGAATTTCAAAGCCGATCGTCCATCATGCCAGATTTGTGGGAAATCAGGACATCAAGCTTTAGATTACTATCATAGGATGGATTTTGCTTACCAAGGCAAGAATCCACCTACTTAGCTTGCTGCCATGGCCAGTGCTTCCAATGCGGCTATTACCAATAATCAGGACCCTTGGCTAGCTGATTCAGGCACTTCTGATCATCTTACAACCAATCTTAACAACCTTTCACTTCAAACACAGTACAAAGGAATTGAACAAGTCACTGTGGGAAGTAGTCAGACTCTACCAATCAATCACATAAGTAATGCTACTCTACATACCAAATATCACAACTTTATGCTCAAAAATATCCTTCATGTTCCCAGAATTGCTATGAATTTACTTTCTATTCATAAATTCTTTCTTCATAACAAATGATCTTGTCATTTTGATGCCAATAAACTTAAAATCTAGGATATTCCTACGAGAAGACTCCTATACTGGGGCTTGAGTGAAAATGGAGTCTATCCTATCTACTTAAAGTATTTCCTCAAGTCACCTCCTTTACATCCTACATCATCATCACAGCCAGTCATCTCAATCTGCACAATTTCATCAAACACCTTCTGCCCTTCATGTAAATAGAGTTAATAAGCGGTTGTTGTGGCAACATAGGTTAGGCCACCCTAGTAACAAAGTGCTTAGTGCAACACTATCTTCTATTGATGTATCTTGTACTTTTAACAATAGTGATTCTATCACTCATTGTAAACATTGCTTAAATGGAAAGATGCATCAGCTTCCTTTTACTAAATCTGATTTTCAAGCCTCTAAACCTCTTGAATTGATTCAATCTGATGTATGGGGTCCAGCACCTATCACCTCAGTTAATGATTTTCAATATTATGTCATTTTTGTTGATGAATACTCCAAATTCAACGGCTTTATTTGTTAAAGTTCAAATTAGATGTTTTAGATGTTTTTAAGCACTATAAAGCCACTGTTGAAAATCAGCTTGATACAAAGATCAAGATTTTAAGAATTGACAGAGGAGGTGAGTTCACTTCTAACGCTTTCAAAAATTTCTGCTTGTCTCATGGTCTTGACCATCAATTCACTTGCCCCCATACACCTCAGCAAAATGGGGTAGCTGAGAGGAAGCACAGGCACTTAATTGAGTGTACACTCACTATGCTTTCTCATTCAAGAGTTGTGTTAGCTTATTTCAAAGGTACTCAATAAGTCTAGTAATAGTGTCACATTAGTGTCTGTTGGGTCAAACTTTAGTGAACCCTTGAAAAAAAAGGGTCGAAAAAGTTCAGGTTTCTTGTAGTGAAAAATGCACTCTTGTACCAGCAACCAGCCACGCATAAATGATTCAACTTAGTTATATATTTCAGGCCTTCATAGGTTAGGACACAAAGAGGCTACCCCAGTTGAGTCTGCTCATCTTAGCTTCCAGAAATCAGTCCCATGCAGTTCTTTCACTAGTTGAGAAATATACTGATCTGTCACAGCTTTCAAGTCCTTTTCTGCCTTCTCCAAAACTTCTTCTCTGTTGTGTTTACTGATTCTGTTTAATATGAAATTATAACACCAACATGTTAGTGAACAATAACAAGATAAGTGAAGACCTAATGTATGGATAAATTGCCACATCACTTAGATCAGGTAAATACCTACTAAAATTTGTAAGGAACAAACTGTAAGAACAAACCAAACCCAGAAAGATGGTAAGAAGTGAAACAACAGATCCCTTTTTTCTCCTGGGCTAAGTGATACAAACATTTGTTGTAATTAGGAAAAGACATATATGCAAGTAATCAGAAGGAACATATCGAATACAAATTAAAGCATGCAACACTAAAGAGGCAAGATGTCTCACTTGGAATTTGAACCCCCTCCTCCCCCCACTAAAAAAAAACCCACAGAAAAAAAGAAAGAAATAAAAATGAACTCATTACCTGTGCACCTGAAATATGACCTTTTTGCTGTTGATGGTGATGTCACAACTTGCTTTCACCACTTTTCTCATTCTACAAAGACAATATGATTTAATTAATAGTTAATATAATGAGCAGTGCCAATAAATTGTAGCAAACCTCAAATGGCAGTAATTTTTATTAGCCAAGAATCTAGAAGAAGTGTTTACATTGCAGAATGTATCCACATCTTGTAGAGTGATCCAGCTGCTCACAATTTTTTATTTTTTAATGTCACTAAAAAGTGCTAGAAGAGGCACAGGCCCAGTACACCCAATGCATATATACAACTTCATGCAATATCCACATCCACTCTAACAGTTATTAACATTAAGCACAGTGCCTAATCAAGCAGCAAAAGTTAGGATATGTGCTTGACAACAATGATCTACCATACAATGTTTACCCTACAACTCCCACATTGTTCACTTCCTCATGCTGTTTACACGCATAAATTGACAACCCACATATTTGGCACACAATGCGGTAGACCATCAAGGATAAGACTGCATAAATTGGATCAACAAATAAAGATTTCAAGTAGTCTTGACAGAAAAGTAAAGTAGATGATGCATGACCGATAATTATTACAAACTAGTCGCAGACCCGCGCAATGCGCGGGAAATTCTTTTATTTACTATAGTGAAAAATACTATTTCTATTTTAAGAACTCAAATGGTAAAGCTAAAAGCTGTTCATTCCTAACTAATAGTTAAAAAGAAAATTTTTCTCAATAAGCATACATTAGACAATCTACCTCTCTCAAATAAAAATAACATTTAGTTTATTATGAGAGCACAAAAATTTCTGGACAGGGAGCTAGACTACACAAGATATACCAACCACCCACATTGGTGCGATCCAAACAGTTCACCAAACTATTCAATGAATAAGAGCGATGAGCAATGTCTACAAAGGGCATGGTTGTAGTCAACGTGAGCTAATGACTCATGCATACAAAAAATTCCTCATTAATTGAAGATAAACGATATTGAAACTTTACCCTGTGCAACTAAAGCATAAAATATGTTCAGCAATTGCAACCCCAGTTTAAGAAAATTAAGGCCAAAATATCTTAGAATCCCAAGTAACCTCATAACTAAGACACTAATATAGAGTTTTGAAACCCAAGCAGGTTCTTCTATAAAGTAATTATATCTCCACAGTAACTAACCCCTATATATGCTTTGATTTCAAGCTCTTAATAGAGTTTGTCACAAAAGATATACCAATCCAATGTGACACATTTCTTTGAAGATTGGAACTTCTTTGGGTGGGGTTCATTAGGGATTATACATATTTTTTTTTTGTAAAAATATATATGATTTATGAATATTAAAAGGGACAATCAAACAGGGGGCCAACTTCAAAATCAGAGGTGATGACAATCTGTGCTAACATTTTAAAGTAAAAACCAACCTAAGAAATCAAGGAGTAGATATAGTGGAGAGAGCGACTTTACCACCAAATCTTAGACGTGTGTTTGGTTGCTACATCAAAAGGGAATCTCCTTCACCTACCAAATCATTTTGGGAACCTTGGGCCTCATAAATGGTGTGGGGTAAAATACACCAAGAGAGGAAACTACAATGATGCACATTTGCTTTGAAAAAAAAAAAAACACGCATATGGAGTTAATAGTCCAATTTTGTAAGGGATTAAAAAGACAAACCTTCAAATGTGCATTGTGTCGTTTTCTCTCCCAATGCCAAATATTCCCATCATTCATGGTCCTAAACCTGGATTTGAAATTCCTTTAAAGACATTTCAAAAAACATTTAGTCCATAAAAAGGTGTGCAAGGTTACTCATGAATTTTGATTGCTAACCCTAAAGTGAACCACCAATGTTGTAGATGATTTACAAAAAAATGCAACTTAATTTGACATGTAGATCATTACTAAAATATTGATACCCTCTTAAGGTATATTTACATTTACATTTAAATTTATTTTATACGCACATATGCTCATTATGCATCTTTCATTATATTAAGAAAATACAAAACCATTTTTAACATTTAATGAGGAAAACCCCAAATTGAATTTATAATTTTTATTTTTTAGCATTGGAGCATAAAACTGCTCGATTTAATTTAATGAAAATATAAATACCTTTTATTAAGCATTGTGGCTGCAAAACATAGATAAAAATTATGTGATATTTTGCACCAGTCATATTTTCCAATAGAAAGTATCTAATCTCTGAACATATTACAATCTCATCTGACGTTATCTCAAAATCTAAATATTAGTCCAATGGTATTGCAACATGTTTTTTTTTTTTTTAAAAATACAAACACCCAAAATCATATAGTCCCAACAGAGAAATTTCAAATTTTATAGTTAATTCAAACTCCTGATTTGTTTTGCATCTAGTAATGGTGAAGTACTTGTTCATCAAATTGTATTGTATTGTATTGTTAGTTGTACCTATGCCCATTTGTCACCAAGCCACATCATGGGGTTCATCTAAATATCAAGTCTAGCTACCATTGATTTTGAAATATCATAGAAACCACACTCACACAGTTCTCCAAAATGCAAATATGATCAGAAACTTGATGTATTAAACCATGCTTTATAACAAAACCTGTATTTAGCAAGTTGTTCAATGCAAATAATAAAAATAAAAATAAAAAATCCAATAGGAAAAAAAAAAAAAAACCCAAACATTTCAAGCAAAGAGTAACATGGAAATCATTACATATTTCATCAAAATACATGCTTAAATATTGCTCAATTGGCACTTCTTTCTCCTATAATAATTAGTTGAAAGGTGAGGTCAAGAGTTTAAAACCTGCTAGGTACGTCTATAACTTACCAATAAAACAAAATGGAATAGGTGAAATGTATTGGTTGTAAATTGTAATATGTGATTCCCATATGTATTGGGATGCCTTGTGAGGATATTTTGTGTTCTAAATGTTTCTTAGATTTGTTTCAATGAATTACCTGCCTGAAAAATAAAAATGAATAAGTAAAAAAATATGCAAATAGTAGATGTGTTTAGGAGATTTAATCCAAGACATTGGAATACCTTTCAGAAGATCCAGCAATTAACAATTATGCAAATCCCTAATATCTATGGAGTGGCTTATATGAGAATTCTCTGTATTTTTTGCATTACGAATATGAAATTTGCTCCCACACCTACACAATAACATGTTCCATATGACTATGGCTTTACAATTACATAACCTATACATCAAGCTGAACAATAACATCCATATTAGATTAAGTTCCTTAGCTGGAGAGCAAAATATATTTCCCACTCACATAGATATTTTGTAACATATTTTAAATGTGAAGAATCTTACATTTTTTTTCTTACAGAGCACACAACATCCCTCATGTCTTTCATTAAGAGAACATTCTCTTCGATATTCCTTCCCATGACAAGTGTGGTTTGGTGCTGACCAATCAATATACTTAAGCCAAGGCTTAAATCCTATTGGCCCAGGCTGTAGTAATGCATTTATAGATTATGTTACAACATAGATAGGTCTACAATCACCCATTTTAGATGGCTTGGGAACCTTAGTAATTCATGAGAAGATGGTGGCGTTTACCTCCTTAATAATTAGTAGCTGACCTGAAAAACAATTGAAAGGCACTTGTAACATCTTGCACAACACTCTATGCCTTTTTAAAAAGGGGACTGAGAAACCATATGGAGTTATACCAGAGGGTTTTATCTCCATCCATGCAAAATGTCAAACCTTTTAAAAGGTCTAACTCACAAGGAAAATGTAAAAACAGGTCTAGTCCAATTCACACATGGCCAAAATCAAGTTAGAATCCTAAAGACTCTTCGCCTCAAATTGGATTATTTGAATCCAGGGGTAAGTTTTCTCTTTAAACAATAGAATCAATAGAAAGAAAGGATTTATAAAATTTTAAACCTTTTTTTACATCGACAGTTGGGGTGGGGGCATTTGAATTCTAGAATATGATTTCTATAAAATTAAAATTTTCTCCTTGACCCCAATTAAATTTGTAATCAATTTCTTAATCCAATTTATTTATTTCGGGTATCACAAGATAAGGCATTGTTTGATAGTTAATCCGGTGCATTGGTGTAAAATTCATTTTCAATGAAGTCCTCACTCTTTTCTTAAGCCACCGCTTGGTTAGTCAGAAACCTTTTCTGGAACCTTTTTAGTGGAGAAAAAGTAAGTACTTCACCATTCTTGAAATAAGATGTCAAGGGAGTTCTATAATATATATTGAAAAGAAATCCTACAAAGTAAAGGTGGAGGAAGTGGGATTAGTCTTTATGATGAGGATTATTGAAAGAAGTGATGATTTTCTACGATCAGTTTGTTCTAGGAAAAGGTGCAAGAGGGTTATTAGCATCTGTGGAGGATTTAGCCAAAGCAGAACCATCACAGTTTTTCTTAAGGAAGATTCATGTGCAGTAAGATAGCAAGTGAGACATGAAATGGATAATATGTGAGATGCAATATTGTCAGGCTATGAAATTGCAGTACTGTCAGGCTATGAAACAATCTTTCTTTCATGTGAACAACTTTTTGACATGATACTTGTACTAAATGCCAAAAGTTTCAACAAAAATAATAAAACACAACAATTAAGATAATGTAATCCTCTCATCCAGGTTCATCTCACCATGTAGAAGAAAGTTGAGTTGAATTGACATTCATAATAGGGGGAACCATGTTTTATTTTGTTGGAGGAATCATTCAAAGAGTAAAGAAAAAGAGAGAGACAGAGAAGAATCCACAAAAAAGTATTTCTAAAATTAGCATATGCAGGTTTCTACTCTGTCTGTACTGAAGAATCCACAAAAAAAGTATCTCAAGTATTGAAGAATATTAAAATAGAAATATACAGCATGATTCTTTTAGGGGTCACAACTCACACAAGGGAAAGCTACTAAAATCTTGACATTCCAAGTCACTTGGTACTATAATATGACTACACATTCTCTCGCATGATGCTTAAGAATTAGGAAACAATCTACCAACCCATCTTAAATAAAACTGCAGCATATAATCATACTAAATCTGTTGAGTTTTGAATATATAATAAATAAACAATTGAAACACTCAGCTATTTTATCAAACAATTGGCGTGCATTTAACAAAAGCAAAATTTAAAAGATATAGGAAGATGTAAAGAGAGAGAAGTGGGCAGTTTTCTAGAGGAGGAATCAAGGGCAGGGGAGAAAATAAAAGAAATTAAAGAATAAGAAGTACAGAAGAAAATAAAAGAGATAGAATACCTTGAGCTTTGGTAAGGTAGGAAGTAGCATAGCGTACATGTATATTTGGATTTGAAGCACAGTTGGGACTTGGGAGAAGGGGATTGCCATTGATGGTGGAAGGAAGGACATGGGTAATTATATACATCCTAGAGAGAAATGTTACACCGGTTCATTGTCTGTATTGTAACTTATAACGGCAAGGTAGGAAACAGAACACTTGAGCTGGAGAGTCTAAAGGGAGAGGGAGAGACAGTAGTCTAATGTGGTACAGAAGGAGGCCAGCTGACTAATGGTTGAGGCACAAATGAATAATACCAACGGTTTTGTCAAAATTATCAAAATTTAATTATACCAATTGGAGAACCATCCAAATTAGTGGGAAAATTTCACAAGGGATCGCATAAAAAAGAAAACACAAACCAATTGGAGAACCATCCATACAGCTACATGCTTTACAATACAACCCATGCCATTTAAATAACCTAGGCATGTAATGCAAAAGAAAGTAACCCAGCAGTAACCCAACAGTAACAAATGTAGAAAAGAAAAAAGAAACCATCAACCAAAATAATAGAGCAAGAAATTGAAATGTAGGGATACTTCAACTGAACCACCAAGCTTACATCAATATTTATATAGATGTGAGGAGAGGAAGGAAGATAGAGAGGCTGCCGTTAGAATCCAAAATAGAAGCTGAAACCATAGAACAGAAAGATGAAACCGTGAGAATCAAAAGGTGGGGAAGGGGAAGAAACTAAACCTCAAACGATGAATAAGTTGTAACCATGAAAACTTAAAGCATAAGCCGTGTAAGTTATAACAGAAGGCAAGGGAATAGCATAAGTTGTAACCGTGAAAAACAATTAGGTTTGACAAAGGGAGATAGTTGAAAAGGCTTTAGATGTGGGCTTGGGCTTTATAATGGATTTAAATGTATATGAAGTGGACTTTAAAGCAGAGATAGAATTGGATATAATTTTAGTTTTATCAGTATTTTATTAATTAGTAAAAATTATTTTAAAATTGAATTAAAAATTTAGAAAATAGGATGGAAATGACATGGCGGCTGATGTGGCTTAATGTGAGCGTAGCAACATTAAATGCTACGCTTCAGCTTTTAGTAATATATAGATGGAAAGCCCCAACATCTTTAGCTAATAGCTGAAATAAGTGAATCTTCTGGACAATCCCAAATGATGATGCAACCATAGCTCGGTTAGAGAAAGAATATCCTCTTTGGAAGCCTAAGGTTAAGGCAAATGCCTAAGAATAAGTTTCTACGTTATTATTATTATTTTTTTAATATTTTATTTGGTTATTCTAGAGTCAAGTATTTTAGTAATTCTACAAGTGTTGGGAATAGACCATAGTTATGGGCCACAGATTTTCTTTTATTAATAAGTAAGTCTTATATAGTTTATGGGTCTTTAAAAATGTTCTATTATATTTCTTTTCCTTCTCTTTTCAACCATCAATCAAATATTTTCTTTTTTGAACCTCAGGTGTAGACCAAAGCCCCTCCATCTATCGTCTTCCCAATACAAAGCTCTGTTGGAGAACCTAATAATATCAGCCACATAAACCTCATTATAGTTAATTTTCTGATTTCTAGGCCATACAATATATATATATATATATTTTTGATAAATAATGTAAGAATATTATTAATAATAAAAAGATTGCCAAACCGAGTACATTGGGGATGTATTATGGGGGCACAAATCAGGAAACAAAAGAACAACGATCAAGAAAAATAGAAAAAGAAGAACAAGAAAAGTGAGAAAAGACCACACTCCATTCAAAGAGAGTGTGTAAGAAAAAAGACTTAATCTCCAGCAAAGAACGTTCACAACCCTCAAAGCTTCTAGCATTCCTTTCACGCCAAATGCACCAAATCAAGCAATGAGGCACTAATTTCCAAACATATTCATTGATTTAGGCAACTAAATGTGTAAGTTTCAGGCTAGCATCCAGGTTGCATCATACAATCAAGACAATGACCACAAAATGACCATTAACTGTTGGATCCTTGCATCATCATAATTCAAGCCACATTTTTTATTTGAGTGGTATAACAATAAGAAATTAGAGTTTGCTGGATAAATTCTATAATTATCAAAAATGAATAGTTCAGCTCAACTGATGCTGTAGCAATGGGCTGGTCAGAGAAGAATTACGCACAATGGTACCCCAAAACTAGTCTTTTGGCCCCTACTCAATTCAATAAGACTATTTGTTCCAATAGACCTGCAAGGTAACTGGCTGTATGTGGTAGATAAATTATTGAGAATTGACAGCTCAGGGTATCATATGATTTCCTTATTATCTCTCTATTACTCTGACTTGCCCCTTTAATCTTTCTCTCTCTCATCAATCTAAAGATTATATTAAATCAGATCTGTGAACAAATTATAAGTCAATTAAACTCTTAATTTTATTCCGGATAATTTTCACTAGCAAACTGTAATTGTCTCTAGCCCTTTCTATATCAAACCCAAACCCTGATTTCCCCAGATTAGAGGTGGAAGTGGCAGAGTTCAGCAGCTATTCTGCGTGATGAACTTAGCAAAATCATCACTTTGGCATAATTCCAATACATGTAGCCTCTGGAACAATGTTTATTCCTACTGCTACGGTAAGATAAGAGAAGACGGAAGGGAAAAGTTAAATGCATTTGAGTTTTGACACCCACCCTTAACTCAAACTACTTCAATCATTCCATTCCAGTTTCGACCTTCACCTCTTACATCATAACAGTATTCAATACTATCTCTACAGTCTACAGACCATGAACCAGCAGAATTCAACTAAGTATAATTTTTGCTTGGCAAAGGCATTCCATTCCAGGTACAAGCCCCTCCATAAAGGTTTCCTCCTACTACTTTTGTAGAAGGTAAATGACAAATCACTAAAACCACAATCTGTGAAAATTTTCTGCAACCAACTCAATCACCCTAGGAAGTCATGTCCCCAAAAGTCAATACCAACCAGTAATACTAGTAAATTGTAGACAGCGGTTCCTCTATTAATCAAGTTTCTTAATTTTCTTTCAAAACTTCAAAGTGCATTATTCCCTTCAAGAACAATAAATGAAAGTATGAAACTTTGGACCTAAGCTAATCCAATACTCTTCTCCCTTCCTCAATCAAAGACAATGCCCGTCTTCTTATAATGGGGGATAAGAAAGTACAATGATGAGTGCCACTAGACTTTACCAACAAACCCAATGCTATGACATGAAAAGTCAGAACCTTTTTTTTTTCCCTATCTGATAACAGCACTAGCATTGGGGATGTAAAAACCCCCCAGTTGCTATTTTAGCATCTAAACCCTTAAAATTGCTCCACATCCAGGTTTGCAAACCCAAAATTTTTCCCCTCCCCACTACAGTAAGGTTGCATATATGCTACTGTTCACAGGTTGTATTATTATTTTCTATTTTTTTATTATCTCCCACTTGTCTCTATCCTCTGACTTTCCCTATTCTCTATTTTTTTTTCTCCCTCTTGGTCTCTCCGTCTCCTCTCTTCTCTGTCTCAGTTCTCCATCTCTCCCTCTTCTCTCTCTATTTCTCTCTTCTCCATTTCCCACTCTTCTCTCTCTATTCACAGCATGTTTCTCGCTCATCTATCTCTTCTCATCTGACTAAGTTTTAGACTAAATATGCAATATTAATAAATATTAGTAGAATAAAATAAGTTATATATAGGTGTAGCTGAGAAACCATTGATGGGCAGGTGTGTATCCATTAAAATATTAACAAAAATTTAAGTTGAAAACCCTCATTGGAAATGGGCATGTCAGTCCATTAGACAATGAGGGATTTGACAAAAAGTAATAAAGCAGTAGTAAAGAAGGGAGAGAGAGAGAAATACGTACGAGGGTGTTGAGGTATTGGGTGTATTTGGTGAAAGCGTCTTTGATGGGTGAGGAAGAGGAAGAAGAAGAGTCAGTGGTCATTGTCCTTGCCCTCTTCGATGCAACTGTTGTTGCTGCTGCTGAGAAATAAAGATAGTTAAGAAATATTACTCACTACTACTAGGGAATGAGAGAGAGAAAGAGAGAGTTGAGAAATTATACAGTTTGGTAGAGGGAGGAGGTGGTGGGGTTTGGATGCCATGAAACAAAGCCTGTGGAGTACAGCCAAGTAGGAGTAGTAATACGAAATCTTAACTATATGGGTAATAGGACTGAAACTCAAGATCTGCAGCCACACCGCTATAGCTGCCAGACCATGAACAGTCCCACCACCACCATGGCAACCAGCTCCAGCAGCAACAGCACTACCAAACCTGGCTCCATCTGGTCACCCACTCTTCCACAACAGCAATGACCACAACCGCCAAGCTCCGCCGACCATGACACCTCTGTTGGCAATGGGAGCTTACCTTTCTTCTCCCTCTCCTCTGGCAGATGCTTTTAGATGAGGTGGCAAATTGTAGGCCTTAGATTTATTTGAATTGAATCTCACCCTTTAAATGCATAGTCGAGCCATTTTTTTAGCTTAGGATGCTGTTTTTCTAATTTAGAATCATGTTTTGTAATCTTTGACAAAAGTTGGGGACAAATGCTCCAATGGTTGTTTATATACCAATTGGTTTGGTAATGATGTACTAGTGTTTTGAGTATACTTTGTACATTTGATTATATGGAATTAGGATACATTTTAGGTTCATAGCTTGTTTTGAAGCAAAAGATGACCATAAAAAGAAAAATCCTCCAAATGCGATTCATGAATGGAAACAACAGAAGTTCCTACCAGAAATCTTGCTTGTTAAATACATAAGATAAGAACCTCTTATCACTTATACAAGAGTTGCAAATGAAATTCAACATGAAACCATTCAAGGTTCACGTTTTCAAGTTTCAACAAAGAAAGCAATCTTCAAATCAAATACATATAATAATTCCTGCTGAGTTACAAATGCTTGCTCAACTTTTGGGAAGTTTCTCTATCTTCTCCTAGATCTCTTTAATACTTCCCACTAAGGTTTTACCACCATATGCACCCTAGTTGTTAGTTTATAACAATATGACCCTGATTTCTTACTTCACTCACCACAAAATCCAAGGTCTGTAACACAAACCAGGAAATCAAAGTACATGTCAATTGCTATGAATTTATAGTCATTGAAGCCATAACAACATGATTGTGACAATAAACAACTTTTTTCACCACTATAACACATGATTCTCATTGAAAATGGGGCAAGAAAAAGAAAAGTCTTGCATCCTTTAAGATCTACTTTTTAAGAAGTTTTTGCAGATTTAGACAATTTCTGATGGCTTGACTCTCCAACAATTATACCAAGAGGTTTACAATAAATTAACTTAATATTAGAAGAGAGTTGAGCTCAATTGTAAAAAGGCTGATAATGCAACAAGATGGATTCGATCAATGCCAAGAGAATTCTTTAATAATCAATTCTTGTAAACACAAAACCAAACTGCTGGCATAGATTTGAAGAGTAACTCCTTTAAGCATCTTTTATTTATTTTTATTTGACAAGTGATGCATACTTATTAAAAAAAATGAGGAAATCTGTATAGCAGCATACATAGACTTAAAATAATTACAAGCTAAAAAAAAAAATTCATATTATCATCTCATAAAAAAAAATTCATATTATTAACAAAGTCCACATATGAAGGGATATGAACAGTCCACATATGAAAGCTCATTTCAAATTGCAATTATAATCCTGATGGCTACCAAGTTTACATTAGGCATTCAAATCTGTCATGTTTTCCCCAAGATAGTTTGCATAGATTTTAAATTTTGAGACTTCAAAATTTAATAAACTTGTATATATAGCCATCATCATCATCATCATTATTATTATAACTTGGAAAAGAAGATTTTATGATTTTTACAATCAACTAAATTGGAACTTATTCTTAGTTGATGCCAAAACCTAGAGACCCATACACACTCCAGCTACAAGTAGGTCACTTATTCAATCACAGGCATTCGGGTCATACTCATAAACCCCAAATTTCAAATCAAAGCAAAATCATCAAGCTTTACACCCAACAAGCAAACACAGTTATCAAACTAATCAAAACTGGAATGGACTCAGAATTCAATTCACTGACAATTCTTATGAGTTTTAATTTCTAAGCCCTCTTTTATGATGGAGACAACTTCCTCATTAATGAAGGGAGTGTCCTGATAAAAACCAAACCATCTTAACATACATCCCTGCTTACACAAAAGTTGATGAACAGATCCTAATGCAAGGTCACCTACGATGGAAGATCAACCTAGTTGTGCCCATTTACACTGCAGCTCTTACGTCTACCACGGCTAAATCTGACAATATAACTCAATTCAATTTAACTAAGTCTAAATCCGAACTAAATTGAGTGACGTTAGTGATTTAAACGGCAAACTTGATGGATGGCTCAATTTGGCAAGTGTGTAAAGTTTAAGGAGTAAATTGGCTAAAATAAAAGTTCAAGGGGTGTATTGGCCACTAGTCCAAAGTTTAGGGGGTGTCTTGGCATTTTTCACAATCAAATATATAAATCTACTTTAGCAATAAAACTGCCAGTCTTGCATGAGAGAGTATCTGGAATTCATGTAAATGGAACATAAATTGCAAATTTAATACTGGAAAATATTTGGAAGATAAAACACCCAAACAGTTTATAAATTTAACCTACTTAGTCGATACATATATGTTAAAGCTTCCCATCAACAGCTCAAATACTGAACATGCAATGGCATTACCAAAATACAAATGCAAAAACTGACCTTTGATAATATAATATATAAATCACACAAAACAATCATAACACGTATATGTATGTGTATTCTGAGAACATAGAACAACACAATAACAGAAGCATATAAAAGTTTCACTGGGTTCCGAACGATCTTGATATGATATATGATATATCTCATCGAGTGACAATAGTTCCTCAAAAAATTACAAAACGAAATAAATAGAAACACAAACAAAATTGCATAACATCTATTGTCATGATAAGAAAGCTGCAAGCAACAAATAATACAACTACCTCATAAAAAACCAAAAAGGCAATAAAGTTTCATCCCCTTCCAGCAATCCTCAGCAAAGGAGAAATGATACCCTGTAGCTCTTGCAAAGAATGTTGTATACGTATCTCCTCCTCAACAGAACGTTTAAGGTTTCTAATTTGACCCTTCAAGGCCTCAGAAGCTCTAATATCTTCAACCCGCATTTCAAGAACCTTCTTTGTCAATCCCATCAACAATCCTGAGAATCTTGGCACTGTAGAATACTTCTGTAAGAACATCAACAGCGACCCAAGCTCCTCATTATCCAAATTCTCAACACACTTCAATAATTTCCTCCTTGCCACCAATTCCTCCATCACTGCCACCACATTCTCCGGATTCTTATTGCCCAACACCGACACCAATGCCTCCTTGTGCCTAAACTTCTTCAACAATTTATCATGCTCTGCCAACTTCACCTTCTTTGGTCCCATAACCAAATAATCCCCCTCCTTAGGCTTCTCACCCTGCCCTCTATGAAAATACCGAAAATATGAAGGCCTCATAACCCTTCTCTCCTGCTCCGCACCTAAACTCCAAAAGCTTCTCAAACCACTCTCCACATTCTCCTCCTTCATTTTTCTCTTCCCAACATACATTACCCCATTCGAACTCCCAATCACTCTCGCCCCACAATCCGGTGAAAACCCAATTGACATAAGTGGTGCAGGGAACCTCATAGAATGTGTGACCTTCATCCTCCCATAATCGAACACCTTCATATACCCATCCAATCCCACACTCAAAACCCTGTGCTCCCTCCCTTCCTCAACATTCTCCTTCCCAACTCTCCCTACACAAACTGAAGTAACCGTCTTGGTATGACTTTCCATCGAATAAACCATCTTCCCACCTCCAATAAAATCCCAGATTTTAACCGAATTCCCACCTGCAGTAGCAACTAACCCTCCAGATGGCAAAAAAACCACACTTTCAACTGGTTTTCCATGGTTAACCTCCATAACCGTTTTCGAACCGGTCACTCTCACATCCCAAAGCTTAACCGTATGATCATAAGACCCAGTGACACACATTTCATGACTAACAGGCGAGAAATCACCACAACGCACGTAGTCCTTATGACCCAAAAGCTCTAAAAGTGGGGTCTCAGAAGCAACATCCCAATACTTAACAACAGCATCATCGCCACCAGAGACCAAGTGGAGCTTATCATGAAGTGGGTATTTGAGAAAACGTACCGGGCGTGTGTGGGACCTGAGTTTACGAAGTGGGGTCCGCGTTTTGACATCGAACACTTGGATTAGACCCGAGAGGTCAGAGGCGGCGATCAAGAGGCCGTCACAGCGGAAGGAGGCGGAGGAAACGACGTCGGAGAAGGAGGAGATGGTGGAGGAAGGAGAGAGGGTTTTGGGATTGAAGATTTTGAGGGAAGTGGAGTGAGTGGCGGCGAAAGGGTGAGGAGGTGAGGGAGAGAAAGTGAGGGAAGTGATGGAGGAGATGAGGTCTGGGATTTGGTGGGTTTTGAAGGAGGACCAGTACTTTGATTCTGGGGTTTGTTTTGGGGTTCTGGGTTTGGGTTTGAGCTTCGGTTTGATGGGTTTGAAGGTTGAATTTGGTTCCGCCATTGAAGGAGGTTGTGGGAAGTGAAAGCTCTAAATTTTGGAAGTTGAGGTTTAGGGTTTTAGACAAGTAATTGTGTATCATGTATGTTGGTTGCGGGGTTTTAGGATTTTCTAATGCGTATCATGTTATTTGCCGCGTCTGGGTTTTAGCAGCACGCAGCACGCAGCACGCAGCACGCAGGCACTGAGGGAAGGGTTAAAAGAATTTTGCGGAGGATTTCTACCAAAAAATAAAATAAAAAATTACGAGAGGATATAGAAACAAACAAATACCGGGATGAAGGAAAATAATTATTTTAACCAATTTTTTAAGATGTGGAGTTTTTTCTTTTTTGTTAGATGTTTTCAAAAAGAAAAATGTCAAGTTTGTCGCCAAGAGATAACTTTATTTTAATAAAGTTAACTTTTTGTCAGATTTTTAATCAATTTTATAAGATATAAAGCTAATAAAGCCAATTTTTTTAGTTTTACTTGTCATTTTTTATACTATTTTTAGTCATTTCATCTATTTATACATATTTTTTATTAAATATATTTCATAATAAATCATTTTTAACAAACACCTTACGGTACTCATTAACATTTCTCTTATCAAAAATATGTCCATGTGAAAAGTATTTAGGGAAATAAACTAGTTTGTAATTCAACTTTATAAAAGTTGAGTTTCAAGTAAAACTACTTTCTATTCAGAAAAAAATAATAAAAATAAAGCTCAGACTTTCTAAAGTCAAGCTCTGAGCAATTATTCTCTGAAGTGAGGGTTTGGGGATTTTTTTTTTTTTTTTTTTTTCAGTCTCATTTATGGGCAAAATTTGCCAAACAGTGCAAATTTCAAAATTTTTAAGCTGGATAGCACGCGTTCAAAGTTATTTTGTTAGTTAGACTCTTTTTGAAAGTCGATTTTACCAAAATCGACTTCCAGGCAAAATCCCGCACCCCGCACAGCGAACATATAGTCTGACGTGGATTAAACAAAAGAAAAAGCCACCTGGAAAAGCCACCTGGAAGTCGAGTTTAGTAAACTCGACTTCCTGAAAGTCGAGTTCACTAAACTCGACTTCCAGGTGCGGTAAAAACCTGTCACAGGTGGCCTAGAAAGTCGAGTATAGCGTACTCGGCTTTTATAAGTCGAGTACGCCATACTCGACTTCCAGTAAATGTCCACCTACCCAACTAACTCAATTATGCGATGCGACACGGTAAAAATTTATTTAAATGGAACTCGAGTTCCAATAAATTTTACAGCTACCCCAACTATCTCAGACTTATACACTCAACTCTCACTTTCACTCAACTCTCACTTTTCACAGCTCTCTCCCACGCCAAAACTCTCCCTTTCAGACAAAAAGCTTTTCTTCTTCTACACAAATCACATTCATCATTCTACAAATAAAAGTTTTTCTTCTTCTTCAATTTGTAGGTAAATATTCAAACATTTTAAATTTTTTTTTTTTTTTTGTTAGACCTGGATATATACTCTTACATTTGGTAGATATATATATATATATATATATATATATACACACATACCACTTTTATATTTTTGATGAGTAATGTGTTGTTATTATCATTATTATTATTATTATTGTTTTTTTGTATTTGTTATTTGTGCTTTGTAATGGGTTGTTATTTGATATGCAATGGGTTTTTCTTTGTAATGTGTTGTTATGTATAATGCGAATAAATGGATAACATATTATTTATTTGCAAGGTGTTGTAATGTCACTTTTATATTTTTGATGAGTAATGTGTTGTTATTATCATTATTATTATTATTGTTTTTTTGTATTTGTTATTTGTGCTTTGTAATGGGTTGTTATTTGATATGCAATGGGTTTTTCTTTGTAATGTGTTGTTATGTATAATGCGAATGAATGGATAACATATTATTTATTTGCAAGGTGTTGTAATGTGTAATGGTTTGTTAGTTGTAAGATGCAACTTCAACACTCAATTTTTTAAGGTTAGCAACCATGTAAAAATTTGTTTGAGTTTAAAATTTTGAATTTTTGCTTGGAGAGAATAAAATTTCAATTGATTATAATTGTTTGGTGGACTATGTTATCTTTATATTTGCCTTGAGGCAATATTTTGTAGTTCATATCGAATAAAGGTGTTATATTCGTCACTAACTTTTAGTAAACTTATTTGACTTATATAGGCTTGTAATGAGTTCGATTGATTTTTATCTATATTATGGTGGGGAGCCCTGCAGTGATGTGACTTATGGAGTGACATATGAAGGGCCTGGTAAAAAATTAGAGATTATTCAGCTAAAAAAACGGCAGGAGATCAATTTGAAGAAGTTGAAAAAGAAAATTATGAAAGAGCTGGATTTGGACCGTCGGTTGCATGACATAAAAATTATATATCGTGCTCCTCATGCAGTGTTCAATGACCGTATTGTCTTCATGCCTATTGAAATAAAAGGAGACAAGCATGTTCAGATTATGTTTGACAGGATAAACTCAACGCCCCAGTTAAAAGCTGCCGAGTTGTATATAAGTGTGGAGTCTCGTATAGAAGTTGGCGGTGAAGATGTGCAACAAACAACTTTAGAGGTTGGTGGCGGGGAAGAATTCCATCCATTACATACGGATAGTTATCCATTACATACAGATAGTTGTTTGACTCTTACCCCGTGCACCACAGTTGGGGGTTATACACCACCATGCCAAGAGACACAAACTCCAATGGTTTGCGGATCTAGTTATCAACAAGAATGTATTCAATCTCTAGGGAGGGAAGACGAAAACGAAGATGATGTTGATCATGGTAGAGATGAGTATGAAGAGATGATTGCGAGAGATGACTTTCACGAGAATACTATAAACTATGAAAATGTTGACTGTAGGGTCAGAATTTGCAGCCCAAGCCCAAGAAGGTGTGGATTTGGAGCCCATTGAACCCAAAAAAATAAATTTGTAGAGAGTGGGTGAAAGAGCTAGGCTAATAATGAAAATAACAGTATTAAACAGCAACGCTAGTGGGAGAATTTGAATTAATACGTGCTCGGACGGATGTAAGTGTCTCGTCCGAAGAAGTGATTTTCATTGATGAACTTGGGTTACAATTCTTAGAGCTATAGTAAAATAATACACTCTTTCCTCTTTCTGATTTTTCCCCCCTTCTATCAGAGACACCTCTCTTATATAGTACTGCCTTTCCACATCTTCACCGTCCACTTGTTCATCATCTAGACGCCCACTTAAGTGCATGTCCCATCACACTCCCCCTTTAGCCCTGTCTGAGTGGCGGTAGCTGAGAATGCATTGTTCAGGGGTCTTCTCCACATAAATGCGGCCAGGAAGGTAGGTGCAGTCATTAAATGCGGTGGTTGAAGTCTGTCTCCTTGATATTTCTCTGTTCCTGTTACCTTCATGCGTGTCCGAGGCTCCTTTCTCTCTTAACACTTGTCAAACAGATCACTTAAACCTCCCATACACGTGTCGGGCAAAACTTCGTCGGATCCGAGGATATCGGACTCCTCGGACATATGACCATCTCCTCGGATAGTGCACGTATTCATCTCCAGACATTCTCCTTTTACATGGGCCTCTGACTGTGTCTTAATCTCCTCGGATGAACAGTGTTTCTCATATAGGGCCTTGGGCCCAATACGTTGGGTTGGGCTTTTTCTCCCCCCACATTGACAATGTCGTGGATCATCATGATGATGATGCTATAGAGTTTCAAGATGATATAGGCGATGGTATAGGTGTGCAGCATGTTACAACTACAATCCCTACATATGAAGCTCATGACCCGTCATTCCACGCAAACACTTGGGATAATATAGTTGATCCTTCAAATGTTGAGATACCATTTTCATCAAGTTGGGTGCGGGGAATGAATTTTAGCAAGGGCTTGATTTTCCCTAATAAAGAGGCGGTGAGACAGGCATTAATAGTTTACTCTATGGACAACAACAAGAATTATATAACTGAGTAGTCCAACTAGCAAAGATTGTGTGTGAAGTGCGCGAATGAGTCATGTGCATGGAAAGTCCAAGCATTCTCACAACAGAAGCTTAACGGATTATGGGCCGTCACAGTATACAGCGGTCCTCACACTTGTCCATCACTTGGGGTGAGCAAAGATGGCAGAATGATGGATTCAAATTTTCTTGCCAAAGAACTTCATACATATGTACTTGCAGATCACACCAGCAAAATAAAGGATCTCCAAAATCTGATGAAGGAAAGGTTTAACCATGATAACTACAAGATATGGGATGCGAAACAAAAGACTATTGCAAACATACACAGGAATTGGGAAGAGTCATACCAAAAGTTGTAGAAGTTGTTGTTGGCATATAAGAATAGTGATCCGGGTGCACAAGTGTCTTTTCGGTCGATCAACGGGGACATACCAAGTATTATTATATTTAAGTATGTGTTCTGGGCTTTTACTCCTTCCATTGCTGGATTCGCATATTGTAGGCCAGTAATTAGTATTGATGGAACTTATCTTTATGGAAAATATAGAAGAAAGTTGTTGATTGCAATGGCTACCGATGCTAATAATGAGATTTTTTCGCTTGCCTTTCCGGTTGTGGGTGATGAGACGGGGGCCAGTTGGGGATGGTTTTTATCTTGCCTGCGGACTGCGATACGTGATGTGGTACCCGATTCCGGCATTTGCATAATATCAGACCGACATAGAGGTATAATATCATCCATTGGACAGTGGCCCAAAGTGTATCATAGATATTGCATTAGACATGTGGCCAGCAACTTCAACACTCAATTTAATGACAAATTCTTAAAGTCTTTGGCCTTGAAAGTAGGATATGAGCATCAAGATTGCAAACTTGGAAAAATATTGGATTGCCTTAAGGAAGTTGAACTCAAATTCAGTCAGGATCCCAATCCCAATATAGCAAAAAAGAAGCCATACTCCTATCTAATGAAGGAGGGTCTGGAGACATGGACACTATCACATGATGGTGGACACCGTTATGGGGCAATAACTACCAACATGTCTGAGTGTTTCAATGGAGTTCTAAAAGGTGCACGTGGACTACCCATATCTGCATTGGTTGACTACATTTGGTGCAAACTTGTTGCCTATTTCAATGATCGGCGCACTAAAATATTGGGTGATATTGAACATGGTCAGAAGTTCAGCAAGCATGCCATGGAGAAATATGAAGCAAATTACGAAAAAGGGACAAGACACTATGTGAGGCCATTTAACCAGCAAGACGGTGTATTTCAAGTTTGCACGACGCATAATCCACACAGATCTGATGGGGGAGACCATAGTCATGAAGTAAGGTTGCTGGAGAACACATGTACTTGTGGCAAATGGAAAATCTATAAGATCCCGTGTTCACATGTGATTGCAGTTTGTATTAGGGAACATATCAATGCAATGAGGTATATTGACCCATGTTATACTTTACAACGACGACTTTCCACTTATTCACATGAGTTTCGTGTGCCCAAGGATAAGTCATTATGGCGGGAGGTTGTCGGCCCAAAGTTGTACCCTGACCCTGAAATGTTGCGAGACAAAGGTCAACCTATGTCAACAAGAATAAGAAATGAGATGGATTGGAGGGAGAGTCAACCCAAGCCGAAATGTGGAGTGTGTCATGAAGAGGGCCATAACCGTAGGAGATGTCCGAATGTGATTCGCGCATCAACAAGCAGCAATGTTCCGAACTAGGTAAGCAATGCATGCAATTTTGTGATTCTCCAACCTAGTTCAATTGTGCATGGTAAGTTCAATTCTATTACCTGTTGGTTTTAACCCTTTGATTCTATTCCTTTTTTTCCTAGGAGATGCTCAAAAATCATTTTTTCCACCTGAGGTGTCTTGTGATTATCCCATGTTGGCTCTACACAATTGAAACAAGTACTTTCGAATTTCTATAGCTTAAAACTTTAACATGTGCTTTTATTTATTACTTTTTCTAAGATTGTGATATATAGTATATAATTATGTAGGACTATGCCACATCAAAGGATGATACAAACTTTTGAAGTATTTTTGACGGTTATTGCTAAAGCATATTGGACCAACTTTTGGATGGTGTGGTGCATAGTTGTTAGGACAACTTGGACAATTGTTTACACAACTTGTAGCAGCTTTTTGGACAGTTTTTGCATTGAGAAGCTACTTAAACGTGTTGGTTTCTATGTGATATGTTACTAGGATTATAAAAATATGTTTAAATTCTTATTTTCTAAGTAATTGCTTGGAAGTCTCATTTGTGCATGTGTTTTTTTTTTTTTTTTTTAATTCTTGTTATGCTCTGTCAGTAACACTAAATGCAGCATCTAAAAGCTTTATCATATGAAAAGGGGAAGCTCTTTGGTTATCAATGCTATATTAATCTCTCCATGTTAATGTCTAATATATAAATTCACTATAAAAGACTTCCTTTATGGTAGCATTAAAAATTCTGCTGCATTGAAAAAAATCTGCTGCATTAAAAAATCTGCTGCATTAAATAAAACTCAATAATACAAATAAAATCTGCTGCATTGAAAAAATGCTGCTGCATCAAGTAAAATTTCTGCTGCATTGATTAGTTAGTTACATAAACTGTGGCACTTGACCAATTTAAATACTAGTTAGTTACATAAATTGTGGGAACCATAACAAAAACAAAAAATATTTGATGGTCCGCTTCATTTCCAGTGTCTACTATATCCTCCAATATAAAATCTAAGAAAATTTGCTAAACAAATCAAATAACTCCTATAATGCCCAGATGCATATTCTTGCTGCCCAGATGCATATTCTTGCTGCCCACCCCATCGATCTTGCTGCCAGTAATTTGCATTTCAGCTACCCCACAAAATTGTCCATTAGAATTAACTTGTAAAAGTTTAACGAAAAGAGTATAAGATGACTGTCACATAATCCACAAATTTATGAATTTGTCATTCTAACTGTCACATAATCCACAAGAAAACATTATTGGCTTCTAGGCATTCTAACTGTCACATAATGTGTTAGAATATGAAAGGTATTCTACATGAAAGGTATTTAGTCTTAAAGCAAGAGGAAATTAGCTCATAGACCTGCTTGTAGACAACAGCAAGATATGGTTCAAGACATGGCGAACAAGCTGAACTACACCGCTGCTTCCCTTCCCGATGACTTTAATAGTCTCAAGATCTTCCAATGAGAATTCGATATCTAGCTCCTTACTGTCAGAAGGCTGTCCAAACACAACAAGAAAAGCAAATTTGGGGAGGGCTCAAGTATCTTATAGATAAAACAAAAGAGGCGGTTGGGGGGGGGGGGGTGAGGCGATGAAGGATAAGTGTTGTATGAAATTGAACAATAACAACCAAGCCTTAATCCCAAAGAATACAAAAAATAAGACAACACCAATACAAAGCATGAAGGTGAAGAGGATGTGCAATAAGTCCTAATGGAATAAGAAGCCAAGTTGTTTGAAATAAGTATGATGATATCTATCATCAGAGGCATGGCAGTTGAAAATGTTGGACTTATGTTTTTTAATTAGGAGATGGGTTGACTAGTCACTAGACATAAAATTTGGAGCTTTTAGAAGTCTCCAAGAAGCATACCAAATAGGGCTGCTTTCCCAGTTCTCCAAGATTAAGGTGTTGCAGGGTTAACAAAAACCACAACCAACAGCCAACAGCCAACAGCCAACAGCCCCTAGTAGCGTAGAACACATGCTGGGGGCTCATTGGATGTGCCAATGGGGGTTCAAAATGAAAATCAAAATAACTGTCACAGTGCAATTTGAATTCATCATTGGGCAGATGAAACGGCTTCAATGCTTTTTCAATGTAATTAAGGGTTAAAGAAATCAAATAAGTGAGAAAGGTAATGGCAAAAAACCAAACCTCAATTCACATATATAGCTGAAGAATCTGAGGATTTTATTACAAGGCACTTTCCAACATATCAGAAATATTTATTCTTACCTCCTGAACATTCTGAGCACTTTCCAACATATTTATTCCTTTTTGCGTGTCTCCAGCTTTCAAAAATTCCTGCTCAACCTAATGAGATAATAGACAGTTCCAAAACAAAAAATCTCCTTAGTCTTAACCTAAACTACCTAATTCCAGATTAAATACAAGAAGAAAACGGAAAAACAAAGCAACCATAGTGCTCAATTTCACATGAAAAAAATCTGCTACATTAAAAAAATTCTGCTGCATCAAAATTCTGCTGCATTGAAAAAATTCTGCTACATTAAATAAAACTCAGTAATACAAATAAAATTTGCTGCATTAAATAAAACTCAATAATACAAATAAAATCTTCTGCAAAGACAATCAATTTTGTCTTTAAGCCCCATGCATAGAGATTTACAACCAAAACCTAACAAATGGTCCACCACACATCAGACATGCACATCTTCTAGACAAACAATGGGAACCAGTTACATAAACTGTGGCACTTGACCAATTTAAATACCAATTACATAAACTATGGGAACCATAACAAAAACAAAAAATAGATGATCTGCTTCATGTACTGCTTTTGGTGCCCTTGTTGGCCTTCTTGCCCTTTCCACCAAGTGGTTGAGTGACTGCAAACAAAAGAACCATAAACCATCAAGAAAACGTTACAGATGTATGTTTATTTCACCAACAAAAATGAACTTTTATTTTATTAGTCACCAAATAGTGCACTCAAGTGTCCAAAAGCCACTTTACCAAGTATATATGAATGTGTATCATTAATCATATTAGGCTGCACCCTCCCCGCGTTTACTTCTTTTCTGGTTGTGTCTAGTGTACTGCTTGGCGGGAACATGCTTTGTTACCTACTCATAACGTTATATTTTTAAAATTTTAAGCTTTTACAAACAAACAAATTCATGCACAAAGCAGCCCAAAAAATATATGAAATTAAAATCAAACTAAAGCACTTGGAATACCAGGTGGGAACCTGTGCCGCATCTCCTTGGTTGGATGGTGCGGGTCGATTTCCTCATGGGTGCAGCATGAGCATTTGCATCCTGTGGCTGCTCAGCTTGGTCACGTTGCCCCTGCTCAACGTCACTGTCATGTGGATTTGTGGCTTGTGGAACATGTATCAAGGTAGAGGAGGTAGGAGGTGATTGTGTATGACTTGGGTTGGTAGACATGAGCTCAATGTGGGGTGTTTGAAGGCTAGGGGTGGGTATAACTGTCTGGGGAGAGCTATAAGATGGGGCCATGGGTGAGTTGTGGTCAACAGTGGTGGCGTGTGGGGAGAACTCGAATTCAGCATGGGTAAACCGCAAGGGAGATCCAGTGTAAATGGGAGGGATGGGTGGCATGGGAGGCCCGGTTGTGTCCTGAAGGGTGGACAAGGGTGAAACAGGGGTCTCAGTGGCCAGAGGAGGGGTAGGGGCAGGTTGATAACATGTCACTGAAGCAACTGAACTCGTACTGGGCCCTACATCCGGTATTTCAGTCTGATTTGCGGCTTCGTCATTGGCTGACACATTGATACGATCAACCTCATCCACATCCTCAAGAGCCTTCTTAATGAACTTGTATTCGTAAGATTCTTTATTGAACTAGTTGAGGATAGCCAATTGGGTTGCAAGCTGTCATTAAATCAACGGCATTATTAAGTATGACACATACATAACGTCAAACACACCATGCAAAACAAAATAAGTTTATGCACATTACCAAAATTTCCATCTTAGCGCTAGCGCGGTCGATATACAGTCGAGTGATCCTACGATACCACACCATATATGGATGATGACGTGACATCACCTCCTCCATCCTGAGTGCATGACAAATGTACTCGTCACGATCATTCCACCTCTGAATATGGACTGCATGTTCCACTGACCAATTTTTTTCTACCTTGCCCCTCGCATCTATTTTGTGCAAATTGCGATTGGTATTAGCATCTCTAGGTTGTTCCTGCTTTACCCAAACTGTCGTAGGATACGATCGGGTAGGTGGAACTCTACAAGCCTAAAACAAATAAGTGGAACGGTCGACCTCCACACGTTACTTCCTTCGGTGCGAAAACTAGGAGGAAGGTGGCTCAAGTCATTTCCATATGGCTCCCACTTAACCTACAAAAGCCACAAAGTAAAGCAACCACATTCAGAAATTTTCCCAGGAAATGAGTTGCATAACAAGTAGTACAATAGTCCGCCATGAAAAACTTTTTGAAGGACATGGGATGTTATGGACGTATAAATACAAGTATTATACCTGGTCGGGCCGTGTTGTGGCAATTTGATTGCGATATGCGAAAAGCACGTGTGTGGGAGTATTCTTTCTACACATCGCCCCTGCTCACCTACAAGCAAATAACATCACATGGTCATTAGTCGTTTACGTATAAAAATGTGGCATAATACATGATAGCACACTAATTATGCAATATATACTTACTTCATAGCAAGAGGAATTGGTGGTAATGGTTGACCATAAACACCCTCGGGTTGGGGCACCATCTGTGGGGACATATGTGGGAACCTGACATATATTCACAATTGGACCAAAATCAATGGTCCGCCAATCTGCTTTGCCTTCTTCTCGCTTGCATTGCACAACTGTCTGTACAACCATGATAAGGCTGCACTACCCCAACTATACTTGCGTGGATTACGAAGGTTCCGCATGAACTCTAACCACATGAGATGGACCCTATCTCCGGACTTGTCAAGAAATACCATATCCCCTAGTAGGGCTAGTATATAGCAGCGAGCATATTGATGAACTTGAATCTCATTGGCATTCGGAGGCAGTGGTTCTCTGATTCTTGCGACAAGTGCGGATACCATAATCCTTTGACCTTTCAGCATATTTTCATTGTCATTTGGAATTTGAATTCCAAGCATTTCATCACACACAGTTGTCCAAGTTCTTTTACTGGGCCCAACCATTGCCTCACCCTCGATGGGCAACCCCATGATAACTTCCACGTCTTGCAATGTGATCGTCATCTCACCGTGTGGTAGGTGGAATGTATGGGTCTCTGGGCGCCACCGCTCTACAAATGCAGTGATCAATGCATGGTCAAGCTATATGGATGGGACCAGGTACAGACCCTCTAGACCAAGCAACCTCACAATGGCAAGGACATGATCATCTACCATAGGAACTCGATGTCTCAACTCTTCATGGCGAGTTCGACAATCCAGTGTGCCAGAAGGATCCTGCAAATATTATAACAATAGATAAAAATCTTATGCAAATATTTAGTATTAATGGCTAATTAGAGTTGTGACATGAATTCATAGTACAAGAAAACTCATGCAATTACCTGTCCCTTAGGGTTCCACAGTAACTCAGATCGATGTTTAACTTGTTCCGTCAATATACTACGATCAATGGGTCCAGGATCTATCATCATGCTGCAAAAAGCGAGTATCATATATAAACAATTAATTACTAGAATAGGGATCTAAGCAGCAATAAGCGGGTTTCCTCATGTGAAATGTATTTGTTTAGTCTTTTGCTTTATTCTAGATAAAGTAGTTTTTGCTTAATCAACGCAACATAAGAATCAGTTGATACCACCGAAGGAAGTAGCATATATAAGTATATACTTCCCACTCCAACAAAGTCATTGTATAGTTCAAAAATAATTTTCCAATGATCCTTGGACCAAATGGCATTATAAAGTCATTGCAATTCTAGCATTATAAAGTCATTGAATAGATAGTTTTAACATATATGCAATTCTAGCATTAAGAAAATAAAATAAACAAAATGGTCATTATAAAGTCATTGCAAATATTGAAGGGTTTCCCTTCTTACATTAAAAAAAATGGTGAATTTAAATGGAGGGAAGCACGAAACAAAAACAGCTCATCTGTACAGACTGAATTCCTATCTCTGTTTGACAAGTTCTTAGAAAGATTGAAGCTTGTTATGAAATTTTTTTACACCATCAATAGGTATCCGTCCAAATTCATGTCTTCTATGAGTATATAGATTCTTAATTATCACAGATGATGCCTATGAAACCAAACCACCTTATCTAATTAAAGGTAGCTCTACATAGTTAAACCCAATGCGATGCATGCTCTGGCTTGTGAGTCAGGGTCAAGAGCTAGAGGCAATCCTAAAACTTGAGGTCTCTCATATGAAACCAAACCACCTTATCTCTCTCTCTCACACACTCACACTCACACGCACAATGAACTCAAAAACAAGATGTTATGGACGATAGTAATAGAACAGCAAGCATGCCAAACGGTGACAATTCTCCCGCAGCTTTCATATGAGACCATAAAAGACCATCACAAAAAAGGCTCATTAGCTAGTATAAGCAGCCATGTAATATTTCATTTATATCAAATGCAGAGTAATTATTCTTGAGTGTGAAGTGAAAAAGGTCTATCTAAATTCTTAGGCCAATAGTAATAGATTAAGCAAACTAAAATACCAAATCATTCAATCTGAAAAATATGTTAGAAAGGAGAGAATGCATCATTATTAGTATCTTAACCAATGAAATAGAGGCAGAAAACATTGACTCAATCACTTACATTTGCAAATATCATATACATTAATAGCACAGTAAACAAAAACAAATAAAAACTAAACCCAAATCTCCAAATCACTAAACCTAAAAAGCAAATCAAAACCCATTTCAGCCAATAAATAAAGAAAAAGAAATCGCATGAGAGAGAGAGAGAGAACGAACCTGCTAGACGGACAAAACGGCGTAGGAAAAGAGACACCGGAGAGAGAGAGAAGAACAGCGGCGTTGGGTTGAGAGAGACACCAGAGAGAGAGAGGAATGAAGACAATTGAGGCTGAGAGAGTTTACCCCATCAATTCTATTTTTAACCCCTGCTTGAAGTCGAGTTCAGTGAACCCGACTTTCAAAGAAGTCGAGTTCACTAAACTCGACTTCTGTGTGTCTACGTGGCTTTTTTGCCTCTTTTTTTAATCCAGGTCAGATGTATATTTAGTGGGAAGTCGATTTTGGTAAAATCGACTTTTAAAAAGAGTCTAACTAACAAAGTAACTTTGAACGCGTGCTATCTGGCTTAAAATTTTCGAAATTTGCACTGTTTGGCAAATTTTACCCTCATTTATGGGTCTAACTATCTTTTCAATCACACTATTACACTATCTAGTTTAAAAATAAGTAACGTAGTAAATAAATTATAATTTGTCTCTCTACCTTATTTACATTAACCTTCCTAACTTTTATAATTTCTTTTTCATTTTTTTGGGTAGGTAAATAGTGATGGGGAGATAAATTCGAACAATAAACATAAGGCACCATAGAAGATGTATTTATCATTGGGTAATTACTTAAATCTCAAAAAAAAAAAAAATTTAATTTAAAGCTTATGGCATCCATCTTAGATTGCTCTTTAACGTTAAACCAAGGTGTTAATTGATTTAATTTTGGTAATTATTTGCTTATAGACTTATAGTTTGGAATATATTGAATTTTTTTTTTTTTTTTTGAGAAGGTGTTTATATTGATATATGGTTGCATTTCAACCAATGAATATTAGTTTCTATTCCAATAATATTTTCGTCAAGTAAATTTAAAAAGTTAGAATTTTATCTTTGAAAATTTTAAATGTGTCAATTTCGTTCATCTACTGTTGAACTTGTTCTAGCCTTCTATGCCACCTCAGGTTTTTTTTATTTGTCGTGACAGCACTATGTTTGTTACATACTCCTTTGAAGTTTGAAGTATTTTAACAGAAAGTGACTCCTTGGAAAATTTTGGAGGAAGAAATTACAACACTTGAACCAAATTTCAAAGACAATAAGTAAATTTTGATATATTTTGGCAAACCAATCATGTGATGTCTATTATTTATCAGAGGGAAGAATCCCTTCTTATTTAAATCCTTTAATTTTAATCAAGATAAGAGAGATCGAACATTTAAAAAAAAAAAAATCAATGATCTTAAAAACGCATATAAAATAGACAATTGGGCCTTCTTGCATATGCTGCATAAGTTGGTCATCAGGCCTGTTAAATAGACATTTGTGATTTTCTTTAAAAATGGGCATCTTAGGAAGGATCTGGTTCAGAGATTTTTCTTTAGTTATCTCTTGAACATTCAACGAGGAAAAAAAAAAGAAAAAGGAGAGGATCCAAGCCTGCAGCAATGTGCTGTTGATTTGATGAACACCACAGAAAAAGAGATTTCATATTCCAGACCCATGGAAATTTTTTCTTGTTTCAAGAACCAACACTTCACCAACATGGTATCATGATTCAGCCTTTCAAGGGGCCAACTCTAATCAGAGATTGATTTTATAAAATTCGCTTGTCTTTGAATACCAAGAATTGGGCCCGTTTGGTACGTGTGTTTAAAGTACTATATAGTTTTTATCTTTTTGAAAATACTTGTGGGTGAAAAAAGTGTATGAAAATGCATATAATGTTGTTTAAACATGTGTTTAAACACATGTACCAAACAGCCATCGATACTTCAAAAATGTAACTCAGTTATTAAAACAAGTAGATGGAGGCAACCCAAATCAAGATATGCATTAAACAAGAGGATCTTTGTACTGTTACAAATTTCCTCACTGGGCAAGGCTAGACATCCTCTAAACTGAAAATAGAAAAAATGGTACTGCTTCACAACCTTTTTCTACAAACATGTGCCTAAGGTAGTGCTGTCCAACATATACAAACTCGCAAATTTAAGTTTTTAGTCACTAGCTGGAGGCCCCTGCACAATGAAAAGATAAAATAGTCAAACACAGAATAAAATATATATGAAAAAAAATATTATCTACAAAAATTATCAATGAAATATTACCCAGTGCAGAAACAATACAAGATGACTTGTAATTGAATCTAAAAAGATTGTTTGAGGAGTGACAAATGGAAAAGGCAATTTAACTATTCCAATTGAAAAAAAGCCAAGAGAAAAAGTTCATGACGAGGTCCAATGAAAAAACATCCATCTTCGGTAATTTGTTCAATCAGAAATGAGATGATACCACATTTGGCAGGGTATATTTTATTTCATACCTGATGTTCTTGATGCAGCTAAATTATCTGCAGCTCTTTCTGAATCTCCTGTCCTTGTCTGGCCTTTGTTTTCCTCTCATGAAAGTCTCAGTGATCTCAACTTGGGTGACCTAATTGAATTTATCAAAGGGGCATCTTCCTCTTCCACTTCATCTTGCTTCTCTTCTTCATCTTGAGCGTCGTCTTCTTGATCATAAGCACTGATAGAATCCTCGTCTTCACTTGAATTGTGCTCATCAAAAAGTCTCTTTCCCTCTATATTACGCTGCTTATGAGGACGACCCCTGCGCCTTACAGATACCCCTTCTTTCTCTTCTGCATATAATTGACCATATTAGTCCTCACATTACAATCAAGAGTCCACAATTAAATAATATGTACACGAAACCAGAGAAATTCATGACTGGGATTTATTAGCACACTAATAATTCGAAAATAAGTAACCCTTACAGTTCACACAGTCCAAATACTTAAAAGACTTTCAAATGCACTATAAAATGGCCAGCCAATGAAACATTTATCTAAAGAATTCTGTGTATGCGCGTGCTTGTGTTTGTGTGTGTGTGAGTGAGAGAGAGAGAGAGAGAGGAGGCAAGTAAAACCAACATTAGTGATAAATAAGAAACTAGCTTATTGGTTACTATTGTAACCAAGAGGAAAGGTTTTGGAATAGTGACTACGAATGAAGCAAAAATGCCCAATAGCAATAACTTGCCCACTTCAGATCCAGGGGGAAGCATCAAAAACTAGTGAAAAAAGCACGGTAGTACCTTGCAAACCTTCATTCTTTGCATACTTCTCGCGTAAGCTGTCAACAAATGTGTAATAGGGGCGCCAGCCACTTGAATCTTCGTCTGTATTTACATTCTCCGTACGATTTTGAACATCCTTTACACTATTTGCATAGCAATTAGTGTCAACATGAGCCATAATGGAAGTTTTAAGTGGGAAATATTCACAATGCCAACATTTTAAAAAGAAAAGAAGAAATCCTTACATGTCAAGCACATCAGGTGTAGGAAAAGTTTTGATACAAAATGGAGCACAGCTAGCGCCTTCCAAGAATGACAACTGCTTTGGAGCATCTACAAAAGCATAATCAATACCATCCTTGACAATTTTTAAGATGTCTGACCTGTGCTTGTTCCGAGCAGCACCCATGAAAGTTCCAGAAAGCCGAGTAGCAAGATCTTTACATTCTATAAAAGACTTGCTAGTCAAGGGTTCCTCGTCACTTTTGGAAAGTTCTACAATATGCCGACGGTAGGCCTGCACAGATCCAGAATAGGAAAGCTTATATAGCATTTAAAATAAATAAACACAAGTATACACACTACAGAAACTAAAGGAAGGAACTTTGTACTTTCCCTAACCTAAAAACTCCCAAGAAACAGTGATCAGATGCATCCTATAGTTTCCCTAATGTAGTATATATTCTCAAGGGATGAAGTCCAAAGAGACTTGTGGCACCAGGTAAAGCCTCATAATTTACCTTAACTAGCAATAAGAACTTCCATTGAAAAACAGAAAGCAGAAGTAAAATCTGTAAAGCTAAGGCATGGAAAGAAGAATTTAAGCAACAGAAAGAAAAGCAAATTTAGAAAAAGCATAAGACAGTTTTATTTTGTCTCTTTTTGTCTCTGCTCTGTGTATATCATTTACTTTTCTTTTCAGGATAAGATATCATTTAGTTTATGCAGTGCCAGTAACATTTGAAGACACAAGAAAGTACCCAGACAAGCACCAATTACATTAAGCCTGTTAATGTATATTATGTTATGGGCTTTAGGCCCAGCTAGTTTACTTGTATAGCACACTTGTACTTGTACTACACTTTACTTGTACTACACTTTACTTGTACCGCACACATATGCTTACTTGTACCACACACATATGCCTCCTATATAAAGGCATCGCATGTATATTCCTTGATTATGAAATACAATACAAGCTTTCAGTATTTCTAACATGGTATCAGAGCCACTGCTCTGAACTTTTTTTAGCAGTCTTATCTTTATTGGTGTTACTCCACTCTCAACATCGCTTCCGCCATCACAACAGTCGCCGCAGCCTCTCGCCGTTGAACCCCCGACATCTTCTAGGCGTTGTCTTCGGGTTCCGGACCTGCAGCCGCTGTCGTTGAGGAGTCCAACACCGTACAAGATCACTGCACGTATCATCCCGCCGCGAATATTGCTCCGATCATATTTCTAGGGGTATCACTGAGATCGTCTTGGACCGATCCACCCGTCGGTGAAAGCCTCGAAGTCATCGGAGAGCCCACGCGCCCTTACGCGCCGCCTGAAGCTTCTGCGTCTGCTCCCCACGCGCCACACGCGCCGTTCTCAATGCAGGCTAACGTCACCCGTGACGTCATCAGTGCCACGTCAGCCCTAGCTTACGTCAACATCCAGTCACTTGCTGACGTCAGCGCCACGTCATCTACGCTGACCGTTGACCGTTGACTTTGACCGGGCCGTTGACCGTTGACTTTTCAGGGTTGACTTTTTCAGTCCAGGTTCTCCTTACCCAGTTTTTCGCGTAGATTTCATTTTTGCAGTCTGTTTTTGCATATTGTGTTTCTAAATGGATAAAAATGATGTTTTTCTTCCTCGCCCCATCAATACTGTATTAGAGGGGAACAAGAATTACTTATCTTGGTCTCAAGCTATGCACAGTTTTCTTAAGGGTCGCATGCTCTGGCATTACTGTACTGGTGCAATTACCATTCCTGTCAAGGGAGCAAGTGAAGAAGATGCTGCCTTCCTTGGTCGCATGATTGAATGGGATAGTCACAACCACATGATCCTCACATGGATTCGGAACACTTCCATTCCCTCCATCTCCAATCTGTTGGGCAGCTTTGATGATGCAAAATCAGCATGGGATATGTTGGCCAAAAGGTACTCCACTACTCACGGATCCATGAAATATCAGTTAGTAGTTGAATTGCATCAACTTCGACAAGAACCAAGGTAATCCATCAATGACTACTATGATTAGCTTCGCTTCATTTGGGACTATGAGAGTGCCTTTCTTCAGCACTATGGCCCAAGGATCCTGGGCCGTGTGAGATGTTTTTTGGTGGACTGGGATCGATTCTCCGCAGCTAAAGGGGCTGTTTTAAGAATCGATTGGTGCACAGAACACACTTCCTACAATAAAAAAGGCTAACAAAAAAAGCATATTCGTATTGAATGACAAATTAACAGTAAAGGAAATGCACAATAAGTGAAATATAATGTAAAGAACACGTTGGGGATCCTCTGATTAGTGAGGTGTATTTCATTAGTTTCCTTTAATTGTGATTACAATTGCTCACTAAGACATGATGCAAGGTTCAACTGAGTTCAAAAGTTACAGACTTTGATAGCCATTCAAGCTTCAAAGACTTGCAAAGTTTGAACTTGTTGAATCCGAGCGTGTACTGTAGTGGCTATCTCTGGGATACCGGGAACAAATTCCCCTGTTTTCTCTTAAGTTTACAGAGTCTCTTTTACAATTCTTATGAGACTTCAGGAAAGCACTTGTGAATGCCTTAAAATGCTCTAAACGTAAATGAATTCTCTATTCTTTCTCTGAATTCGGATCCTCTGTAGCATGGATCCCTCCCTCCTTTTATAGCACAGCTTCGGGCTCCCGGGGTACTAACGATTTCTCCCTTTTGCCCCTTAAAGTCTGTCCCGTGCCTGATTGTTTCAGGATCATGTCTTTTCCTTTTCTTCATAGTTTCTCTCTTTTTGTTGCGACCAGATGAAAGTCTCCCAGCTAGCTTCCTATTTCCAGATTTCCCCGTTGGCTGACCTGAGGCTTTTTGGCTTTTGCTCCAGCTTTTTCCAGTCGTACTTTCCCTTGTCTTTTTCTCCAAATGGTTGGAACCAAGCTTCTGCGTTTTGCCTTGTACTTCCACTGCGTGTCTGGGTCATAAGGCCCGCGTGCCTTTTGTCTCCTTTCTCTCTTCAAATCTGTTTTAATTTCACTTCGCGCGTCCAGGGATCCTCTGCCTCTGGGGAGCTTCTGGACGTCCTGACCCAATTCTGCTTTCTGGGCTTTTTTCTTTGGCTTGCTGATTTTATCTGTTTTCTTGGGCCTTTTTTCGTGGACCTCCAGATCAGATCATTCTGGGCTTCTTCCCCTTTTTATCTTTTCTTCTCTCTTTTCTTTATTGTGAGAGCCCACCCTTTATTATTTCTCTCTTTTTTTTTTTGTGTGAAATGGGCCCAATGTCTTTTCCATCTCTTTGGGCCTATTTGTGGCTATTTAATTATTTTGAACCTCAACATTTAGCCCCCCGAGCTCATGGGTTGCCTGCAGCCCATGCGTGAGTTTTCTGCAGGATTCTCTCTTGTTTTGATCTTTCCATGGGGATCCTGATCTTTCATTTCTTCGGTATCCTGGCTCCTTTGCCACTTTTTTTTTTTTTTTTTTTTTTTTTTTTGTAACCCCTCCTTTTTTCGTGGGATGTGGCAGTTGAGTTGAAATAAAACTCCCACCACCTACTTTTACGTTTCCCATAATACTCATTAATAACTGCTGATAACTTCTTCCTTTTTAAATTTAATTCCTGGCAACTGGCGCGTCTTTCCACACATTGCCTTCTCTAACTGCTCTTATTCCCTCATTCTAGTATTTTCTCATTATCCTTTTTCCCTGTCTAACTGAGTCTTCCATTCCCAGCCCTTTTCTTTTCTTTCGACCAGTCTTGTCGCTATCTTCTTTTCTTCTTTCCAGATACCCATTGCTTCAATGGCTTCTTCCTCTTCTCGAAAAAGAAAGGAGCGTACTCCTAGTCCCTTCGAAGGTGAGGGCTCCTCTAGTTTTGCGCAAGATGAGTCTGTCGTTGGGCGCCCTACTTTTCCTTTGCGAGACCCCTGGTATACTCCTAGCTTATTCTTTCCTCGGGTGTCCCATGGTGAAACCCCTCCATCTCCTCACGCTTGGGTATTCTTTGGTCAAGCAGGTTTTGCTGGTTTCGCACAAGTTCCAGACCTTAGGGAGGTTTTTGATCTCCAAATCAGGCAAGGACTTCGGGAAGCGGTCCCCATCTTCTTCGATTTTGTCGCTGGAAAGATCCAAGGCTGGCCTATTTGGGTGGATAACGAGCTTTCTGACAAGGAGTTTGTGGGTCGCTTGGAGCGTGTCGGCGTCCTGAAGGCAGTGGCTATCTCTAGGAATCTTGAGGGTTTCAGAGATGCCAAAGGCCTTAGGCATTTGGTGCGCCGTTGGTGTCCTACTCTGCACACTTTCTCCTTTTCTGTTGGTGAACTGACTATTACCTTGGAGGATGTGGTCAATAACTTTCTCCTTCCGGTGCTTGGGGATGAAAACCCCTTTGATATCAAGCTTTTTGCTGAGGATCTCGAAGTGGAAGAGAAATTATTTGCTCACTTTGGTGGACGTACTGCTTCTTCTGGTGGGAAACCGGCCAGGATGGGTAGGTGGGTTATGACTCTTTCACGTGAGAAGGATAAGGAAGTCAGGCGTGCCGGGTTCCTTGCATTCTGGCTTAGCAAGTTCCTGTTCAGCGAGTTTCCTGGGTATGGAATCAAGTCCACTCTTTTTCCTTTGGCGATTAGGTTGGCTCAGGGCGCTCAATATCCTTTAGCCCCCATGTTTTTGGGCCATGTTTATTCTCAATTGGATCAACTTCATGGAGATGAGGCTGAGGGCAACTCTTGTTATGTTATCACTTCTTCGCTTCATTGCGCCATTCTCCAAGTATTTATATGGGATCGTTCTTCAGTTACTTTAGCAAAATGTAGGAATTTAAAGTTTGTGAAAGATAAGTTTCAGGGATCCCCTGATGTGGTAAAAGGGCTTTGTGGCAGCTCTACTGACAGCCTTCCTATTATTTTTCGTTGGCTGAGTCTAAAAGGTGGCAATCTTAACTTGGTTGAGTTATTTGATCAAGCAGGCCATTTGAATTGGCGCTCCCCCCGGGAATTTGGCCCCGGTTTTGTTTGCAATTTTGTGTTATCTCCCTTTCTGACTTCTACAGGGAACACTTTTGATTTACGTAGTGGTGATGAAGGCAGCTTAGCCTATTTGGCTTGCATTAGTGCTTCCTGGCTTCCTGTGCTTTCTTTGACTGGTCCACGGTACACCCATTACTCAGCACATCGAGTACTTCGGCAGTTCGGCTTTGATCAGGATATTCCCCAGTGTTTAATGACATAGTTCCTTCTCTTCCTTCCTTGGATCCCTTCATGAGACTTCAGGCCTTCTCTTATTGGTCAAGACGGAGTCCTCAGTTTGTAGTGCCTAACTCTCAGAGAGGAGTTTTTGCCTCAAGTGGCTATGCTGGTTATTGAAAGAGGGTTCAGAAGTCCTTTGCTGACTATGCTGGTCCTGGGACGATTGGGAGAGTACCCAACCCCGGCATTTCTTCCGCCCCAACATCCAACAAGCGTCTGTCCCTGCCCACTGCTGGTATTGTTTCCACTGCTGTGAGCAGCAAAACTGGTTTCGCAGAATGGCACGCTTCCAGGGAAGGTTGGGTGACTTATGCGCGAGATTTCCCAGAGACCTGGTTGGGGTGTGACCTTGTTGTTGGTGCTTCTATTGGGGTACCACTTAAGAAAGGGGCAGTAGAGGCCGTAAGTGCTAGCACTCTCGTTGGCATAAGTAAAAGGGAAAACTATTAAGCAGGAAAAGTTGGAGGAGGCCGCGGCTGAAGAGAGTGTAGAGGATGTTGGCCCCAAGTCAAAGAAGAAGAAGAAAACTGGGAAATCCCAGAAGCAGTTGATACTTGCTGAGGAGAAGGAGGTGGAGCAACCTTTGGCCATAAGGGGCCGGGTGAAGACTAAGGTAGAGTCTTCTTTTCCCCAGGCTCCTGTGAGTCCTTCAGTTCATGGTTCCTCGGGACCCTCTGGACGTACCCGTAGTAAACAACAGAGACCTGGAGACCCTGTTGAGAGAGAGAGAAGGGCAAGGCCTCTTTCCTTCTTTACTCTTTTAGGTTGCAATTTTGTTGTTTCTTTTCCTTTTCCTTCTTTTTCTTTGAACTAATGAGTGATTGTCTTTCCTGTAGTCCAAGCGTAAGCTAGACCCTATGAAGGGTAGAAGCCAGTCTTCTGGTGAAGATGTGGTATGGTTTTCCTCATCTGCTGCTTTCCTCATATTCATTTCACAAGTGTTATATACCAGTACTGCCCTGTTGCTCATGCCCTGTCTTTCTCTTCTTCTTCTTTTTCCCCTTCTCTTTTTTAGGTTGAGGTTCCTCCCCCTGTGGTTGGTGAGACTTTGGAGGAGGAGATGGCTGCAGCTGCATTCCAGAGTAGGGAGGAGGAGGCTCCCAGTGGTGGCATAGCTGAGAAGACCGGGCAACCAATGCAGGATGTCCAGGCTGCCCAGGATCCTGAGGCTCCCAAGCTTCCCGCGTCCCCAGGTCCTCAGTTTGAACAGATTCCCAGTCCTGTCAAGGCCGTGTTACCTCAGACTGGGTTAAGCACAAGGACTTTGGGAGGCGCATCATCACCCGGGCAAACAGGTGAGCCTTTCTTTTCTTTTATATAGCCTTTTAGTCTTTATCTCTTTTGCACCTCTTCTTTTATATAGCCTTTTGAGTTCTTCCTTTTCTTTTCTTTTTTCCAGGCCAAGCCACTACGAGATCTGCCTCTGGTGCTGCTACTTCTTTGGAATCAGATGATTCTGAAGGTGGGGTGTTGATTGTCTCAACTGCATTCTTTCTTTCCTTCTGCCCTTTTCTTGTTTTTTTTTTTGTTATGGTGAAGCCCCCTGTGTCCCTGCCTTCTTTTAGCCGTTTTGCTGAGGCTTCCTCACCTTTTCTTCAACTTGCCATGTGTTCTTTCTCAGAGTCCTTCAAGCAGTCAGAGGAGCAAGAGGAGGGAACTCCGCCTCAAGAGGCTGATACTGGTTTCTCTTCTGCCTTCTTTTGTTCTTTATTTTTCTCTTTCCCCTTTTTTTTTTGCTTTAAAAGAAAAAGCTAAGTCTGCCCCCCTTTTCTCTTTCCTCCCTTTTTTTTTTTGCAGGAGTTGATATCAAAGATCCTGAACTTGTGGTTCCTGAGGGGGGTGTAGGATCTGCTCAGGTTGCTGACCCTCATGCTGTTCAGGAGGTTGAAGGTTCCTTTGGGACTCCAGGCGATGATGCACCAGTAGGGGAGGCTCCATAGGTGATTGTTTCAGATCTTGCTTCAAGGCTCCCCACCTTTTTGGCTCGCTTTGATCTTATGGAGTTCAACAGCCTCCCTGCCAGTCACTTTTGCCATTTCGGGCCCTCCTATGACAGCTTCCTGCGGTTCTCTGTGCCTGTGGAAGACCTACCACTGCTAGAAGGGTTGTTTAAAAGTCATGGGAACTTTACCCTTGGTTTTAGAGGAGGAGTATTTTTGGGGAACATTCTGATGGAGCCAAGTTCAACCTGTCCTTTTTGCTGGAGTATCTGCGATCATTAGCCCAAGTGCTTTTCCAGAGGCAAGCTTCTAAAGGTATTGATGCTGAGATCGCTGCTGCTGAGGAAGCTTTGGCTCATGCTCACAAGACTTTGCAGGATCTGAAGGTCAAAAGGCAGAAGGTTCTTTCCTCTTCGGCTGTCCTTGCTCTCCCCTCGGATGGCTCCTTGTTAGCTGGCCTCCTTTCTTAGCTTTCCCCCTTCTTTTTTTTATGTATGGACAATTTGGGGTTGTATAAGTTTTTCATTTCTTTGATTGGACAATGCTTCTGGTTCTTTTTTTAGATCTGCTTTGAGACTGCTTCCATGTATTTGTGTTTCATGATGGCTTCTAAGTGTTGCTCCTGATCCCTTTTAATGGCATGTGGATCCTCTTTTCTTGTCTCCCTCTTTTTTTTTTTACTGAGTCCTGATCTGTGATTCTCGCAAGTTTTGTTGTAGGTTCCAGTCAGGTACCCATTCCCCCTTTTTTTTTTTTATTGCGCAAGTACTGAACTAGGTACATTGGGTAATATGTATATATTTTTTTTTTGTCCCAGCTCATGAATCTTGGCAGGTTTCCCTTTTTTATCAAGTACTGGGCTAGGTATCCTCAGTATACGCCTGGGATCCTAGACCATGTATTTGAGACTTAGCTGCTTTTTAGCTATCTGTGGGGTGATCCTGGGTTATGCATCAAAAAGATTTCCCTCGGTATCCTCCCTCTTCTTCTTGGTTACGCAAGTACTGAACTGGGTACATTGGGCAATATATTTTATTTGTCCCAGCTCATGAATATTGGCAGGCTTTTTTTTTATCAAGTACTGGGCTAGGTATCCTCAGTATATGCCTGGGATCCTAGACCATGTATTTAAACTTAACTGTTTGTGGTTATCTGTGGGGTAGTCTTGGGTTATGCAAGAAGATTTCTTCAGGCATCCTCCCTTGATTTCGTCCGTGTTAGGACTTTGTGATACTTAGGATTTAATAACTGAGAAAAAGAAGAAATTTCATTGACTTTAAAACATAAATGTCATTCAAGGAATACAGCAAATTTAACAAAGATAGTAAGGATCATGTAATGTCCTTCTACCTCGAGTCTTGAGCAAAATTACTTAAACAATAATATATAAAAAAGACAGAAACACTTAGCAGGTTGGAGAGCTTGGCAAAAGGGTTCCAGTGTACTGAGACCTCTCTCTTCTCATGCGCAGTATTGTTTCAGCCACTTCCCATTTATGGGCTCTGTCAGGATTGTCCCATCTTCCTTTGTAAGGTAGTAGTACCCACTATCATGGGCCTCCCTGATGATGTAGGGGCCTTCCCACTTTGGGGCAAATTTGGAGGGTCCCGGTAGGTTTCTTCTTACATGTCCTGCTGTCCTTAGTACCAACTACCCTTTAGTGAAAGTCATCGGGCGTACTGCTTGTGCATATGCTCTTGTCATCCTTTGTTGGTACCTCTGGCTTCTTCTCCTGGCTAGCTCTCTTTCTTCCTCTACTCCTTCCAGGTCTGCTAATCTCCTCTCATTGTTTGTGTCCTTGGTGTCCTCCTGACTTTCCTCGAGTACTACTCTTGGTGTGGGAACGATTAATTCTACTGGGCTAATGGCTTCTGTCCCATAGACCAGGGAGAATGGTGAGAATCCCGTGGCTGTTTTCACAGAGCTCCTACATGCCCAAAGTACATCTGCCAGGTGGTCGCTCCATTTTCCCCCATACTCTTGCTTCATTTTCTTAAGGATCTTCAATATCACCCTATTAGTGGCCTCTGCCTGGCCATTTCCTTGCGGGTAGTAGGGCGTAGACCTTCCATGCTTGATGTAGTAAGCCTCAGTTAACCCCTTCATGTCTTTATTTATGAATGGGGTTCCGTTGTCACTGATCAACCTCCTGGGGATCCCAAACCTTGTAATGATATGGCCTCGAATGAAGTTTGCTACAGCTGCTCCAGTGGCCTTTTTCAAGGGGATGGCCTCTACCCACTTTGTAAAGTATTCAGTGGCTGCCAAGATTCATATGTAACCACCGGATGGAGGATTTATAGGCCCTATGAGATCAAGCCCCCAAGTGTGGAAAGGCCATGGGGTTGTCATATCCTGTAACGTGTTTGGGTGAGTATGGATGGCATCTCCGAGGACTTGGCATGCGTGGCAGGTTTTGACTATCTCCTCGGAGTCCTTTTTCATTGTTGGCCAGTAGTACCCCAACAGTAGTAATTGTTTATAGAGCCTCCTCTTTCCTGGGTGGCTTCCACAATCACCAGAATGGACCTCCCTGACTACTTCCCTAGCTTCCTTTGGTCCCAGGCATCTTAGGGGATCTCCACTGTATCCCCTTTTGAATAGGATCCCGTTTTGTAAGAAATATCTGACCGTGAGCTTCTTGAGCTGGTGGGCCAATGTCCTGTCAGTTGGTAGGATCCCTTGAGCCAAGTATTCCATGAAAGGAGTCCTCCAATCTTCTGTAACAAATACAGCATAGCTTTCTTCCTTGTCCACCGAGGATTGGCATTCTTGACATTTTTCCTGTATAGTTGATGCCTCTTTGTTCATATTTGGCCAGTAGTACCCCATGCGCTGCATCCTCCTATATAGACTGATCTTTTCTAAGGTCCCACAGACTTGGGCATGTAGCTCTTCCAATCTTAGCTTCCCCTCTTTCTCATTGATACATCTGGATAGGATTCCTCCGGGTAGTCTTCTGTATAGTTCTCCTTTTATCAGAGCGTAGTCCCTCAGCTCCTTGACACTCCCTCCGGATCCTGTTTCTTTCATTTTTTTCTTTTACCTCGCTCCTCTAGTCCCACTGCTTGGACTCTCCGGGGGATATCTGTTGGAGGATTTTTAAGATGGAATGCTCCTGCCTTCCTATTCTGACCAGGGTGTCTTTTCCCTTGAATGGTACTTGGGATCCCAGGGTGGCAAGCGCATCTGCAAACCTGTTTTCACTCCTCTGCGTGTATTATATGCTAAAGGTTAGGAATTCCTGCTCCAGCCTCTGTGCCCATGTCCTGTAAGCTGCCAAACTTTGTTCTCTTAGTGCAAAGTTACCTTTCACCTGCGAGACTACAAGATTGGAATCTCCCAGTACTCTCATGTGTTTCACCCCAATACTGAGTGCTATAGTTAGCCTGGTTAAGTATGCCTCGTACTCAGCTGCATTATTGGAGCAGGAAAAACCGAGCTTGAAAGATAGAGGTATGGTGTCCCCATTTTCACAGCTCAGTACAACCCCCACCCCATTTGAGGTTGCTGTAGCTGACCCGTCGAATCTCATTGTCCATTTCTTTCCTGGGATTTCTGCTACTGCTACTTCACCCGGGATCTCTTCACTTAGCGAGCTTTCTTCCTTCCCTAGGAACTGTGCCAGGAGGTCAGCTATGGCTTGGCTCTTGACGGCCTTGGGGGTCCTCAGGCCTATATCATATTGAGAAAGCAGGACCAGCCACTGTGCGATTCTTCCTGTTAGGAGGGGCTGATGCAGGAGTGCTTTTATGGGGTGTGACTTAGTCACCAAAAGGATTTGGTGAGCTGAGAAATATCTCTTCAGCCTCTGTGATGCGTAGATAACTACTAGGCAAGCTTTTTCTATCCTGGGATACCTGGTCTCGGCATCCTTGAGTGTTCTGCTTACATAGTAAACAGGTTGCTCGTTCCCATCATCATCCTCTTGGGCCAGCAGGGCTCCTATTGCTTGGGCATTTGATGCCAAGTACAATAGCAGGGGTCGTCCACGTACTGGTGCCTGGAGAGTGGGCAGATGATTCATGATCTGCTGGACCCTTTGGAAGGCTTCCTGTTGTTCTGTTCCCCAGGTGAACTCAGTTCCTTTCTTTAATAGCTTAGCTAAGCCTCCTGTGGCCAAAGCCAGTCCTGGCACGAATCTCCTGATGTAGGGGACCCTTCCCAGGAAGCTTTTGAGTTCCTTCACTGTTGTTGGTCTTTTCACTGTGGCAATGGCTGCGGCTTTGGCTGGATCTACACTTATTCCTTTGTGATGTACCAGGAACCCAAGGAACTTTCCTGCAGATACTCCGAAGGCACATTTCATGGGGTTCATGCGTAGCTTGTATTCTCTGCATCTTTTGAAAACTCGTTCAAGTACCTGAAGGTGTCCTGTCCTAGTTTTTGACTTGACCACAATATCATCCACATAGTCTTCCATTTCCTCATGCATCATATCATGGAAGATGGCTGTCATGGTTCGCTGGTATGTGGCTCCTGCATTTTTGAGGCCAAAAGGCATCACAGTGTAATAAAAATTTCCGATTGGTGTCCTAAATGCTGTCTTCTCGGCATCTTTGGCAGCCATACGAATCTGGTTGTACCCACTATACCCGTCCATGAATGAGAACGTAGAACTTCCCGCAACTGAATCCACAAGGAGGTCAATATTAGGGAGAGGGAACTCATCTTTAGGACATGCTTTATTCAGGTTGCGAAAGTCTACACAGCAACGGATCTGGCCATTCTTTTTCTTCACAGGTACTATGTTAGAAAGCCATCTGGGGTGCTGAATGGGCTTAATAAAACCAGCTGCTAGCAGCTTCTTGACCTCTTGAGTTATCTGGGCTTCTATATCAGTGTGAAAGACCCTGGCTGGTTGGATTACTGGTCTAACTCCTGGGTCCACATTGAGGGCATGGACCACTAGCCCAGGATCCAGACCAGGCATCTCATCATAGGTCCATGCAAACACATCTGTGTATTCTTTAAGCAAAGCCACCAGTGGCCCCCTTTCTTGTGTTGCCAATTGACTACTGATGAAAATAGGCTTCTGGGATCCCAGCTCAGCCCCCAAGTTTACTTCCTGCAATTCTTCCTCAGGTTGGATTTGTGTCTCTTTAACTGGTTCCTCTGGGACTTCCTCTTGGGCTATCATACATTCTGGTGGTCCGGGACCTTCCTGCACGATGCACTCAGGCCCCGCGCACCTTCACAAGCGGTATATTAATCTTCCCCCGGGTTCCCGTACTACTACACATTCCCGGGATCCTGAGGTGCTGGGCTCCTTCTTTTGCCTTTTTCTCTTCAGGAGGTCCCTCAAGTCATGGGTACCTCCTCCTTCTTCCTTTTCCAAGACAGGTGTTCCTGGGGTCCCTGGCATGGGACTCTCATCATCAGGTTCTAGCTCATCATAGAACATTGTTTCTACAAAGTTTACTTCTCCTTGGCTGAAAGGGTTATGGTTGGCAGGGATCCTTACAGGCCTCCCATTCAATCTCCCTTTAACACACTGATGGTACGTGAATGGTATAAGGCGGTGCTTATGGAGCCATGGCCGTCCCAGCAGTACATGGTAGGACACCTCTGAGTTGATTACATGAAATCTGGTCAAGGCTACTATTGGCCCCACCCTTAGAGCTAGCTGTATATATCCTTCGGTTGATTCTGCTGATCCTCCAAATCCGGTTATCTCCATGGGAGCCCCCAGGATCCTCCTTCCAGCTAAGCCCACGGCTTCCAAGGTACTCAGGGCTATGAGGTTGAGTGATGCCCCTGTGTCTACTAGTGCTCTCCTGATTTGGACACCATTTATGGTAGCCATTAGGTAGAGAAGTCTGCGGTGGTCTGGATGCTCAACTTCCATGTCTTCATCAGTGAAAGTTATGGCATTGGTTGTCTCCAGGAAAGCTCGATTGGCATGTGATTCTGCTGTGAAACATTCCATTCCTGAATCTGCTGCTATGGTCATGAGAGATTCCGTGGCCACCCTCCTTGCTTCTGGTCCAAATCCCAGCTGATTGAATAGTGATCTGAATTTGGGATTCTTCTGGAGGGTCCTGACTGTGTTTGGGTGGAAGGATCCTTCTAACTCTTCTGCTTCTGCCGGGTTCCCATGGATTACCACAGCTACCACCCCCTTTCCTTTGTGGTTGGGCAGAGGGTTCCTTTGTACTTCTGGTTCCTTCTGGGTGAGCTCCAGGGTTCCTTCTCTCAGCTTCCTGTGAAAAAGCCTGCGGAGGGTCCAGCAATCCTTGGTGGAATGCTTAACATAGTTATGAATCCTGCAAAACAAAGGGTTTTTTCTTTCTTCCTCGGTTGGTGGCCTGGACACAGTGAATGGCCTAACCACTCCATCCCCGATCCATTTGTCCAGGTTGTGGTTCAATTCTTCTTTAGTACATGGGATCACCGGTGGTTCCTCGAATGTTTTTCCATCAGGCCTTTTCCTTTTTTCTCCTACCGATGCTGTCATGGCTTGGGATGCTGGCACCCTCTTCGCCCTCATAGTTTGTGCTGTCCTTCTTGTTCTTTGTAACAAGTCAGCGAACTGTGTAATACATAAATTTTCGAGGTTGAGTCTGTAATCGAAAAGCATGTTAGAGATGCAAGTCTCCACGAGCTCTTTTTCTTCATGGTCCCAATAGCAGTCTAGGGACACAACTTCAAATCTTTTGATGAACTGGACAGGATCCTCTCCAGGCCTCTGCCTTACCATCTGAAGGCTTTGGAAAGTGACCTTGTCCTCACCAGGGTAATATTTTGCACAAAATCTTTCCATCATTTCGTCCCAGGTCTTAATGGACCCAGGTCTTAGTGTGGTGTACCAAGTGTATGCTCTGTCCACTAGGGACTTAGCAAACTCTCTTAAACACAGCTCCTGATCTCCTGCGTAGGGGCCCATAGTGTGGACAAACCTACTCACGTGCTCTACTGCACTTCCATTCCTTCCATCAAAAGGATGAAACTTTGGTGGCTCATATCCCTTGGGGTATGGCTTGCCAAGGAGTTCTGGTGGGAATGGGGGATCCCGAGAAAATTGCTTGGGGGTCCCAGAAAGTTTTTCCCTTTCTTGCTCCTGGAGGGCACTGACATCTGCCAGTGTTAGGTATTGGGGGTTAGTTCCTCCTCCCACTGCTGACCCTCCCTCTGGCTGGGTTCCATCTTGGTTGCCCACATGGAGGGCATTGTCTCTGACTTCCTGTGTCTTGCCTTCTTTAAGAAGGCGAACTTCTTGTTGTAAATCTTTCAACATTGCAGTCATCTGAGCTACAGGGTCTGGCTCCTGCCTTGCATTCCTCTGTTCTGATACTGCCTCGTGCTCTGCTAGGGGCACTTCGCCTCTTTGTCTGGAGGCCACTTCATTTTCTCCCACGGGCTCAGAGGCCGTGGGTGGCACATTAGTACCTTTACTGTTCCTTTGTCTTGGAGGCATGTTCTGCGAAGGGATTGCTTCTTCCCTTTTCTTTACCCAGTCCCCAGCGGAGTCGCCAAAATGTGAGAGTGCTTTTTCTTCAGCACTATGGCCCAAGGATCCTGGGCCGTGTGAGATGTTTTTTGGTGGACTGGGATCGATTCTCCGCAGCTAAAGGGGCTGTTTTAAGAATCGATTGGTGCACAGAACACACTTCCTACAATAAAAAAGGCTAACAAAAAAAGCATATTCGTATTGAATGACAAATTAACAGTAAAGGAAATGCACAATAAGTGAAATATAATGTAAAGAACACGTTGGGGATCCTCTGGTTAGTGAGGTGTATTTCATTAGTTTCCTTTAATTGTGATTACAATTGCTCACTAAGACATGATGCAAGGTTCAACTGAGTTCAAAAGTTACAGACTTTGATAGCCATTCAAGCTTCAAAGACTTGCAAAGTTTGAACTTGTTGAATCCGAGCGTGTACTGTAGTGGCTATCTCTGGGATACCGGGAACAAATTCCCCTGTTTTCTCTTAAGTTTACAGAGTCTCTTTTTACAATTCTTATGAGATTTCAAGAAAGCACTTGTGAATGTCTTAAAATGCTCTAAACGTAAATGAATTCTCTATTCTTTCTCTGAATTCGGATCCCCCTGTAGCATGGATACCTCCCTCCTTTTATAGCACAGCTTCGGGCTCCCGGGGTACTGAGATTTCTCCCTTTTGCCCCTTAAATTTTGTCCCGTGCCTGATTGCTTCAGGATCATGTCGTTTCCATTTCTTCATAGTTTCTCTCTTTTTGTTGCGACCAGATGAAAGTCTCCCAGCTAGCTTCCTATTTCCAGATTTCCCCGTTGGCTGACCTGAGGCTTTTTGGCTTTTGCTCCAGCTTTTTCCAGTCGTACTCTCTCTTGTCTTTTTCTCCAAATGGTTGGAACCAAGCTTCTGCGTTTTGCCTTGTACTTCCACTGCGTGTCTGGGTCATAAGGCCCGCGTGCCTTTTGTCTCCTTTCTCTCTTCAAATCTGTTTTAATTTCACTTCGCGCGTCTAGGGATCCTCTGCCTCTGGGAAGCTTCTGGACGTCCTGACCCAATTCTGCTTTCTGGGCTTTTTTTTTTTTTGGCTTGCTGATTTTATCTGTTTTCTTGGGCCTTTTTTCGTGGACCTCCAGATCAGATCCTTCTGGGCTTCTTCCCCTTTTTATATTTTTTTCTCTCTTTTCTTTATTGTGAGAGCCCACCCTTTATTATTTCTCTCTTTTTTTGTGTGAAATGGGCCCAATGTCTTTTTCCATCTCTTTGGGCCTATTTGTGGCTATTTAATTATTTTGAACCTCAACAGGGACCAAATTGACCTTTCTGATCCAATTTGGGCATGCTCAAAAGATGCTCAGCAATATGCTACAGTTAGAGATGAATTTCGTCTCTATGAATTCCTGATGTCACTTCACAAGGACTTTGAGCCCATCCATGGTCAGCTTTTTAATCGCAGTCCTCCTCCCTCTCTTGATACTGCTGTAAACGAGTTGGTTAGAGAAGAAGCTTGCAACCCTTCAAGCCCAGAATAAGTTCAATGTTTTGGCTATTACTCCTTCTGCTCCTTTCATTGAGCAACCTCAGCAATCAGGTGATTCCTCTGGCTCTAGCAATCGTCGCAAGCAGACCAACAAGAAGTTCTGCAATTATTGCAAGCGTCCTGGCCACACCATTGAGACTTGTTACCGTCGCAACAAATCTACTGCTGCTGTTGCTAATACTGAGCCTACTCCGCCGATGCCTTCCATTTCAGCTGAGTCCCAGTCTTCTGGATCCACTATCAACCTCTCCCCCACTGAACTACAGGAGATCATAGCTCAGGCTGTTCGTATGGCTGGTAATGCATCTCTTTCCACTGCTCTCTCAGTTCTGCCCGGTAAGTCTCAAACTTGGCTTTTTGATTCTGCCTGTTGCAATCACATGACACCTCACTCATCCTTATTCTCCAAACTTGACCTTCACCACATCCTCTTAATATTCATATAGCTGATGGTTCCACCATGCATGAGAATAGTCTAGGTTTTGTTTCGACCTCTAACCTCTCTGTTCCTGGGGTCTTCCATGTACCTAACCTATCCTATAATTTGTGCTCTGTGGGACAATTAGCTGAACTAGGATATCGCCTTATTTTTTACTATTCTGGGTGTACTGTGCAGGATCCGAGGACGGGGCAAGAGCTTGAGACCAGTCTTAGGGTTGGGCGTATGTTTCCCGTGGACAATCTTCATCTTCTACCTGTTGCTCCTGTCTCTGTTGCTGCTGCAGCTGCTGCAGTTTCTTCCTTACCTTCTCTTGCACTTTGGCATTCTCGTCTTGGTCATGCCTCATCTACTCGGGTACAACAGTTAGCTTCTAAGGGTCTGTTGGGTTCTGTGTCCAAAGACAATTTTGATTGTACTTCATACCAGTTAGGAAAACAGCTAGCTTTATCTTTAATAATAGTGAATCTATCTCTAATAGTATTTTTGAGTTAATTCATTCTGATGTTTGGAGACCTTCTCCTGTTACTAGTATTGGTGGATCTCGTTATTTTGTTGTTTTTATTGATGATTATTCTCATTATAGTTGGATCTTTCCTATGAAATCTCGTTCTGAAATCTTACCAATATACAGTAACTTTGCAAAAATGGTTGAAACACAATTCTCCAAACATATCAAAACTTTTCGTTCTGATAATGCTCTAGAATATACTCAATATGCTTTTCAAGCTCTGTTACATTCCTATGGCACTGTACATCATCTAACCTGTTGCAAGTGCACAATATCGTAGTTTTATAGTAAAGTGATGAGAAGAGTATCGTCCTCAGGGATTGGTCACTTACTTTTGACAAATACCAAAATTATGTTAATCTTGATTTTATCTAAAGAAGTCACTAAGGTTGTTGTAATTGGAATTTAAAATAAAATCAAATTAAAGAAAATACGCAGAGGAAAAGAACGATAATGTTCGAAAATCAAATTAATGGGAGGAAAACTTCTAGGAAATCGATTTCACATAATCCCTCACTATGCTTTACTCATCTGGCTAATTGAATTTAATTCTCCCTGTTTGTTAGCAATCTCCAAAAAACATCCAAAAGCCTCTTTCGACAGTCAATTGGAAACATTCTTGTTCATCAATTTACACAAGAGTATGCAATTTAATAAAGCAAGAAAGCATTAAGACCAATGATTTTAATACTACACAGGTTCATACAAGTCTTTCGATCTCTATATTCACATATGCAGAAATATTCAAGATCTATCCTATAATTCCCTCTTTTGACAGCAAATCACAAGATCAAAATCATCTAATTAATGGCCGGTTAATTAAAAGCAATAAGCTCAGAATAAATCAGACAAACATGAAGAGAATTAATTCAAATTAATATGGAAAAGCAAGCATAGTTCGGAATTAGATTACATCGTTTTCCTAGAATAAAGAAATTTAGTTCATGCTAAATATTAAACTCAACAAAAACGAATTCACCATAATGTTTCTGAGAAGATTTGAAGAAAAAATGAACACAAAAATCTGCTTCAGCCTCCTTTTTGCTTCAGCCCCTGTTTCAGCGTTTTTTTCCTCTGTTTCAACCCCTCTGCTTCAGCGTTTTTCTCTGCTTCAGCTTTCAGCGTTTTTTCTCCCTTTTCTTCTTTCAGTTTCAGCGCTCTTTGTCCAGTAAGAACGTATTTTTCCTCTGCTCAGTTCAGCGCCCCCTTTATTTCTTCAATTCAGCCCCCTTTATTTCTTCAGTTCAGCCCCCTTTATTTTCTCAGACATGTTGCCCTTTTTCTGCTTTAGACGTGGTGCTCTTTTCAGCCCAAAAACGTCCTCCTTTCAGCCCAAAAGCAGTTCCTCTTTTCAGCTCAATATTTTCTTTTATTCAGCCCAAAAACGTTGCTCCTTTCAGCCCAATATTTTCTCTAGCTGCTTCACATCTCTTTTATTTGAATAAATCTTCATTTTCTTCAAATCTGCAATAAAACTTAAATAACAATAATGAAGTCTAAAATCAACAAAAATAAATAAAATTAGACTAAAGTTTAAAGTTGAGAAGTGATAAATTATGCTAAATTATGCAAGTCATCACCTGTCCAGGCACCTCTCAACAAAATGGTCGAGCCGAAAGAAAACTTCATCATATTCTTGACACTGTCCGTGCTCTTCTTCTTTCTGCCAAAGTTCCTGCCCCATTTTGGGGTGAAGCCGCTCTTTATGCTGTTTATGCCATTAATCGCATTCTAAGCACTGTCATCCATAATCAGACTCCGTATGAGAGCCTTTTTGGGTCACCCCCTGACTATCATTACCTTCGCTCCTTCGGATCTGCTTGTTTCGTTCTTCTTCAGCCTCATGAGCACAACAAACTTGAGCCTCGATCTAGACTTTGTTGTTTCCTTGGTTATGGTGAAACTCAAAAAGGGTATCGGTGCTATGATCCTGTCTCTCATCGTCTTTGTGTTTCCCGTAATGTTGTCTTTTGGGAACACCGCTTGTTTGTTGAACTCTCTCACTTTCGTTCTTCCCTAACTAACTCTTCTGTTTTAGAAATCTTTCCAGATGAGTCTCCTGTTCCTTCTACAGATACTCTTGATCCTCCTTTGGACTTCTCTATTCCATCTCCAGATATTTTTGATGATTCTCCTAGACAGGTTGTAGATGAACAGGTTGATGACGAGCTACCCCACCTTGAGCCTAGGTCCCCTGCTCCTGCTCCGCCTGAAGATCCTCCACAAGACATTCCACCTCGCCACTCAACCCGGGTAAGATCCATTCCTGCACATTTACTTGACTATCATTGTTACACTGCCCTTGCTACACTCCATGAGCCTCAAACCTATCGTGAGGCATCTACTGACCCTTTATGGCAGATTACAATGAAAAAGGAAATTGATGCATTAACTAAAAACCATACTTGGGATCTGGTTACTCTCCCTCCTAATCAGTCTGTGGTTGGTTGTAAGTGGATCTATAAGATCAAGACTCGCTCTGATGGGTCCATCGAGCGCTACAAGGCTTGTCTTGTTGCAAAAGGTTTTACACAAGAGTATGAGATTAATTATGAAGAGACTTTTGCTCCAGTTGCCTGTATCTCCTCTGTTCGTGCCCTCTTAGCTGTTGCTGCTGCTAGTAAATGAGACCTTTTTTAGATGGATGTTAAAAATGCTTTCCTTAATGGGGATCTGCATGAAGAAGTCTATATGCAACCTCCTCCTGGTCTTTCTGTTGAAACAAACAAGGTTTGTCGCCTTCAACGTGCACTTTATGGCCTTAAACAAGCTCCACGAGCTTGGTTTGCTAAGTTCAGCTCCACTATCTTTCACTTGGGTTACACTGCCAGTCCTTATGATTCTGCCTTATTTCTTCGTCGCAATGATAAAGGCACCATTTTGCTTCTCCTATATGTGGATGATATGATCATAACTGGTGATGACCTCAGTGGTATTTAAGAACTCAAGGATTTTCTTAGTCAGCAGTTTGAGATGAAAGACCTTGGACATCTCAACTATTTCTTGGGTCTTGAGATCACTCGTTCCACAGATGGTCTTTATATTACTCAAGCCAAGTATGCATCTGACCTTTTATCTCGAGCTAGACTCACTAACAGCAAGACTGTTGACACTCCAGTTGAACTTAATGCGCATCTGACACCCTCGGGGGGGAAACCATTGTCTAATCCCTCTCTTTACAGACGATTGGTTGGCAGCCTAGTTTATCTCACAGTTACTCGTCCAGACATTTCTTATGCTGTTCATCAGGTGAGCCGATATCTGTCTGCTCCACGATCGACTCACTATGCTGCTGTTCTGCGCATTCTACGATACTTGAAGGGCACTCTTTTCCATGGCCTTTTCTACTCAGCTCAGTCTCCTCTTGTACTCCGTGCATTCTCTGATGCTGATTAGGCAGGAGATCCCACTGATCGCAGGTCCACTACAAGTTATTGCTTTCTACTTGGTTCTTCTTTGATTTCTTGGCGAAGTAAGAAACAAACTTTCGTGGCCCGCTCCAGTACTGAAGCAGAATATCGTGCTCTTGCTGACACTACATCTGAGCTCCTTTGGCTACGATGGCTTCTTAAGGATTTGGGTGTGTCCACATCGTCTACTACTCCCCTCTATTGTGACAACCAGAGTGCCATTCATATTGCTCACAATGATGTCTTCCATGAACGAACTAAACACATCGAGATTGATTGTCATTTTATCCGTTCTCATCTTGTCCATGGTGCTCTCAAGCTTTTCTCCGTCTCCTCCAAAGATTAACTTGCAGATATCTTCACCAAGGCACTTCCTAAGGGACGCACTCGTGATTTGGTTGACAACCTCAAGCTGGTCTCACATCCACCTTGAATTTGAGGGGGGTTGTTAATGTATATTATGTTATGGGCTGTAGGCCCAGCTAGTTTACTTGTATAGCACACTTGTACTTGTACTACACTTTACTTGTACCGCACACATTGCTACTTGTACCACACACATATGCCTCCTATATAAAGGCATCGCATGTATGTTCCTTGATTATGAAATACAATACAAGCTTTCAGTATTTCTAACAAAGCCCATCTGTAAATTCGTATACATATATAGCTCCCTTGGTGAAATTTCATTTCTTTCACACAAGGACGGAGCCAGAGTCTTGAGTTAAGGAGGGCGGCTTTACTGTTGGCTGTGTGCAGTAATTTCAATCTTTGACTCTGCTACTACTTAGCTGCTAAGTTTTTTTTTTTTTTTTTTTCGTCGGTAAAAATAAAATTATTTTTGTTTAGAATTTTTTAAATGACAAGGTTGTTTATTTTAAATAAAATTGGTTAATTGAGCTTAATTTTTTTTTTAAGTTTTACTATTAGTAATTTTTGTTGTTGAGCTATTTTTTTTGGGCTTGTATATTTTGTTTTAGATTTTAGATCTATAAATTTTTTTATAGTCACTAAAATGAGGAAAATACTAGCGTTACAAACTTTTTTATTTTATTTTATAAATTATTGATGTAATAAGTGGTTACTAGTAAGTAAAAAAATGATGTGAGTGGTGGGTCCATGTGCGAACCAATAAGAATTTGCTACCAAAACAGTTTGTAAAAATGTTGTAAAAAAGTTTGTGAGTATAACATTACTATTAAAAGAATCAATGATATTGTTTAAGAAAAAAAAAGTATTTTTATAAAACAAAATTGCTAAAATTAGTAAACACATATATATAATAATAATATATATTTTTTAAATTTTAGGGGTGCAAAGCTAGCTACATCCTTGAGTCCCTCAACCTTAAGATATAAGAACCATGTATCTCTCGTTCTGCATGTGTATATGAGAGAGAGAGAGAGAGAGAGATCAGACATAAACAAAAGAATAGTGTTTATTATACACCCTTCAAAGCAATTTTTGTGTGTCTAAAAAAGAGTGTGCAACAATGTGTATGAAACAGGAATTTCCCAAAACATCCACTCCAATCAGCACGGCATAGAAGAGGTTAAAGTGGGGCATCCGTTCGAGGACAAATGGTGCCTATTGCTGTAGTAATTCCAGCACTAGGTGCCACCTCTCCTGCGACAGGAGCTCCACTGCAACCTCATATCTCTTTCCCAGCTCACTTGATCATCATCTTAATTTGCGTATACATGTACTTACTAGAAGTTGAAGGGATTCATGTCACAGAGGGATGGCCCTAGCTCAGGGCCGGCCCAACAAAATTTGGGGCCTAAGGCAAAAATTTTATATGGGGCATTTTATATGTAAACATTAATTAAATAAAATTATATAATACTAATTAAATTAAGACTAATTTGATGTAAATACAGAATTTGATGAATAATGCTAGCTAAACTAAGGTTAATTTCAAATAGAAGATTGAATATTATAGTTGAATCAAAAGGAATTTACTTTAACTTGGAACTATGACTATGCATAGTTAAGTACAATTGTAATTTAAATTTAAATTTTATATATTCTTTTTAAGAGAAAGAGATAGATAGATATTATTTGGTGTGTAGTTTAGTAGGAGATTAGTCATCATTGGTGATTTATCACATTTGCAGCATTTTATTTGAAATATTTTAGGGTTTCAATTGGGTTAAATTTTTATTGGTCTCTTATTTTAAAAGCCTTGTTAGAAATAAAAATGAAAAATACTAAAAATACTACAAAATGTTCACAATAAATGTGATTATGACTGTAATTAATGAATTTTAACAACTTAATTTATTTGTGTTTGAATTACTTTTTTATGTAATTGGTGATATGTCAGTTAAATTTATAATAAAATTTGTGGTATTTTTAGCATCACTTTTAAAAAAAACAAGTACCAATTATTTAAAAAATGTTAAAAAAAAAGTGCCAATTATTTAATAAATGTTATATTTTTATAAAATTTTGGGCCTTTTACTAAGGGAGATGGGGCCTTTTTTTAATAGGGAAATTTTTTATTTGTTGTGGGGCCTTAGGCCTAGGCCCAAGTTGCCTAGGCCTTGAGCCGGCACTGCCCTAGCTGAGCCTTTGCTTGTATAACCTAGCATGGGCCATCTCTCCTGCGACAGGAATCCCTCAACCTCTTTTCTTTTCTTCCTTTGCTTCCTATTTCCATGCCTCTCATCATACCTTATAACCTTCATTTTATAGACCAAAATCTGGGCTCTTTCTCTGTCCCTTCATGTAATAATTTATACAATGAAATTACTCCTATATTGCAATGAAGTTGTTTATATCTTGGTCAAAGTTCAGAGTCTTAGAATTTTTCTACTTCACATTTGAAACTTGCTGATAATTCCTTTAGCTTCCTCTTTACGATAACTCTCCTAATACCTTGTAAACCCCACGAAATCTATAGACCAAAACTATCTATTTTCATGGAATATTACAATGAAATTACTAGTGCAATGCAATGAAGATTACAGGGGCTTTTGCCGTCAATGAATTGGGTGGGAACGGTCATAACTCATAAAGCATGGTCAATATTCATTGTTATACAATTTCTACTTCAAATACGAATTTTACTGGTAATTAAGTTTAATTTGCTGAGTAAGTTGGCGTTGGAGACTAGTTGATTTGGAAGAGACCGTGGAACTCGATGCTTTCAGTTTGGCCGTAACATTCTCTTCTTCTTCTTTCTTTCTTTTTTTTTTTTTTTTTTTTTATTGGTGACTTGTTGAGTAATCAGCAGGACGGAATTACCAAGATTCAAACTTAGGGGGGGCGAAGTTCTTTGTTCAAAGATTTAAAAAAATTGGAATATCAATACTAGAGGTTGACAAAGTTGCATTATTAGCATTAATTTATTAATTATTATTTGTTTTTTTTTTTTTTGAAAAAATTTAATAATAGGATTTTATAATCAAGAGTTTTGTAAGTCAATTGGCACGTCTTAATATTTTCAAGGTCTAACTAATGTGTGGATGGAGCGATCAATATGTGGCATTGGAGTTGTCTCTATGGCTATGAGGGTGGAGTCATTTGAGAGGGGCATGGAGCTCTCAAGTGAGAGGGAGAAATTGGGTAAAGGTCATTGGGTTTTTATGATTTTTTTTGCTAGGATTTGTAATTGATTTGTTGTTATTGTTTTTGCTTAAACTGAATTTATGATTTGTCCAAAGATTTTTCTTATTATCCGGGTATGAGCATTTTTTTATAGATTTTTCTTGTTATCTATTTGTTGGATTTCTTGGGTCAATTTGTAAATTTTTTGGGAAGGGGGGCCAAGTATATAAATTTAAGAGCCAAAATTAAAATTCTTTTTGTTAATATACATACTAGTATTTTTATTTCAAAGGTTTTGGGGGGGGGGGGGGGGGGGGGGGCATGGCTCCCCTCGGCCCTTGAGTAGTTCCGTCTACCGAAATAACCAAATCTCTTAAAAAGTTAAAGAAACAAAGACGAAGAAGTAGAAGGAGAAAATTGATTTTGAACGTAGTAGATCTACTATACGTTCGCGTTCTCCACTAAATTGTTCTGTCTTCAGAGATTATAAGTTAGAATTTTTCCTATGAGGTCAAATTTATTTCCTATTACATAAAACAATTGGGAAATCCGTTATCGTCTCACAATTCATTAGCCGAATGGCTTAATCCGAAGCCCATGTTTTGATTGTGCCTAAAGTGATCGACTTGGACAGTGGACTTAGGAAAAACGATTAAGTGCTTATATATTGATTTTTCATGCATTCATGCATTCATGCCAAATTAATGAGACTGCATGAAAGAGAGAGGTACCTTTTTATAAAAATTTGAATGTCTTCTTGAAATGCCTTTTGTAGAGTCCTAATAATCAGAGTCCCCAAAGATGAGCCATATTTGGGAAATTATTGAATATTTCGAGAATATCATAAATGCAAACTTTTCCTCTCACATGAATTGTGGGTCCCACCATAAATTTAATTAGTAGAACCCATATTTATGTGAGAGGGGGAAGTACACATTTATAGTACTCCGGAAATACTCAATAATTACCCTTGTATTTGTGTGTTTTTTATGGGAAATTATTGTGTTCTCCCGAAGTACCATAAATACGTACTCTTTCTTCTCATATGAATAGTAGGTCCCACTAATTAAATTCATGGTGGGACCTACCATTCATGTGAGAGGAGGGAGTACGCATTTATGGTACTCCGAGAGTACCTAATAATTTTCTGTTTTTTATTGCATTCAAGTCTCCACTCTTTGAAGCGTTTATAATATAGCATACCTTGAGACGTGGCAAAACGGGCGTTCGGGTTGGGTCAATCGGGTTGCAGGTCAATTGGGTCGCGGGTCGAGTTGGGTCGCGAGTTGGGTCGAGTTGACCCGTATTTTTCATATAAGTTTTTTTTTTTTTTTTGAAATAGATGCAATCTGTCAATTGTTTATGAGTTCTTTACTGTGATTAGATTCTTACTAGTGATACTGTTACCAATTATCACTAAACACTAGATACTCAAATTTGGTGCAACTCTTGTTTCAGCTTTTTAGAAGCTAATCTTGATATAATCTTCGATCTATTTAAAGTAGGAAGAGAAAATGAAGATAGCAAGTAAAAAATGACAAACTATAATGGTGTATATAACATATTAAGTAAAGAAGAATAAGTAAATATTTTATAAGAATTACACCACAATCTCAATCTACTCAACGTTGGTAGACGTGGCAAAACGGGCCGGTTGGGTCGGTTCGGGTCGGGTCAATCGGGTCGTGGTCAGAAAATTTTGACCCGTTTTGCCATGTCTAACCTTGATACAATGGGTTCTTCATGCAGCTTTCAAAGCCTTGTAAAATACACATTCCTGCTTTTACAAAATGATATAATAATCCTTGCTGATTACAACTTTCAAATTCTTTGTCAATGCAATCAGTAAGTAATTCAGGAACATTATCAAGCTTCAAGTGATGAGGAAGCGGGATTGGAACTGAAGTGAGATAGAAATTAGGAGGCAAAGGTAAGGTCAATAGCCTTTTGTTCAACAATATATAAAAATGATAACTAACGTCATCATCCCCATAAAAAGTTTTCTACTAGTAATAAATTTCCTATCCATCAATTTCTCCCACTTCAAAATTTTTTCAATTTTGAAGTCAAATATTTAATTAAATCTTATGCAGTACAAATACACAATTTAATGATTGTATCCCTTTTATATATAAAATCGAGTATGAAATAAGCACAATTTAATATATAATATTAATTGAATTATTCTTAATTTTTTAATTAAGTGTCGTTTAAAAATTTGATCTTATTGAGAAATTTTAAGTTACCTACAGTTATGGTTTAAGTATTGCCTTTTGGCTAGGTTCAAAAGTTTTCTAAATATATTTTAGTTTTGTTAACATATTCTTTTTCCCAAAAGTCATGTATTCTTGTAAGAGCCTTGCTATAAGTTTCAAGTGAAAATGAAATGATTGATGAACCAATAATTACAATATATTTGATCAAAGCACCCATTTTAAGAGGTTTTGAATGTGGATGTTAAATCACAATACACAATAAGTCATATTAGAGAGGATAAGAGTTCAAATGATCCTACTATTCGTTTTCATTTATGAAAAGACAATGTATATTGTCAAACATACATTAATACTCAAAAACTTTGCTTAAGGTGAAGAAAACTTATAGAATTTTTTTTTTTTTTTCAAATCATGATGAGACAATTAATTTGAATTTAATTTAAAGCCACTAAAACAAATTAAATCGATGATCTTAAAATGTGTTGGTGTATTTTAATATTAAATTATTTATTTTTTTATTATTATGCAATTATTTGTATTGAGATTGGTTGATAAATGAAGAGGTAATCAATAATATGGAAAAAGCCCTAAATTGGTCTCAACTTTCAACAATACGCAAAAAGCCCTAACTAAAGGTAATGAGTAATATAAAAGATCTTTATATTCTATAAAAGACTTGCTAGTCAAGGGTTCCTCGTCACTTTTGGAAAGTTCTACAATATGCCGACGGCAAGCCTGCACAGATCCAGAATAGGAAAGCTTATATAGCATTTAAAATAAATAAACACAAGTATACACTATAGAAACTAATGACCTGTATGGATGGAAGAGGGAAGGAGGGGGAGTGAAAAAGAGTAGAATAGAGTTGGCTAAAAATAAGCTAATTTTGTGCTACTCTACTCTACTCTACTCTACTCTACTCCCCCCCCCCTCCCCCTTAATCCAAAGGGACCATAAAGGAAGGAAATTTGTACTTTCCCTAACCTAAAAACTCCCAAGACACAGTGATCAGATGCATCCTATAGTTTCCCTAATGTAGTATATATTCTCAAGGGATGAAGTCCAAAGAGACTTGTGGCACCAGGTAAAGCCTCATAATTTACCTTAACTAGCAATAAGAACTTCCATTGAAAAACAGAAAGCAGAATTAAAATCAGTAAAGCTAAGGCATGGAAAGAAGAATTTAAGCAACAGAAAGAAAAGCAAATTTTAGAAAAAGCATTAGACAGAGAGTTTTATTTTGTCTCTGCTCTGTGTATATCATTTACTTTTCTTTTCAGGATAAGATATCATTTAGTTTATGCAGTAACATTTGAAGACACAAGAAAGTACCCAGACAAGCACCAAGTACATTAAGCCCATCTGTAAATTCGTATACATATATAGCTCCCTTGGTGAAATTTCATTTCTTTGACTCTACTACTACTTAGCTGCTGAGTTTTTTTTTTTCTTTTTTATGTCGGTAAGAACAAAATTATTTTTGTTTAGAATTTTTTAAATGACAGGGTTATTTATTTTAAATAAAATTGGTTAATTGAACTTAATTTTTTTTTTTAAGTTTTACTATTTGTAATTTTTATTGTTGAGCTATTTTTTGGGGGCTTGTATATTTTGTTTTAGATTTTAGATCTATAACTTTTTTTATAGTCACTGAAATGAGGAAAATACTAGCGTTACAAACTTTTTTTTATAAATTATTGATGTAATAAGTGGTTACTAGTAAGTAAAAAAATGATGTGAGTAGTAGATTCATGTGTGAACCAATAAAAATTTGCAACCAAAACAGTTTGTAAAAAAGTTTGTGAGTATAGCATTACTCTTAAAAGAACCAATAATATTGTTTAAGGAAAAAAATGTAATTTTATAGAACAAAATTGCTAATATTAGTACACATATATATAATAATAATAAATTTTTTTTTTTTTTAAATTTAGAGGGGGCAAAGCTAGCTACGTCCCTGAGGCCCTCAACCTTAAGTTATAAAAACTATGTATCTCTCGCTCTGCATGTGTATATGAGAGAGAGATCAGACATAAACAAAAGAATAGTGTTTATTATACACACTTCAGAGCAATTTTTGTGAGTGTCTAAAAGTGTGTGCAACAATGTGTATGAAACAGGAATTTCCCAAAACATCCACTCCAATCAGCACGGCATAGTAGAGGTTAAAGTGGGGCATCCGGTCGAGGAGAAATCAAGGGAGTCAATAACGTACCGGAGGTTGTACCGGTTTGCCCAGCGGTACGATATATTTCGGATACCGGTTAATACCGGTGTACCGTTTCGGGTTTACCGCTATTTTTTATATTTATAAATATATATATATATATATATATATATATATGTGTGTGTGTGCGTGTGTGTATATTATAATAAGTATAAAAGTTTACCATAAAACATTTCCTTAATTCAGAACTAATTATTCATGGTTTTATACTTTAGTATCAATTAAAAGAAAAAAAAAACACAATATAAAAAATAAAAAGCTTAAAAGTTACCATTGCATACTAAGAAAACAAATAATACTAATAAGTTAATACAAATAAGTTACCATTCTGCCATAACAAAAAAAAAAAAAAAAAAAAAAAAAAAACTTTTTTCTATACCGGCCGATACGCCCTGTACCGGCCTGTATTACCCAAAATTGGCCGGTATGGCCGGTACATGGCCGGTATATCCGGTATTTAAACCGGTACAAAACGTTGATGTTTCGATACCAGTATGCAGCCGGTACGGCCGATACCGGTACGGTATCGACCACCTTGGGAGAAATGGTGCCTATTGCTATAGTAATTCAAGCACTAGGTGCCACCTCTCCTGCGACAGGAGCTCCACTGCAACCTCATTTCTCTTTCCCAGCTCACTTGATCATCATCTTAATTTGCGTAGACATGTACTTACTAGAAGTTGAAGGGATTCATGTCACAAAAGGATGGCCCTAGCTGAGCTTTTGCTTGTATAACCTAGCATGGGCCATCTCTCCTGCGACAGGAATCCCTCAACCTCTTTTCTTTTCTTCCTTTGCTTCCTATTTCCATGCCTCTCATCATACCTTATAACCTTCATTTTATAGACCAAAATCTGGGCTCTTTCTCTGTCCCTTCATGTAATAATATATACAATGAAATTACTCCTATATTGCAATGAAGTTGCTTACATGCATTTTGGTCAAAGTTCAAAGTCTTAGAATTTTTCTACTTCACATTTGAAACTTGCTGATAATTCCTTTAGCTTCCTCTTTACGATAACTCTCCTAATACCAATCTATCTATTTTCATGGAATATTACAATGAAATTACTAGTGCAATACAATGAAGATTACAGGGGCTTTTGCCGTCAATGAATTGGGTGGGAACGGTCATAACTCATAAAGCATGGTCAATATTCATCGTTATACAATTTCTACTTCAAATACGAATTTTACTGGTAATTAAGTTTAATTTGCTGAGTAAGTTGGCGTTGGAGACTAGTTGATTTGGAAGAGACCGTGGAACTCAATGCTTTCAGTTTGGCCGTAACGTTCTCTTCTTCTTCTATCTTTCTTTTTTTTTTTCTTTTTTTTTATTGGTGACTTGTTGAGTAATCAACAGGGACGGAACTAGGATTTAAACTTAGAAGGGGCCGAAGTTCTTTATTCAAAGATTTTAAAAAATTGAAATATCAATATTAGAGGTTGACAAAGTTGCATTATTAGCATTAATTTATTAATTATTTTTTTTTAATTTAATAATAGGATTTTATAATCAAGAGTTTTGTAAGTCAATTGACACGTCTTAATATTTTTAAGATCTAACTAATATGTGGATGGAGCGATCAATATGTGGCATTGGAATTGTTTCTATGGATATGAGGGTGGAGTCATTTGAGAGGGGCATGGAGCTCTCAAGTGAGAGGGAGAAATTGGGTAGAGGTTATTGGGTTTTTGTGTTTTTTTTTTTTTTGCTAGGATTTGTAATTAATTTGTTATTATTGTTTTTGCTTAGATCGAATTTATGATTTGTCCAAAGATTTTTCTTATCATCCAGGTATGAGCATTTTTTTTATAGATTTTTTTTGTTATCTATTTGTTGGATTTCTTGAGTCAATTTGTAAATTTTTTTGGAGAGGGGGGCCAAGTATATAAATTTAAGAGCTAGAATTAAAATTCTTTTTGTTAATATACATACTAACAAGTGAGAGGGAGAAATTGGGTAAAGGTTATTGGGTTTTTGTGATTTTTTTTTTTTTTTTTTTTTTTTGGCTAGGATTTGTAATTGATTTGCTATTATTGTTTTTGCTTAGACCGAATTTATGATTTGTTCAAAGATTTTTCTTATTATCCAGGTATGAGCATTTTTTTTATAGATTTTTCTTGTTATCTATTTGTTGGATTTCTTGGGTCAATTTGTAAATTTTTTTTGGAGAAGGGGGCCAAGTATATAAATTTAAGAGCTAGAATTAAAATTCTTTTTGTTAATATACATACTAATATATAGTTTTTCAAAGGTTGGGGGGGGGGGGGGGGGGGGGGGGGGTCAGCCCTTAGCCCTTGAGTAGTTCCGTCCCTAAACCAAATCTCTTAAAATCATAGAAACAAAGACGAAGAAGTAGAAGGAGAAAATTAATTTTGAACGTACTAGATCTACTATACGTTCGCGTTCTCCACTAAATTGTTCTGTCTTCAGAGATTATAAGTTAGAATTTTTCCTATGAGGTCAAATTTATTTCCTATTACATAAAACAAGTGGGAAATCCGTTATCGTCTCACAATTCATTAGCCGAATGGCTTAATCCGAAGCCCATGTTTTGATTGTGCCTAAAGTGATCGGCTTGGACAGTGGACTTAGGAAAAACGATTAACTGCTTATATATTGATTTTTCATGCATGCATGCATTCATGCCAAATGAGACTGCATGAAAGAGAGAGGTACCTTTTTATAAAAATTTGAATGTCTTCTCAAAATGACTTTTGTAACGTCTTAATAAACACACATATTGAAGAAGAGGAAGATGGAGCCTTTGCGCAAAATCTTCATTGCATTCAATCTGCCACTTCTTAATTCGTTTAAGATCTAGCTCATCTTCATACAATGGATTCTTCATGCAACTTTCAAAACTCTGCCTAATACACGTTGCCATTTTTGTCGCACTAAAGTCTCCTCGTCTTGCTTTTACAACCTCCAAGTTCATTGTCAATGCAATTAGTAAGTGAGTGAGAAACATCTTCAAGTTTTTTTTTTTTTTGATAAGAACATCATCTTCAAGTTTTGAGTGATAAGGAAGCGAGATTGGAACTAAATTGGGATAGGAAAAGATAGGAGTAAGGTCAATAGTTTTCCGTTCAGTGATAAAAAAGGATAACTAAGGCCATCATCCCCATAAAAAGTTTTCTCATAATTTTGCTATCCATTTATTTTCTCCCACTTCAAATTTTTTTCCTAAGTATGACATTAAGACTTATGCATTATATACAATTTAATGACTGTACACTTTGAAATAAACAAAATTCAATATATATTTATTATTAATTTTTTTATCAAGTGTTGCCTAAGAATTTTGACCTTTCAGAAACATGAGCAATTTTAAGTTACCTACATTTACTGTTTAATTACTGCCTTTTGGTTAGATTTCAAAATATATTTTAGTTTTGTTAACATATGCTTGTTCCCCAAAAGTCATTTATTTATTGTAAGACACTTGTTATCTCTTAAAGAAACTTGAATTTCTTTAACGTGTTAATAAACAAAAATATTGAACAAGATGGAGCCCTTGTGCGTGTTTTTTATTGCATTCAAGCTGCCACTCTTCAATGCGTTTAAAATCTAGTTGGGATGGGTTTGGATTGCATTGAAAACTGAAAGAGAGAGCATTTGGCATTTTTTCTGTGGGTTCTCGTGCACTGTTTACGGGACCCGCAAGTACGGAATCTGGCAAAATCAACTTTAAAACTGGGTCCCACTATACTATTCACACATTTAAAAATTATTTTGCTACAGTGTTTTCAGTTTTCAGCAATAAGCAATATCTAAACAGACCATTGATTTTGATACAATGTCTTCTTCATGCAACTTTCACGCATTGCCAATATTTTTGGACTAAAGTCTACCTCGTCTTGCTTACAACCTCCAAGTTCATTAATTGTCAATGCAATTAGTAAGTGAGAGAGACAATCAAAATGGCCAAATACCATCTTTGGTAGAAATATTTGACAATCTACTACTGTTTGTGAAATAATTAGGGATCTATCATTTTTTTTTAAACTTAAGTTTGTAAAAATTGAGTTTGTCGTGTAATTCGAGTTCCATGAAAAATAGCACGGCAAACTTGAAGGCTATTTTTTTTTAAAGAACTTAAGATTCTAGAACTTGAGTTACATTGCAAGCGTGAAACTCAAGTTCCAAAAAAGTTCATATATATTTCCAAAACAGTAGTAGATTGCCAAATATTTCGGCCAACAGTGGTATTTGACCATTTTGGCCAAAGAGAAACACTATCAAGTTTTGAATGACGAGGAAATAAGATAGGAACTAAATTGGGATAGAAAGAGGTAGGGGTAAGGTCAATATATCTTTGTTAAGTGATAAAAAAAGGATAACTAAAGGCCATCATCCCAAAAAAAGTTCTCATAAATTTTCTATACACTGATTATCTCCCTTTTTTTTTCTTTTTTGAACTTAAATTAAGTACGATAATTAAGACTTTTTTTTTGTGAAAGCGGAAGTATGATAATTAAGACTTTTAAGTCTTATGCATTACATTCAATTTAATGACGGTATACTTTAAAATGGAAAATTCTTAGGTACTCCCGAAGCACAGAGAAATTGTGCTCCCTCCTCTCACATTTATGGTAGACCCCACCATAAATTTAATGAGCGGACCCCACCATGAATGTGAGAGGAGGGAGCATCATTCTCTATACTCCGGAAGTATCTAAGAATTATTCCTTTAAAATAAACACAATTTTAACATAGAAATCGATTTATTATTAATTTTTTAATCAAGTGTTGCCTAAAAATTTTGGCCATTCAGAAACATAAGCAATTTTAAGTTACCTACATTTTAACTCAAAAACGATTATTTCTTTATGCAAAAGACCAAATAACCAAAAATTCCAATAACATATTCGACAGGGAAGAAGGTTTCTTTTCAAACTAGTTTGGAGAGAAATCCTTTAAACTCCTTTTTATATTTTTCTATTGGATGTAAATTTTAAAAAATCTAAGAGCATTCACATTAGTCTCCTGGGATTTTTAGCTAAACTAATTAAAAAAACTCTATTTTTTATAGTTTAGCTATACATGTTTTTTTATGGACACACATCCGACTCAACACTCTATTTTTTATTTTATTTAAATAATTATTTTTTCTCTCTCCTTTCAACATATACAGCTACCACCACCACACAACATCTAGCCACCACAGCCAGCCACCACTGCACACCATCACTAAAGACAACACAACACCAAACACAAACACAACCACCACCACCACCACCACCACCATATACCACTCAGGGTTAAATCCAAACACAACCGCCGCCACCACCAAATCTGCTTACCCAAACCAAAAACAAAAATCAGCCATCGTGTTTTCTACCACCAAAAACCTAGCCACCACACCATTACCATAATCAACCTTGCAACAAGTAGATTGTAGCCTTCATCAAAGCACACCAAAAAAAAAAAAACCCACCTTCTGTCACCACTGAAACACCTCGCCCACCAGTTGTCGAGAATCCCACCAACGAAATACTCACCCTAAAAATCTCTACTGTTAACCCATGGTGCCACCAAGCCCGCAACCCACTCAACGTTGCTACAACACCAACAGAGCTTTAGATCTAGTGAAGGTTCGATCGCTAGAGAACCAGATTGAGCCACATTCTTATTTTGCCAGTTTCTCCACTTCTCCCGAGTACACAAATACGTGAGAGAGAGAGAGAGAGAGAGAGACATGACATGAAAACAATCTAAGAAAAAAAAATTGGCTATGGCAAGTAAAGTTTTTCACCACAAGAGGCATGTCACTTGACTTGCTAAGTATTTTGGACTAGTTTGTTGAGACTGATGCGTGAGTTTTTTTTTTTTTTTTTTTTTTTTTTAGCTATTTATTTGCTAAAATATTAAAATAGCTACACTTATGCGAATGTTCTAACCATTGGATTATGTGCATGTTCTTATAATATCTCCATACTTGCAAAATTTTAAGAAAATTAAAGATCAATAAATATGTCATCAATCAAATATTTAAATTTCAAGTTTTTATAGTATAAAATTATGTATAAAAAATAAATTCCTTGATTGATTAGTAAATACAATTCGATTTGAACAAAATTTAACACGTGTTAAAAAGATAAAAAAAAACATGAAATTTAATGATTAAATTATTCAAAATTTACATCTAATAAAAAAGATATAAAAAAAAAAGCTAAGAGAAACATTGTCTAGTACCTAAAATTTTATATTTTGTAAATTCTAGTTAGTTTAACGTAAAATCTACTACGGTTAAATAAAAAATTTGAGATTTGATCTACTCTCGTAAAAAAAAAAAAATCGATCGCTCTCTTGGTGACTTGGTCTGAAGGCTATTTTTAAAAAAGTCTGAAGGCTAGACCCCCAAAAAGAATCGAAAGTCCCAAATCGAGTGTGATGGCGTTGGCTTCAAGTACTAAACAAGTAGATCAAAGGGGTTCGGGGAAAGCGTAAAACAATTTCCTCCCCCGCTACCTCTTTTTTCCTGTGGAAATCATTTTCCAATTCCAATCTGTAAAAACTTTGATTTACAACAAAACAAAAATGAGCGAGAGTGAGAGCGAGAGCGAGGCCCCCAAAGTGAAGCTACGTCCAATCGTGCGACTTGGGATGTTCCTCATTTCTCACAGCCACCTCCTTAGGTACCCACATACATACTTCTCTCTTTTCCTTAATTCTTTCATTCATTCATTCATAGCTTTGATTTTGATTTTGGTTTGGTGTTTTTTTTTTTTTTGGTTTTCAGTGTGGTTTGCTGCACAGCTGGGGTTCTCACTCTTCTTCTTCTGCCACTTCTCGCCAAGAACACCTACATTTCCGAAAATGCCCTCATGCCAGGTCTCACTTTCTCTCTCTTAGTCTTCTTCCTAATTGTTACTTTGTCCAGTTTTGATTGTACCCAATTGGAAAATGAATATTATGGAATTTTCAGATTAAAGTATGTGATAAGCTAGAACAAAAATTATTTGTTATTTTACTTTTCAAAGTGAACATAATTCTGGGATATATCTCAATATATAGTGTTGTGAACTAGTAACAAGATGGGGGCGGAACGAAGTATTTATTTTATGATTGATGCATAATAAAAGCGATGTCAGTAGTGGTGGTGGTTGGTTTATGTGAAAAGTGATGTTGCGCCGATCATAACTTGCCACATTAACAAGTTGTGATAGAAGTTATGTTTGTGTTACATAAGAGGTGGTGCGGGTTTTAGTTGATTGTTTTTTGTTAGTTAGAAAAAAGAGTTAAGGTATTATAGAAATTGAAGAAGTGAGAATTTCTATTTTTAGAAAGTGAAAAATGCATTTATGGGAAGTCACAGAGACGTTTATATTGGGATGGAGAAGGTTATGAGATAAATTTAGCTAAAAATTTCTTGTTTATGTTTCACAGGTTCAGCAAATCCCATGCTCTCTAGTCAGGAAGTCTCAGAGGCAAATGGACTGGTGACGGATTTAACCAATTTATATTTGAAACCTATGGCTAGTGGCATGTACGTGCTTACTTCACATGCCTTTTTTTAAATGTTTTCTATATATGGATTGCACTTGGGTTTGATTTTGTATTCTAATGGAAACTACTTACTCCCAATTTAAATTTAAATGTCTTGGTTTGAAATGATATGATTATTAATAGGAAGAAGAAAGATGTAGTGACTTTTTGAAAATGTCATTTACTTTATTTTAGAGGTGGCACAACTTTTATAAGAATAAGATTGTTATTTGGTTTTAAGAAAGAAGGTAATGGTATCATACTCCTCTTAATGAGGATGGAGATTGAGTGAGATGGAGGTTGAAAAAGGATGGAGGTTCTGACATTCGTTCCATTTATAATGCCTTGAGGAGATCTTGTGCTGTCACTTTTCCTTGGAAAAGCATTTGGGGTGTGAAGCCACCACGGAGGGTTTCCTTCTTTGTTTGGATGGCTGCGTGGGGAAGATTCTCACTGGTGAGAATTTGAGGAGAAGAGGTTTCACAATTGTGGATTGATGTTGTATGTGTCACTGAAGTAGGGAGAATGGTGATCATCTTTTGATTCTTTGTGAAGGGGCTTCCCGGTTATGGAGTTATGCTTTTAGATCTTATGGAGTTCTTACCTAAGAGGCTGGTTGATCTGTTGGATGTGTAGAGGAATTGGTTTGAAAAATGTTCGTTGAATATTTTGAACTTGGTACCATAGTGTGTGATGTGGATCATTTGGAAGGAGCATACTAGTTGTATGTTTGAGGATTCATTGATATGGTTGATGTTGCACCTGATGGGGGTGGTAGAAGCTGGAACTTACTTTTCCGTCGTGAATTTCAAGACTAGGAGACGGTGATTTTTTATAATTTCTTTGTGCATATCTCATCCAAGTTACCTAGGGGGGGTGATGATACCATGATATGGCAATTGAATCGTAGTGGTGTTTTTTATGTGCGTTCTTTCTATATTTCATTATTGAAAGCTCCGTTGGTGTCTTTTCCTTGGAAGAGCATTTGGTGTGTTAAGGTACCTAAAAAGGGTGGCTTTTTTCTTATGGACAGCTACTAGGGTGGGATTCTTACAATAGACAACCTTGTTAAGAAGAATTTTCCTCTTGTTAATTGGTGTTGCATATGTCGATGTGAAGAGGAAACTGTGGATCATTTATTGCTCCATTGTAAGTTTGCTCATACCTTGTGGAGTGAAGTCCTTCTTTTGTTTAGGGTTCAGTGGTTGATGCCGAAGATTGTTGTTTCTCTTCTCTTTGCATGGTGGAATTGGTTGGGGATTCATTCTTCAAATGTTTGGAACATGGTACCAACGTGTCTTATGTGGTTAACTTGGAAGGAGCGCAATGCCCGAACTTTTGAGGAAATTGAGAGACCTGTAGATTGTGTGAAGTCTTTGCTTTTTAGGACTTTGTTTGAGTGGTCTCGTATATGGGGGTTTACGCATTGTATCTCTTTGTTTGATTTCCTTAATTCTGTTAGTTTTTCCATTTGATTGGTTTGTATTCATTTCTGTGAAGTGAGTTTACTATCGTAAACTCATTGTACCTTTTTTATTTTTTTTTATTTTTATCAATAATGATTGTTATTACCTATAAAAAAAAAAAAAGTATGTTTGAGGATTCAAAGCATTTAGGGGACCAGCTCATAGCATTGTTTGCAGGGACGTTGTTTGATTGGTCTCGTACTTGGGATTCACTTCTAGTAGTTCCATTCTGTTGTTTAAAGATTCCCTTTCCTTTGGTATAGAATTTCTTTTTCTTTGTACATATTTTTTTGGCTTTTTCATTCTTCTGTATGAAATAGTCCTTCTTCATTAAAATTTTTATTACTTATAAAAAGAAATAGAGAAGGTAACGGTATTATAGGAAATTGAAGAAGAACTTCCATTTTTTGCAAAGTGGACATGTATTTTCGGATGTTCAGCAAAGAGAGTTGGGCATCTAAATTGGGATGGGAGAGTAACAATTATTTAAATTTCTCATCAAGTTAAATTTACTCCAATATTGAAAGAGGATGTAACTCTGGCACTAATACTCGTGCTGGGTCTTTGCTGATTTAGTTCTATGAAATATTACATTTTGTGGGTCTTATAATCCATCACTGACGCCCACACACATGCACATCTACAAGTGTCAAAAAGTTTTAGGCTTGTAATGAGCTGAGTGGATCAGTAAGCGGCTTAAGGTTGGACTGAGTAGGATTGGACTTGGCTTGGTCTGCATTGCGTTCTGTAGATTTATTTGTTTGTTTGGTTTAGGTGTTTGTTAATTTTGATGGAATTTGTAGTACGTAGCAGTATACTGCTTGTTTTGCAGCTAGTTTGTTGTTAATAAAATCTGTCTAAATCATAAGAAATAGGGTCCAGATATATTTTTTTCAATTCCCTTTTATTTGCATATAAACATGCCATTAGGCATTGTTATGCAACTTGCTATATGGTCACCTTGCATTATCTTTCTTTTCTTTATTTTATCTTTCATGCACGTTAAGTGGGAGTTTTTTGCATTAGGTACAACCTTTATATGCTCATTAAGATTAAGGCTTGGTCAAGTTGTGTATGCACTTTATGCATGGAGTAGATTTACTTTGCACTGCTTTCTGCTTCTTTATGTTTTCCTTTTTCATCAGCTTGATATTTTGCCCTGACTTTGCATCACAAGTTTATAATTCTAAAAGTAAGTCTGTCCAATGTGATTTTGTGTTTACCTCATGCAGAGAAAGTCAAAGACTGATAGCCCAATATATGTCCAACTTGGGTGCCGAAGTTAGTTTTCAAAAGTTCTACCCTCAATCAAATCAGTTTCATCCATTGCACTTTTTTTCTAGCCCTGATTCTGCAACAATTCGGGAGAACATTAGTTGTTCATCATATGGTCTCAATACTGTTGGAATAATAAGAGCCCCACGTGGTGATGGGAAAGAAGCTATTGTCTTGGTGACACCTTACAATTCTGAGAAGATTGGGTTGGGTGAGGCTTTATCTTTGGGCATTGCATACTCAGTATTTTCCTTGCTAACCCAAGTTACTTGGCTGGCCAAGGATATTATATGGGTTGTTGCAGATTCAAAATATGGAGAATATGCTGCAGTTGATGCTTGGCTAAGAGATTATTACATTCCTGTATTTAGTGGATTAGGCACACAAAATGCTGAAATGTGTCACGGACTGGAAGAGAACGCTATCAGAGAAAGAAATATGCGTGATGGTTTTAAACGAGCGGGGACTATGGCTGCAGCCCTTGTGATTAAGGTAGCAGATAGAAGTGAACAATTTGAGGACAGTCTTAGCATTTATGCTGAGGCATCCAATGGACAGATGCCAAACCTAGATCTCATTAATATTGTAAATTATTTAGCAGTTCATAGGCAAGGTTTGCGGATAAAGGTGGAGAAAATGTGGTCTTTACTTAACTGCAAATGGCTCATGATTTTGGGAGAAATGCTTGAATCACTAGGACATTTGGCTAAAAGCTTAAACCCCCAGTGGAAGTTTGGTATCCCCGCTGCAGATTATGTTGAGGGCACTGCTACGCTCGCAAGTTCATTGTATTACCAGGTAGTTTATTATCCTGTCTGTTCATTTATTTAAAAAAAAATATATATTTTCTCCTTTTTTAGGGGGAGTAGTGGAATATATTACTGTTACAGTTTAAAATTGAATGACCGGGAAAATTAAAGGGTTATTTCATCTCACTTCTCTCTGATCCCTGAGGTCATTTTTACTTATATGTGATATTTTCCTTGCTGTTAGGCTTTGGGTATTCCAACAGGTCCCCATGGTGCTTTTCGTGATTACCAGGTAGATGCAGTTACTTTGGAAATTTCTTCCAGAGTTTCTTCAAATAACAAGGGTAGGCAAAATGACTTCCTTCTGCGAGGTGGCCGGTTAGTGCTCATTTAATTCTTTCAAAGTACCATTTGTAACTTGTCTTATTTTACTAGACATGTAGGCAGGGGACATGAATGAGTATCTTGCCAATCTATTGGCAGAAGGCAGTGTTGTCTTCAGCTGAACACTTCTTAGCATTTTCACCTTTTTTTGGAGGTAGAGGGGGGGTGGGGTCATTGTATATCAATACTTGGAAAATATGCCAATAGTAACATGGGTCATTGAATGCTTCCATACATTCTAACATGTTATAGTCTTTCTGTTAAATGTTCTTTGTTATTTATTTTGGGTTAGGTTGTTACTTGTTAGATTTTAGTTGCACAACTTTGCTAATTTAACCCCCCCTTCCCCCTCCCAACAAAAATAAAAAGTGTACTGAATTGTGGTGAAGAATCCCATGCCATAATAAAATGATAGAAAGAAATTGTTGATGAGGCAACTTGTGGTATTCAATCATTTTTGGTAGAAAGCTTGAGTCATACTCAATTAAAAACTTGTGTTGAATTTAGGGCAAAAAAAAAATCTTTTTGTGAACACTGAAATGGAGGATACTTTTTTTTTTACAAGCATTTGTTGATTTCTTGTTTGATGTTTAACATTTTATTGTTCTTGTTTTAGAATATCCTTTGGTTATGAAATTGCTACTAATGTAACTAGCAGAGATGGGTTCAAGTTATACCTGGAGTAACTTCTAAACTTTTACACCTTTTTTAGACTATTAGGCCCCGTTTGGTAAAGTTGTTAAACAACTCATTTTCAGTTTTCAAATATTACACACATTTTCACATACTTTTTCACCCACACATATTTCAAAAAACTACAAACAACATTACTCAAACTCCTCTACCAAACGGGTCCTTAATTTCTATAGATCTAAAGGTGGAGAAAATATTGCTTTCCACATCACCCCTTTTCCCTTCCCAAAGCTCCACTCTCGTGCGCTCCCTCTAGTTCCCTTTCTCAAATCTTTGAAAGCAATTTTATTGTCATCATCAATTCAATGTAGGCCAACAACTTCCATATGTAGACTGTAGGTACAGAGGAGCTCCGCCATGGCAAAAGTTGTTGGGAGTTCAAGAAGCACGTTGAAGGAACACATTCACTGAAGAGGGTTGCAGCAACAGTATATCTCTACACAGAAGAAAATTGAAAATCAAAACTTGGTCCTTGAGTTTTCTTCTACCAAAGTTACTGTATTAGGCAAAAGTTCAGGCTTCAATGAACTTATTTTTCTTCAAAAGTAATTCTTATTTATTGTTGATTATAAAAAATAAAAATAAAATCTTTTTTATTGTTTTCGTTGATCATGAACCTGTGCAAGAAATTTATTGCGCTGGGCTTGATTCTTCTTATCCTTAAATATCTTTGACTGTTGCCAACAAATACGCGTTCCTTCACTGTGCTTTCTAAACTCCCAACAACCCATGCCATGGGTAGCTCCTCAGACCAATGATGAACGTTAAGTGTTGGCCTTCACTGAATTGATGACAACCTTAGATTGCTTTCAAGATTTGAGAGAGGGAAAGAAAGTTTGTGAGAAAGAGTGAAACTTTGAAAAAAGGAAAAGGGGTGATGTGGAAAGCAATAATTTTCCCACCATTAGATCTAATTGAAATCAGTGGTCTAAAAAATGTGTAAAAGTTTAAAAGTTAAACTATGTGTAACTTGAATCCGTCTCTAACTAGTATTATTTGGTGTAAGCCCTCTTTAAGTATTCCTTGTTTGTCATTATTTGGTGGTATACTATGCCCACAATTATCCATTAATAGTCAAAAGATTCAGTATTCTTGCGTCATTTTGATTGAAGGTTTTTCTGTGGGTTGGTGCAGGTTAATTGAAGGAGTTATACGATCAGTAAACAACCTCCTTGAAAAGTTTCATCAGTCATTCTTTCTGTACCTTTTAACATCGCCTAGTAAGTTTCTATCTGTTGGCATCTACATGATCGCCTTTGCACTACTCGTTGCATCACTCCCAATGGTTGCAGCTTCTCTCTATGCTCATGCTAATAATTTGGATCCTAGTTTTGAAAAAAATAAATCCAATCATCCAGCCAGTGCTGCTGATGAACTTGGCATCACTCTCAGATCATGGAAATGGCTCCATGCAGCAAAAAAGGTTCTTGTAGTTCACTTGTGGGGAGCTGTTGTTTTATTACTCCCATACTTCATCTGTCAAATTCCCAATTGCACTCCAACAACTAGCTTTGTAGTCTGGGTCTTGCTTTCAATCTTCAGCCTTCTAATCTTGTTCTGGATTTTGGGTTCTCCATTTTCCTATGTTAATGCATCTCAACCTCAACAAAGAGAATGGGCTCTCTTGAAATCGGTGACTATTTCAGCTGCCTTCATTGGTCTGTGCCTCATGTCAGTCATTAACTTTGCTACAGCTGAAATTGGGGCTTTGATAATGGTCCCTATGTGTTTGATGGCTCACCCTTTGAAGCTTGATGTTAAATCTAGAAAGTTGAGAAATTTTTCAAGGGTAGCTTGTAATCTAGCTTTGGGGTTTATTGGGTTTCCACCAACTGCTTTTTTGGTTTTTAAAGGTGTATTTGAAGGCTTTGATGGCATTAGTGTTGGTGACTTCTGGAATTGGTTGGAATCCATTTGGGCATGGAGCAGTGCTACTTACCTCTATATAGGTATGATTCACCTGCCATGCTGGATATTGTGTATTCATGTAATACTTCATCCTTGTTGACATGTCTTTCTCAATTTTACCGTGTATTGCTGAGCAATTAAACATACAAATCATAAGATTAATTGCATTTTTATCTCAATGTTATCTTTCTAATCTAAATTGCTCATTATTGGTCATGGGCTGGTTCTGGAGAAGTAGGTCCTTCAGGAATATAATCTTTCATCTTTGTAAGTAATTTTGTATCACTAGGCATAAAGGGGCTCTCCTGCAGAACCTATACTTCATCATTGCTAGTAAGGTTCTGCAGGCCTGTTGAAATGTACTTAGTGACTCTGAATGAATGGTTTGAGAAAGTGAGATGATCAGATGACTAAATTGGAAACTCATCATTGCTAGTAAGGTTCCTGCAGATGATCAGATGACTAAATTGGAAACTCATCCTGCAGAACCTATACTTCATCATTGCTAGTAAGGTTCTGCAGGCCTGTTAAAATGTACTTAGTGACTCTGAATGAATGGTTTGAGAAAGTGAGATGATCAGATGACTAAATTGGAAACTCAATCAAGAATCCAAGTTAGATTCTAATTGCACTACAATTTGATGCTAAGTGTCTTTAGATTTTCAATGCATGTTTACCAAGTTAGCTCGCTTCAAAATATACATGCTGAGCCTCAGTTCCACAGTGAGGCCTGCAATCTGAATATGAGTTTAATTGCCCAACTAACTCAGATGTTAGATCTAGGGTGGAGTCTCATTGTTTAGGGTATTGTGAACCATACTTTATAGCCATTTGACAGGTTCTTGGCTTAGCAATTTTGTTGTGGTTGGATTCACAACAGTTAGGTCAGAAGGGTCAATCCAATATATATTTGTAGAATGGATCTTGTGCTACTGCACAGTTGATTGAATCTAGTTGATTGTGAATTTTGATATCATATAATTTGTTTCACAGATTTAAATCCCTCTCCCCTCTCTCTCACATGCACACGTGTGTGCGGGCATACACTTTTTTTTGTTGGGAGATGGATAATATGTTTAAGGCAAGATGCCCATTTTGTTTGGTATGATTGATGGAAAAGGAGTTTATGTCTGTAAAATAATTGGAAAAAATGGATTGATGTGGACTGGATGCCTTGTTGCCTTGGGATCTCTTTTGCCATTGATGATCAAAGAAGTTGCTATAAAATTAAAAGCCCGTATTTTGCACCCACTCAAAGAGCAAGGAATACCAAAAAGTAGGTTCTCATGAAACTTTAATAAGATTGAATGTTTGGTATTAGCTTTACTTCTTTTGTATTGATTAATAAAGATATACAAATATATCATGGTGGAATAGAATGTTCTTTTTATTGATTAGTATAGCAACAGTAGCAACAGTAAAGCACTTTCTGGGATTTAATGGTTTGATGCACATTCATTTGGTCGGCATCATTGAGGTAGGGCCATATGGTAGTTGGTTCTAGACTTCAAGGGACACAGCTTGAGTCTGATGTCATGTGCACCGAACCCAATACAATGCATACATAACACTTATCACATGTCGATATCGTATCGGGTCCAATGCAAAAGAATCACAATGGATTATTATTCATGTAGGGTACAGCATCTTATAAATAGGTTCCATGATTAATGGTCTTTAAGTGCCGTGGAACTGCCATGGAATGAGGGTAGCTGTAGCAAGGATATTTGGTAATCAAATTATTAATGTCATAATATTTGATTTCCCTAAATTTAATTTTCTTTATACTACATCAAAGTTCAAACCACTGCGATTTTGGTCCTCCACATAAATTGTTCAGTTGAGTCTTGAGTTAGTGTTACTATTTGTCCTTGAAGGAACAATTATTTGCATCGATGATTGGGTTTGGGCCAGTAAATGTTAGTTTCAATAAGACAGATTAGAATCTAATAAGAACAGGACAGGCAAGAATCAAGGGGCACGGAAGAAAGAATCTAATGAAAAAGTGATGAATGGTAAGGACCTGTCCAATGGTAGAAAGTTGTCTTGTATGTGTAATGTACTAACGTTCTTTCCGATGTGTGGTTTTTTCAGTTGTAGGGAAATTTCCTTGCTCTATTTGCTCTAGTTTTTTCCGCCCTTAATTAATTAGGTTAGGCATTCCTTTCTAAAGCCTTTTATTTAAAAGTACAATTGTATTTTTAAATAATCTGATTTTTTTATTATAAAAAATATATCAACGAAAATAAACTCATCTAAACACTCCCTAATATGTAAAAGAATGGAAAAATGTTCTCGCTTTGTCCTGATGATATCAACTTTGCACAAATATTCCCTATGTTGATGAGGCGATAATGGTTTTGTTTACCCTCTACCATCTTGCTTCTATAAGGTTTATTTATTTATTTATTATTATTATTATTATTTTTGTACATATCCTAGTACCATCCCAAACCACTTGTCTCCATTGCTCTCGTTGTTACCATTTTTTTCTTTCTCATCTCTTATCTTAATCCATCAATAAAATCTAATTAAGTATGACAAAAACTCCACCTAGCCTTGTCCTAACCTACCCCGCTTTCATCTTGTGCATATTTTTTTTTGCCTAGATAAGTGGATGGGATGGGGATATACATATATGATTCAACCTCGTCTCATTCTGTTGCCATCCCTACTTATGTGCAAAGGGGGTATATGAGATGAATTAAATAAATAAAAAAGATACTTATTTTGATTTTTGAGGATGAACATTTTTTTTTTAATTATGTTAAAGATAAAAATATAAGAGGTATAATGGTAAAAGAATACAAATCTTCTATACTACTTTTAGCTTATAGTGTGTTTGAATGAGTATATTTCCATTGACAAATTTTGTTTTAAAAGTGGTCCAATTTTTTTTTTTTTTGGAAGAAAGTGTATAAATAAATTGTATATATATAAAATAAAATAAAAAGAAGGTAAAATTTATAATAAAAAATTATACTACGGTTGGAATAAACTGTTTTCTAAATAAATAAATAAAAAAACTGTCATTTTAAGACAAACCAACCCTAAATAATAAAAGAGAAAATCTGAGTTAAAATTTCTATTTATATCACCTCTATCTTAAAAGGATAAAAAACAAAACTGTGACACAATCTCCAGCTCTTTCCATCTCGGATGATACTCAGAAAATGCGGCGGGAATTGTTCTCATTGAAATTGTCTAAAATTGAATGCAAAGAATCATCAATTCATAGGCAATATAGCTAATTATGATTAATATGTGTCATTTTAATTTCCATTTTTTGTTTACACAGTGAGATAAGAAAAGCTGGCTTTGATACAGTTGCAGCAGTTGGATGATGCATTTTCTAAAAAGAAATTTAGCAATATCCAAGCTTCAAAAGTGGCGTTTTTTGGGGTCAAAATTCTAATTTAACTATAATTATATACTAAAAGAAGCCATTTTCTAAAAGGTATTTAAGCATTGGCTATGTTTTACTTTACCTCATCCAAATAGGAACGTGCATCACACGTACTTCAAGCAGCGTTTAAGCAAACTTCCTCATGTCATTGTCAAACAGCTCCATTTTTTCTCTTCACCTACTCAAACATGAAATGAAACATCTTACTAGTTTCAACTCCCGTTCTCTCTCTCTCTCTCTCTCTACAAACCAAGAAAACAAAGATATGTTCTTCAAACGAAGCATTGACAAAGAACATCATCAACAACAAAAACAGGAGTAAGAGAAACAGACAAAGAGTATAGAAGAGAAGAAGAAGAAAGAGCATTAGATTAAGGATGGACCGCATGCTTTGTGATGAGCTCCTTGAAGAAATCTTTCAAAGACTTCCACCAATACCTTCTTCATCTCTTTCAGTCTCTTTGGTCTCCAAGCGCTGGCTCCACCTTTACAGAACTTCCAAAACCTCTGTCTCTCTGCGCCTTTGTCCTCGTAATTCAACTATTCCTTCCTTGGCCTCTTTCCTCTCTCACTACCCTTCTCTTCTCTCACTCTCTCTCCTTCTCTCCTCTGACCCCGCCATCACTATAACCTCAGCCACCACTTTCTCAGAACATCTCCTCCTTATAGTCTCTACTTTTTGTTCCAAGCTTCAAACTTTAAGGTTCATGGCTGGTCCAGTCTCTGTGTCCTCTCTGAATTCTCTCTCTTTAAACTGTACCCACCTCACCTCTCTATGTATTAATCTCTTTAGGCCTATTTTTTTCATGTGGGTTGTAAAGTTTCCAGTTTTAAAAGAGCTATCAATCTTTGTCTCCTCTAGAGATGGTGTTGAACAAACAACTGAGTTTGAATGGGAAAATGGGTTGTGGGGGAATGAGGATTTTGATGCAGAATTGGGCTTGGAGAGTCTTTGTTTATTGGGAATCAGAGCAGATGATTGGGGTTTGGGTTGGCTATGGAGGAGCTGCAAAAAGCTGAAGAAATTGCAGCTAAAGAGTTGTGAAGGTGTTGGTGATGGAGGGTCTTTTTTGTCTTTTGTTAGGTGCTTACAGGGTCTTGAAGAAGTGGAGCTCAGGACTTGTAGGAGTATAGTTGATGGGGTGCTGTTAAAATTGGCTGAGAATTGTAACTCTTTGAGTTCTCTATTGGTTTATGATGGTGGTAGCAGAGAGGGTTTGCTTAGGTTCATTAGCCAATGCAATTGTAACTTGCAAAAACTTGATCTTCGATTACCTTTGGACCTTCATAACGATCACCTCACAGCTGTTGCTCTGAATTTCCGGGGTCTTTCCAGTATTAGGCTTCAAAGTTGTTGCCTTGTCACTGGTGAAGGCCTAAAGGCTCTTGGAATTGCCATGAGTTCTGGGCTTGAAGAATTGGCATTAATAAATTGTGATGTTGTGGAACGAGAACAAGGGTTGCTTGCCACATTGGGCCAGAATTTGAGGCAATTGAGGAAATTGGACTTGTCTTATAATGAAATGTTACTTGATAAGGAGTTTATTTCGATGCTGGTTTCGTGTAATTGTCTGGTTGATTTAAGGTTGAGAGGGTGTAAAGGGCTCACCAAAGCAGCCCTTGTCTCAATGTTTAAGAGCTGCAAGCGTTTGGAGAATGTTGATATTATGCATTGTTGTGGAATCGAGGCTGAGGCAGTTGAGTTGCTTGTTCTGAATTCTCCACAGTTGAGACAGGTGCAGGTTGAGGAAAGCAAACTTTCGGATGTTGTGAGGACATGGGCATCAAATAAGCTTATTGAGGTTGTTGTTTAATTTGTGAATTGGCTGATTTAGAGTAGCTGTTTTAGTTAATAAAAGTTCCAAGTGAAGGTACATATCACACATTGTCCTGAGTATGTTTGTAATTTTCTGTTGCTTATGTTGCACAATGCAAAAAGCAAGTTGGCTCATTGAATAATTATGTAAATACAAATGTTTCGTATATTAATAATTTATATTGCATAATGTATTAGTTAAATTTGAGATTATGAAATATGCTATGTTATTTCTTCTTTAGCATGCCAGTACTTTGAAAACTATTTGTTCCTTCATGCTACTCGTGCATCTTTCCTTGGATTGGTTATGAAAGTTTCTGTTTCCTTTAAAAAAAATAAAAAAATAAATCATCCACAGAGTTTTTGTCTGAGCAGTTAGTTGGTAAATGCTTGAGGTTCAAAACAAAATCTTTTCATTCAATGGATGATTGGCAGACTGAGGCCTACTCTTTTGAATAGTCTAGGGGTGCTGAAACTTTATAAGAAATAGAATTTGGAGATTTATATACAATTAATAATTTCTCTGGGGTGATTACTATGACATCTGGATGCAGTTTTGTGAAATACACCGTCAAACTATGGATAAGTCTAGCATTTTGATTGAAACATTACATAGTTTGATGGGGTTTGAAATATCTGGTAGAGGAAGTAAAGGTGAGAGGGGAAAAAAATATGGATACGGTGGCTTGGAAGTGCCTGAAAGGGAAGAAAAGAAGAAAAAAAAAAAGGTAAGAAGAAACAACAAAATCAAATAATTTACTTCCTGGGGGTTTGGCAGAACATGCTACCTGTTTATGTCTTTGTGCACTGTGCAGAGAAATCTAGGTTCATGGTTCTATAGGCTAAGGTATAGATAGGCAGTGGATGATTAGACTCAAGAATAGTTTTAGTGTATAAGCTAGCAAAAAAATGCCAGTAATCATGGCAATTGAAATGTGCGTTTGATATACAATAATGATTTTGGAAGTCCATTAGGTTCTGTATATATTCACGATTTGAAACCATAGTAGCTTTTTATAAATGCACTAATTCACAATTTCATGTTTTAGGCACAGAATAAGGAATAATAATAACTGTAAACAACCTATATCCAGGAAAAAGAAGAAGAAGAAGATGACTACTGTAAATGACATGACATGACACTATGTTTACCTTTACATTTGTTAACTACCAAGTCTTTATCATGAAATGGACTCTCCATTTTAAAGCAAATGGAGAAGATCTTTTTCCACCATGTTAAGCAATTGGAAGGGGGAGGGGAAGAAGGTTTTAGCTTGAAACAATATATGAAATAATATGATTTTTCTGGAAGCAATTACTTGGTAGAATGGCAAAGCCATATAGCTTTCTTACCCTCAGGAAGAGGGACCAGATCCCAGGTCTGTGTCCCTCTTCTTGAGAGTAAGAAAGCTTAAACCATTCCAAACTTAGCAAAGAGTTTTAGTTGGCCAAGCCAAATGTTTTTGTCCCTATTGCTTTTATTTTACTAAAGGCCACCTCTTCAATGAAATGGTGGAGTAGGTCATTAGGCTCTCTTCTGTGATTTTTTTTTTTTTTTTTTTGGGGGGCTTACAATAAGTGGGAAAAGGGGAATCGAAACTTGGTTATCCTTCATAGGAGAACTAGATAATGTCATTGAACTACAAAACTTGTCACTCTTCTTATTCCTTCATAGGAGAACTAGATAATGTCATTGAACTACAAAACTTGTCACTCTTCTTATAAATTTAAACGCCTTAGATTAAAACATCATATTTATCAAACGTAAATGATGCAGTTAAAGCTAAAAGGACTCCTCATCACCCAAGTCCTTGATATCTTTTTCTCCTTCGAAATTTCACATCTTAATGCTAAAAAGTTTCTTTGATGCCCTCTCCCTTTCAATTATTTATGGTGCACATCTAATACCTAATTTATTTATTTTATAAAATAGCTGCACCTCTAAAACATCTCTGGTTCACAACCAAGCTGGTAGCATCTTCCTTTTTGGTTGCTTTTGAGATGTCAATTTTACCCTTTTCCTTTTAGGTTTTAGATTCCTTCAAACTCTGTCTTTTGTTTTTGTGTTCATATAAAATGAAAGGTTGTCCATCCTCGTCAGTTTTCATGAGGTTATAGTTCCCATCGAACTTTCATAGCTAAGGTAGGTCCAACTAATGTCCTACTACTTCAAACTATTATGGATTTTTTTTTTTTTAAAAAAATAAAGGAAGAAGAAGATAGCTAAAACCTACTATCTTAATTGGGCTAAAATAATTTTTTGGTTGATTTGTTGACAGTGTGTAAAAATATAGTATAAAAAAAAAATGTGAGACTTTAGAAAACTGTACAAGAATAAATAATCTAAAAATCCAAATGACAGCTATGAGTTGGGTGGAAAGTCTAGACAAGAATTTTTTTATTTTTGTCTTTATTATAAATAAATAAAGGAAAAGAGGATTCGAATCACATGTTTTTTTTTTTTTTTTTTTGGGGGGGGGTCTTTGTGATAGAGAAATAGAGGAAAGGAGAGAAATAGGGTTTGTATCACTGGCATGAGATGCAGCGTTAGGTACTACCTAAGCCCAACAACACACAGCCCATGTTCTTTCTGTAATGCTTGGGATGCGTTATTGGACGTAGGCTTGTTTTTCTTATGCTACTTCGTCTGTCCCTAGTTGAGCCCAGCTTCAGGCTTATTAACTGAGGCCTTAAGCAGTGTCCAACTAACCTTTTGCTTCACAAAATAACTTGGGCCCATCCAACTAACCTTTGCTTCACAAAATAACTTGGGCCCAAGCCTGCCACATTGTTTGGATCCTAAACTGTCTTTCGTTTAAATAGGTATGGCCTATGGACCTGAAAAATAAGAGAAAATTTGTAAAAACATTCCTTGAACTTATTGTCAAAATCAAACCTGATTTCTTGATGGTTGACGCTCTTATTTGAATTTTTAATCCCTTATTAAGGTTGGGAAATTTATCAAAATTAGTCCATTTTTTAGATTTGTGGACCCAAAAAAGAAAAATGCTAACACTGACTGGTGAGAACCTTTTTTTTTTTTTTTTTTTTGACATGGGTGAGAACCTTAATAATGTCTAGGATGTGACAGAATTTTCATTCATATTCGTCATTTTTTTTTTGGTGAGGTATTAGAAATTGAGCAATAATGATTTAGAAGATCAAGATTTCCATGCTAACGATATTCTAAAGCATTGTTGGATCGAAATATTTTAATAACTTTGGAAAACTGGGTCTCAATCATTTTGGCAAAATCACAAAATAATATCCGAACGATTTTTCATTAAATAAATCCATGTGTGGCTAAGAAAATCATCCTCAGAGATAACAAAAACCATGACCCCCCTATTGTTGTGATAGGCTAGGGCCCAACAATAATTATCTATACAAGCTTTTATTTCATTCATCTTTTTACATCTTCTCTTAAACTTAAACCTTTTAGATTTTCACATCTAATTAATTTGTATTAATTCTTTTAGAACCAATCAAAATTAATTAGTAATAATCACATGGATTAAGCCATAATTAAAAAAAAAAATACATCTTAATCGTTAAAACTTGATGTGATTTGATTTTTCAATTTGGTGGTCCTAGTTTCCCATTTAGCATGTTGTTTTGATTTATATGAGGTCTGATATATTTTAGAATTATGTTCTTGCTCATCTAACCATTCAAATGGCGTTTTAACCTTTCATGGTTAAAATTATAGTTTTACACTTGATTTGTGTATCAACTCCCAATTGCAAAATGGAATGTCTACAATTATTAATTGTTAATAAAACCATTAGTATGAATGAGAGATGTCAAGCATGCATGGAATTTAGATACAATTGAATGATTACACAAACTATAGAGGTCTTATGGTTCATTTAGATAACAAGAATTGAGTCGTGTAAATTTGGATTTGAGGGCCTAAATCTAAATATTTTGATTGGATAGTTTGAAAGGATGAAGATTTAAATTGAGACAAATCTACCCATTATTTTAAAACCTAAAATGCTATGATTTCAAAAAGCATAGGACTTTGGGTTATTTTAATCATTTCGGTCATTTCAACCAACCCCCAAAATGACCACGCTCTCGAAACTGTAGAGGTCTTCTGGTCATTTCGGACATTTCAAGAATTTGGATACCCTCAAAATATTTCAAATGACAGAAATACTCCTAAACTTCCAAAATGCCTAAAACACCCTTAAACATATGCATTGAAATTGTAAGATGTTCTAGAAATATAACCCAAAACTAAAATAGCAATGATCATAATAACCAAATTTGTCAACATAACAATCATTGATAGTAAAATATCATATCATTTTCACTAACAAACTTAAATTAAACCATTAGAATTATTTAATATCAAAGATTTCTCAATGGAAAACTTGAATTTTCTAACTAGCAAAAGTTAGAATAATAAAAACAAGGATATGCAATAAATATTATATGATTAATTAATAAACATGAGTATGGTGTTTACACTACCACGCACTCTTAGTACGGTGTTCACTTCACAAGTATAAATACTTGTGAGGTGTTGGGGGCAAGGGCCGGAATTTAAGTTTTCAGGAAGGAGCTTCACACACATACACTTAGATTAGACTAGAGTAGAAGTTCTATCCTGTAAATAAAAAAATAAAATGAGTATGGTGTTTACACAATTGCACCTAGAGTAGAATGACGCTGATAATGTTCTTTTTCAAACATAGTAACTCTAGTAAGAACTATAAAAATAACAATAGACTATACAACAAGTAATCTCAAAATACTGGACTCAACTATGGATCCTCAAGGACCTCAACAATTAGTTTATGAAAAATAGCTAGCTATATCACAGCCAAAATGATAAATTTGCCCTTGAAACCTCCAAAGCATAAAAATTAAAGAATTACAACACATAAAACATGGAAAAAATTGCCAAATGCCCTTTTCGGGCAAAAATAGTAGCTCTTCGCCCCATTTTCTAAACTAATTAGGGAAATGCTCCTCTTTTAAAACTCGATTTGTGATAAATCGAGTTAGGCTCTATAGCGGCATTTTTAAGGAGCCTATAGTGACGTTTTCAGGACCTATAGTAGCGTTTTGTAACTTGACCTCTATGAAATCAAGTTATAGGTTAAAAAAAAAAAAAAAACCTATAACTCAATTTCATAGAAGTCAAGTTACAAAACGCCACTATAGGTCCTTAAATGTCACTATAGATCCTTAAAAACGCCACTATAGGGCTCTAGAATTTTTTTTTTTTTAAACTCGATTTATCACAAATTGAGTTACAAAAGATGGGCATTTCCCTAATTAGTTTGGAAAATGGGGCAAAAAGCTACTATTTTTGCCTGAAAAGGGCATATGGCAATTTTGTCCCATAAAACATGATCCAACGGTGATAATAGAATTCTAAGCAATATGATGCTTGGGTCATTATTGGGTTCGTATCTTTCGAAGTTCTTGTGTTGCTTTAGGGATCTGGGATTTTTTTTTTTTTTTTTTTTTTGGCTTGAATTTTAAAATTTTAGGAGCAACTCTTGAAGTTTCGAGCTATATTATGGTCTCTTTGGAAATTTTCAAGTATATTTTATCATTTCAAATGTTTTTTTTTTTTTTTTATAATTATTTTGGTGGTATTAGGAATATTTCAATCATATTGAATGTTTTAAGGGTGTTGGTTTTGGAGGTATGCTAATAATGCTATGACCACAAGTTTTGCTTAGCAATATACATAGGGATGTGCATGAGTCGGGTTGGGCCGCGTTGAGGAGTTTTTTCAACTATATCCACCATGGTGGGTTAAAAAAAAAAACCAACCTAACCCACAACAGAGGTCCAACCCAACCCGACCCTCGTGGATCAAGTTGGGTCAAGTTGGATCCATGGGTTAGACAAATTTTAAAAAATATATTATTATTATTATTATTATTAAATTGAGCATTAGAACAACACCACCACAAATAAAAGCAAATTTACAACCAAAATAATCTTTAGCATAATACCGAACAAACACAAACTATACGAGGACAACTTAGGATTTAGGTTTTGTAGTGGCCTTTTTTTTTGTGTTGTGCGTTGGGCTGGGCTGCCTCCTGCGGTGATGGGCCCGAGTGTTCTGAGTAGGAGAGTTGAGACCGGCCCAACTGTAACTTACTTTGGGCCGGCTTGTGCACAAACTAGGCCTCGTCTGCCAGGAGAATACTTATGGCAGGCAGAGCTGTTTCAAATTATTTACGGCAGGCAAAATATAACAATAACAGAAAAACACCAATATAATGAGCTTTTCTTAATGAAAGACGACCAAGTAATCCCTATTTATGACGATCACAGTAATAACAATAGCTTTTACAAAAGAAGTGAAGGATTAAGTGACAATATGAATTAATTAAAGAAATAATATCAAGTCAAGTTTGGGTTCGTAGAGGCAAAGACCAAAGAGGAAGAACGCCTCCTCTCAATGAAACTAATCTCCTAGGAAAAGATCCTGTCGTGGGGATTAATGACTTTGAGGGAATCGGACCTAAATAATTAGTGCCCAAAGAAATCTCTATTGTTTACTTGCCCCAAAAATAGTGGGATTTCGAGGGGGAAAGAAGGGAACCGACCTACTGGTGCATGCCCATTATATTATCTTTTCCTTTTTGTTTTCTGTTTTCTCTCTTATCTTTTCTTCTTTCCTTTCTTTTTCTTTTGTTTTCTTTTCACTTCGTGATACCTCTATTTTTCCATCCTCTGTACAGGGCACGACAAGGGTCCTTTTATAGGGCCTGCCGTGACCGGATTTTACCTTTTTTCCCTTTAACCGCCTTTGTCTAGTCTGGGCGTACTTGCCGACCACCAAAGAGTTCATCTATGTACCACTTACCCTCGCCAGAAAAAGGCAAGTTTTTGTCGTTTGTTAGTCCGTCGTGGCATCCTTTCCTACCACGGCGTAAATGCTTTCTCTCTCTTTCCCTCATGGCATGCACCTAGCGATTCCCCCCTCAACCTTGCCTCTTTTGGGTGGTCTGTCATCCCAGCAGGACGTACCTCCCAAAAGGGCTTGGGCAGGAGTCGCAAAATAGGTCTTTTCTCCTCTCCCCACCACCAAACCATACCCCCTTTACCTCTTACCTCTGACCCATAATCCCACCACATCCCATATTGGCTGGGTACAGGCTGGTGGTGCCTGGGCCTTGCGCGTGCTTCCCTTGCATATGTGTCTAAAATCTGCCTACTGCTCACGCGTTTACCGCGGTATGGAGCTTTGTTTGCATAGTCTGCTGCACCTCTTCGTTCTTTTATGTGGGCTGTTTTATAATTCACTGTTCCCTTTAGGGGTTGGGCTTTATTTGATAATGGGTTTTACATTTCTCTTAGCCCATTTCTTGGTTCCCATGGGCTTTTACTTACTTCATTGGGCTTCCTCGGCCCAATTACTTCATACTCATCCTTGGGGTTTATGAGCCTACCAACAATCCCCTACTCTCTTTGCTTACATTACTTTGAGCCTGCCGCAACTCATTCTTACTTTTTCACATCATACACTGCCCATGGGTTTGTTATTCTCTCTTTCCGGGCCTTTCGAGCCCACTTGCTTCCTCAAGGCCCATCTATTTATTTTATGGACTTGTGACCCATTATTCCTGCCGCTTGGGCTTAATGGTTTTATTCTATACTTGCCACTTATATTTGCTGCATGCGTTCTTGAGTTGGGCCTCCTTCTTGTTTTACAAAAATGACCCTCAACAGGTTTTATTTAGGAAAAGTGACAAAAAAAGTAAATAACAAAATTACATAATATATATTTTTTAATATATATTTTTAAAAGTTAAATATATATTAAATATAAGTATGTTGGGTTGGGTTAGATGGATTTGTGAATCTTATGACCCAAATCCAACCCAACCCATTGTAAAAAAAAAAAAAAATTCATAACCCAACCCAAGTCCGCCAACTTTTAAAAATTGACCCAACCTAGCAAGTTAGGTTGGATCGGGTCGGTTCTAACGAATTAGAGAGTTCATTGCACACCATGTACATAAGAGAGAGGCAATTTTTTTTTTATATAAAAAGGTTTTTTTATTCTTTTTTTAATCTACATAAAAACCACTGAGGATGTTCATAAAGGATTTTTTTTTAGAAAGGCATAAAGGATTTAGAAGCTATAGACTATAGTGGCCAAATGTCTAGACTATGATAGCACTCTTGGGATCGACTGAGTAGAAGAGAAAGCACTTGGTTATTGAGCATGCATGGACCAAGTAGAAGAAAGCATTTGCTCATGACCATTAATAAATCTTTAGAATCATGCACCAATGCTTCTGCTTTCCACTTTTGCTGTCCTTTTCCTTTACACATGCCTAATTTATTTTTGTACTGCCAATGAAAAGGACAATCGAGGAAATAAATTGGGTCCGTTTGGATACAACTTATTGTTGCTGAAAGTTACTAAAAATTGATTGTTGCTGAAAACATTGTAGCAAAATAATTTTTAAATATATGAATAGTATCGTGGGACCCATTTTTAATATTTTTTAATAGGTAAACAGTGCGTGAACAGTGCACGCACTGTCATGAACAGTATTTTTTGTCTCACAAAGTCAGCAAAAGCGGGCCAAAAAAAAAAAAAAAGAGAAAACGCGCAGGAGAAAACGCACCGCAACTAATAGCTCTATCCAAACCCTCACATAATAGTTGCATAATTTTCATCAATGCTTCTAATTTGTTTCCCTTGCAAGTTAACATTGTACCAGGCTAGCAGCCTTCAGCAACAACCCAAAAAACAAAAACAACAAACAAAACAAAACTTATATTTTTTTTCCACGACTTGCTAAGTTGATAATTTGCGATTAGCCATCAGTTTTATACATATTCACTATTAATATCACTTTTTTATGCACTAATCATAATACATTATCTCAATAATTGTGAAAATTTTTGTATCATTATACTTGTTTGGATAACTCATGAATCAACCAGGCTTGCTTTATTGGCAACTTCAAAAAAAGAAAGAAAAAGAAGAAGAAGAAGAAGAAGAAGAAATAATTGATTGCAAGCCGCTAATGAAGCTTTTTAGTGCTAAGCTGGTCCTTAAAAGAAAGAGATATCAAAGAAATAAATCTGCAATTCCATAAGAGAAAAAAGAAGATTAAGGTCAAAGAAACAAATCAAAAAGTCAATCAAATGAACGCCTTGGATAAGACTTTTTTTTTTTTTTTTTTTTATGAGATGGATAAGACTAGAATCTTCTGTCTCTGTTTAACCCATCACGCGAGACAGGTACCATTTCAACGGTCTTGTAATTCAATATTCAACACCGTGCATGTTGATTCATTTGTATCCACGCAAAAAAAAAAAAAAAAAAGTACGTCAACGGTCAATGTTTCAAACTTTCAATATTCAACACAATGCATGTTGATTCATTTGTATAAAAAAAAAAAAAAAAAAAACCACACAATGTTTAATTTATTTATTTATTCATTTATTTTAATACAAGATAGAAATTATATTTTATTCTAATCTAAATGTATATAAGTGTAAAGTTTCTCTCATGAAAACTTGTACCTCGACTTTTGCCCCCTATACCCAACAAGCACTTGTACTTGTGAAGTAACCGCACATTGTTAAAAATATAAAAATTTCTCATTTGTATTTACTCAAGTAATAAAGTATAATTGTTATAAAAAAAAATAAAAAAATAAAAAAAGTATAATAAATTGTGATTGACCTATTTAGTAATCACAATAAACCATTTCGCACTTATAAAAAATTATGACATTTTAGATATAATAAAATTTGAATCTATCACTTTCTCCACATAATAATTATGGGGATAAGAGCCCAAATTTGGATACTGGGCCTTGGGCCCTATTCGAGGACGTGGATATGTCCGAGAAGGAGCAACAATTGGGAGAGGCCTCAAAGTTGAAAATCATGAAAGTAAAGAATGGAGGGGTATTGTCCGAGGAGTACCTTCTTCTCGAATATAATGAATATCGGTCAAACACACATTTAGGTAATTTAGATGACCTTCCAAGTAATTCCAACGATTAGGATGAACCATAAACACGTACAAAGGTGATAAGAACACAGAAATATCTAAAAGGAAAGCTGCTATCATCGTATTAAATGCACTGCAGCAACTTTTCTGACTGCATTTATGTGGAGAAAACCCCTGAACAGTGCAGTCTCAGCTACCACCACTCATAGAGAACTGAAAAAGATATTTGATAGGACATGTACTCAAGTGAAGACTTAAATGGTTAACAAGTGTACGGTCAGAATGACCTGAAAGAGACTATATAATGTAGAAGACCTCTCATAAGGGGAGGATCAAAAAACGGAGGGAGAAAGGAGAGAAAAAGAACTACTGTAGCACTAAGAACTGTGTTAGTTTCCAGAAATATTGGTTCAATTCATAATTAATCTTCTCAGACATTCATTTCATCGAGTTTTAAGTGTATTTTCATGCTTGTTCATATTTTAAATCCTTACTAGCTGTTGTCCCGTTCGCAAAAAGCCCAGCTCTTACACCTATTATCTACAAATTTATTGTATTGGGCTCACATCCCAACTCTTTTGGGCTTGGGCTATAAATCGCGACCCTACAATAATTTAATTTTATTGTTGTTGAGGGTCATTTCTTTGAAATAGACAAGGGTAGACCAACCCAGCGACGCAGGCAGCAGACCAAGTGAGAAAACCATTAGGCCCAGGCGGCAGGAACAATGGATCACAGGCCCATCAATACGAATGAATGGGTCTTGAGGAAGTAAGTGGGCCTAAAAGGCCCGGAAAGAGAGAAAATAGCACCCATGGACAGTATGTGTTGTGGAAAAGAGAGAATGGGCTGCGGCAGGCCCAAAGTAAAGTAAACAAAGAAAGTAGGGGATAATGGCAAGCCCATGAACCCCAAGGATGAGAATGAGGAAATTGGGCCGGGGAAGCCCAATTAAGTTAGTAAAAGCCCATGGGATGCGGAGTTAATAAACGGACCAAGGATGTCCAAAGAAATGGGCCGGAGAGGCCCAAGGGAAAAAGGGACATGAGAGCCCATGAGCAAGAACACCAGTGGCCACCATTGATTGAGCCACTGGGGGAAAGAATTGGAACGGCAGGCCTGAGAAAAGGCCCAGCAGGAAGAGGTCACCGTGGCAGGAAATGCTAAATAATGCAGAAAGAAAGCAAAGGTAATTAAACGAATTGGGCTGAAAGGAACACAAAGCCCAAACACTGAGTAAAAGCCCAGATCCTGAAGGAGCGGGAAATCAGAATAGCAACTCGTGAAAAGCAGGAAACGGGCGGCAGGCGAGCAAAGTCTTCAGTCCACGGCAAATGCATGAACAGCAGGCAGGATTCAGACGTAAACACGCGCAAGGCCCAGGCACCACCAGCCTGTACCCAGCCAATACAGGACATGGTGGGGTCATGGGTCAGAGGTAAGAGGGCACGGTTTGGAGGTGGGGAGAGGGGAAGGCCTGTTTTAAGGTTCCTGCTCAAACTCTTTTGGGGGATACGTCCTGCTGGGATGACATACCACCCAAAAGAGGCAATGCTGAGTTGGAACCAATAGGTGCATGCCACGAGGGATAGAGAGAGAAGAAACATCACCGCGGCAGGCAGAAATGCCGCGGCAGACTAACAGACAAAAAGTGTCTGTGCCTGTAACAGGGGAACCCACAGACGGAACAGTAATGTCGGCAAGTACTCTCAGATCAGACAAAAACGGTTGGAGGGTAGAATAGTAAAATCCGTTCACGGCAGGCACTATAAGATGGGAGCCTCTGCCGTGTACGAGAGGACCAACACACAAGAGCAAAAAGGCAATACAATATTAAAAAAAAAAACTACTCTGTAACACACTTAGTAAAGCAGGGGAAGTGCAACACCTAAAACCACAAAGGTGGAAATCACTAAGGAAAAAGGAAAAGGAAAAAGAAAGGAAAGATAGGAAGAAAAAGAGTGAGAGTTAGCGGCATGCACCGATAGGCCTCTTCCCTTCTCTCCCTCTCAAATCCCTGCTCTCTTTCATACTTATTTAAGGTATTGTCCATTTGGGTCCACCTCCCTCAAACCCATTAACTTCCACGGCAGGATTTCTTTTCCTCGGAGGTTAATCGCGTTGAGAAGAGGTGTTCTTCCTCTGTGGCCTTACTCCTGCGGACGGGACTAAACTTATCCATGTCTATTGATTAGTTTTTTTTATCACCATCCTCCTTTACTATTTATTTAAAGATTGTTAAGTGTTATTAGAGTTATGAATTATTTTGTCATTTCCTATTAAAAGAGCTATCTGGTCATTCCAGAATGTATGTTTTGTTTATCAATTATATCTGCCTGCCGCAAGTATTTTTCTGGAACAGCTCTGCCTGCCGCAAGCATTTTTCTTTGAAAAAAGCTCTGCTTGCCGTAAGCTTTTCTCTGTGTCAACTCAGCCTGCGGTAAGCATTCCCCTGGCAGACGAGGCATGGTTCGCGCACAAGCCAGGCCAAGTTGAGTTCCATTTGGCCCGGTCTCGACTCTTGCAACCCAGAACACTTGGGCCTACGATCACAAAAAGGGCAGCCCAGCCCAACATAGCAAAAAAGACCCCCACATTAAATTGGCGACTTCACTGGGGAGTTGAGAAATAGTCCAGGGACAAGAGCCCTCACAAACAAATGCCTCCGAAATCCAGGACTACACGTAACATGAGTGCTGTACCCTCACAAGCAGAGTCCAGGCCCACAACGCCCCACCAACCACAGCCTAATCAGGCAGAAGGTGCTAACGAGATGGGGGCTGGACCCCAACCTCCTCCGAGGATCCCCGCAGACAATGCCAACACCTTCATTGAAGTATTGCAGGCCTTGCAACACTCACAACAGCAAATGATGGAAGAAATTCGTCAACTAAAGACGGACAGAACAAAGGAAAAAGGAAGCCAACATGATCCAGAGCATGGGGCGGAAGAGACACTAGTGGGTGGTGTCCCACAGAATACAGATCAACGTTTTATTACTATGGCAAAAGTGGCAGCTCTCCTGGAGCAAGAGAGAGCCAGAGGACCAAAGGAGAGATTGTACTCACGTAGACCCCCATACCTGCTAAGGGTGCTCAGTAAACCATACCCCGAGTATTCGCACAATATGACGGCAGGAAGGGAAGTGCTGTTGAGCACGTAAGCAAGTTCATTGATACGCTTGGCCCTTATGCCGCAGACGAGGACTTGTGTCTTCGAGAATTTTCCAAATCATTGTGTGACCGGGCTTATACCTGGTACATTGACTTAAAGCCAGGATCGATCCCAACATGGGATGATATGGTGGATGTATTTTGCACCAAGTACTTTCACGGAGAGGAAACGGTGACACTTGCAACATTGCAAGCAACTAAACAAAGGAATGGTGAAGACTTGATGGAGTACATCAAGAGATTTAGGGACATAGCACTCGACTGCTATGACCATTGCGAAGAAAGGACGCTGGTGGAGATGTGCATGACGAATATGATCAGGGAATACAGGGCAGTCCTAGAAAACCTTGAAATCTCCCAGTTCGCGCAGCTGTTACAAAAGGCAAGAAAAACTGCCCAGTCCGTAAAGCCAAGCACGGACAAAAGAAGTGCCCCGCAAGCCATGGCGGTATCCACCAGTGAGCGGAGGAGGAAGTCCGACGGGAAAGAATACGATACTCCTCCGCCAATACCATGCATCGCAAAGGAGTTAGATGTACTGCTAGACAAATGGATAGCGGATGGCGTATTCAAACCTAACCAAGTTGCTAGGGAGCCCACCGAGGAAGAAAGGAGGGACCCGCGTTTTTGTCGTTTACACAACTATGTCCAACATGCCACCGCAGAATGTTGGGCACTCCGCAGACTAGTGCACCGCAGGATAAAAGAAGGAACTTTAGAACTGACCCAGCAGGAGGTCCAGAGAAACCCACTCCCGAATCACAAAGGGAAGGGTGTAGCGGCAGTGGTGATCTGTGCGGATCCAGGGGATGACGAAGGAGAGAATCCGGCCTTGCCTGCCGTAGCGATTACCACTTTACAACAGAGCTTCAAATTCAAAAACTTATTTGATCAACTAGGCCTCACAACAAAAGAAAGAAAAGTAGCTACCGAGGCTCTGGTAAGCATTGCCTCCGGGGCAGGGGTGGAATGTTTATCAGCGGAAGTCCAAGATGACAGGGCTCTCTTTCAGGAGTCAACCGAAATCACCTTCAGTGATGAAGATATGGAAGTGGGGTATCCAGACCACCGGAGACCTCTCTATTTTGCGGCATCCATAAATCAAATCCCCATAAAGAGAGCCTTAATAGACACGGGCGCTTCCGTAAACCTTATCCAGTTGAGCACTCTACAAGCTGCGGGGATTTCAGAAAGAAAGATCCAAGGGTGTCCGATGGAAGTGACAAGATTCGGTGGAAGAGGAGAGTACACCGCAGGCCATATCCAGTTGTGGTTAAAAGTAGGACCCATAGCTTCCCTAGCTCGGTTCCACGTGGTAAAAACGGAAGTCTCATACCACGTCCTTTTGGGACGACCATGGTTGCATAAACACAGATTAATTCCATCCACCTACCACCAATGTGTGAAAGGACGGATGAACGGCAGGATGATACGCATAGCAGCGAATCACTCACCGTTTGAGCAGGCAGAAGCTCATTTGGTAGAAACCATGTTCTACGATCAATGGGCTCCATCCGGGGAAAATTCGTTGTCAAGGCCACAAGGTACCTTCGTGCCTAAATGGAGAGACATCCAGGATGATCCCGAGCCTGACCTAAGGGAGTTACTAGCCAGAAAAAAGAAGAGGAAGGAAGCGCCAACCGCGGACCCAGAGGATACACCCCACTGCATCAGGATCCGAGGTCCTGACGGCAGGATTGTGTATAAGTTATGAAAGGGCGCGGGGCCCACGAGTGAAACGCAAGAGCGCCCGACCCAGGAGTGGCAACACAAGAACTTGACGTGTTGCGTGGTTCAAGAAAAGTCAGAAGAAGAAAGTAGTGAAAAAGAGAATGAGAAAGTTGGGACAGAAAAAGAAGTACAGGTTACGGCAGAAGAAGAAATGGAAGAGGTTGACTTGGGGTCTGTTTCCCAGGGGCCAAGACCTATCCTGATTAGTGCAAGTTTGGCAGAGGCAGAAAAGGCAGAACTGATGTTGCTCTTGAAGGAATTTAAAGATGTCTTCGCATGGGAATACAATGAAATGCCGGGGCTAGACCCTGGGCTAGTTGCACACATGTTGAATGTAGACCTAGAGGCCAGGCCAATAGCTCAGCCTGCCAGGACATTCCACACGGAAATAGAAGGGCAAATAATCAAAGAAGTGCAGAAATTGCTTGCCGCAGGATTCATCAAACCTATCCAACACCCGCGATGGCTGTCCAACATCGTACCCGTGAAGAAGAAGAATGGCCAGATAAGATGTTGTGTAGACTTCAGGAACCTCAACAAGGCCTGTCCAAAGGATGAGTTTCCTTTGCCAAACATGGACTTACTGATAGATTCTGCGGCAGGCAATGCCATGTTTTTGTTTATGGATGGATTCAGCGGGTACAACCAAATTAGGATGGCACCAAGGGATGCAGAGAAAACCGCTTTCAGAACACCCATGGGCAATTTTTATTACACTGTAATGCTTTTCGGGTTGAAAAATGCGGGTGCCACTTATCAGAGAGCAATGACGGCCATATTTCACGACATGATGCATTGTGAACTGGAGGATTACGTAGACGACATAGTAGTAAAGTCAAGGAAAAGAGAAGAACACTTCCAAGTGTTGAGGAGGGTATTCGAGAGGTGCAGAGCCTTCAAACTAAGAATGAACCCTCTCAAATGCGCATTCGGAGTGTCCTCGGGGAAGTTCCTAGGCTTCTTGGTTCATAGTAGGGGAATAGATGTTGACCCAGCCAAGGCTACGGCCATTGCAACCATGAAACCTCCGAGCACGGTAAAGGAATTAAAGAGTTTCTTGGGGAAAGTCTCGTACATTCGAAGATTTATCCCCGGGTTGGCATCAATCACTGCCGCTTTCACCAAACTGCTCAGAAAAGGGCATGATTTTGAGTGGGGGGAATTGCAGCAGGCAGCCTTCAAAAGGCTACAGCAGATCATGATGAACCTCCCCACAGTGCAGGCACCAATTCACAAAAAGCCACTGTTGCTCTACTTGGCTGCCAATTCATATGCCATTGGAGCGTTGATTGCCCAAGAGGATGGGGGCGGCACTGAGCAGCCCGTATATTATATCAGCCGCGCCTTGAAGGATGCAGAAACTCGATACCCGAGGGCAGAGAGGGCATGCTTAGCCATTGTATATGCTTCACAAAGGTTGCGCCACTATTTCTTGGCCTACGAGGTATGGTTAATGACCAAATCCCACGCCATCAAGGCTTTGCTGCAGCAACCGATTCTCTCTGGCAGGATATCCCAATGGTTGCTACAATTATCGCAATATGATTTAAGAATGAGGACACCCTGGGCGGTGAAAAGCCAGGCTATAGCAGACTTATTGGCACAATTTCCAGGCGAGGAAGAGTTCCCACTGGATGATGAAGTCCCTGGGGAAGTGGCCATGGCAGAAGGAGCCGAAGAGCAATGGGTGATGAAATTCGATGGGTCTTCTACCGCCCAGTCTGGAGGGGTGGGAGTAGTTCTATACCATGAAGAAGATAAAGCAGTGGCACTGTCATTCAAACTGGAATTCCCCTGTTCAAACAACACCGCGGAATACGAAGCCTATCTAACCGGGCTGGCCACGGCTCTCGAAATGGGAGTTAAACACTTGAGGGTCACTAGTGCGTAATCTTTTAGCACCTTCAGTCCTGCGGCATCATCTTCATTCATCAAAGCTTCCTTTATGGGAAACCGCCAGGTGGGGTCTTGACTAGATGTGTAAGACCAGAAGAGGCCCAGAGAAAACTGAAAGAAGTACACGACAAAACTTGCGGATCCTGCGGAGAAGTCAGTCTTTACCGCAGGCTTCAAAGGGCAGGCTTTTATTGGCCAAACATGGGCAAAGATGCGGATCGAGCCCAAACTCAGTGTGGGGCTTGCCAACTTGCGGCAGACAGAGAAGAAAGTTACGTTGTGTCCGCCTGCGAAGACTGGAGAAGCCCATTTATCCAATACCTGACAGAAGGTATCCTGCCGCGGAAACAGAGTGAAAAATATAAACTCAAGCGGCTGGCGACACGCTACTTCATGCACAATATGGTCCTCTTTAGAAAGGGGTATGATGGGGACCCCTTAAGGTGCCTGGGTCCTGAAGAAGCAGAGAAAATGGAAAAGAAGTACACTCAGGAGAGTGTGGGGAACACCAGGGGAAGAAAAGACTTTACAGGTGCCTGCTGCAGATGGGTTACTACTGGCCTACCATGAAGAAGGATACGGCAGAATTTGTAAAGAAGTGCCACAGTTGCCAAGTGCAGGCCAACTTAATTCACACCCATCCACAGAATTTGCACAGCATGGTAACCCCATGGCCCTTCCACACTTGGGGGCTTGATTTGGTAGGACCGGTTAACCCACCGTCACGAGGATATATATGGATATTGGTAGCTACGGAATATTTTACTAAATGGGCAGAGGCAGTGCCTCTTCGCAAAGCCACCGAAGGAGCAGTGGCAAACTTCATCAAGGAGAACATAATCGTGAGGTTCGGGGTACCCCACAGAATCATCAGTGACAATGGCACACCTTTTGTCAACACTGAAGTAAGGAAGATGTTAGAATTCTATCAAGTTAAGCATCACCGGTCATCACCTTACTACCCTCAAGGGAATGGGCAGGCGGAGGCAACAAACAAAACCCTTATAAAAATTATAAGTAAAATGAGTCAGGAGTACACGGGAGGATGGGCAATGCACCTGCCAGACGCCCTTTGGGCTTACAGAAAATCGCCTAAGTCAGCCACAGGTTTTTCACCTTTTTCCTTGGTCTACGGGACTGAAGTGGTGAGTCCAGCGGAGGTAATGACCCCGTCCCTGAGGGTCATGAAAATGCAAGAAAAGGGAAGAGAGGAAGAAGAGGTCTTTGCGACAGAAAGGTGTGAAGACCTGGAGGGACTTGACGAAAAAAGAGAACAAGCCCAGGAACGCAGCCGTAGATATCGCCAAAAGATGACTGAAGCTTACGGCAGGACGACTAGAGAAAGAGTGTTCGTGGAAGGACAGCTTGTTTTGAAAGTAGCAGACTATGTTAGAAGAGGCCTGGCAGGGCCATCCAAATTTGCACCAAAGTGGGAAGGGCCCCTTGTGATAAGGGAAGCACACTCAAGTGGGTACTACCGTCTGACTCAGATGGATGGCAAAGACTTAATGGATCCGATCAACGGGAAATGGCTGAAGCAGTATTATGCCTGAGGAGAAAACTTACATGATTGCCTTTTTCCTTCCTTTGTTTTATTTCCTTTATGTTTCCTTTTACCCTATCATTTTTCAAGTGACTGTGTCACAACATGAAATTGTAATTTTGCTTTCGGCAGGATGTAATGAAAAGCATCAAGTATTATCATCATATGTCATAGCAAAATGTAAAGTGTAGCATCACAAAGATAAGTTACAAACCCAGATCATGGCAAACTAGCCAAATAAGTGCTACAATAAAAATATAATGTAATAAATAGAGTCATAAGTAAAAGGAAACAACGAAACAAGGAAGAAACATCATCAACGAAGCCCGGAAATAAGAGACTGATCTCCAAAACGATCGGATCCACCAACACTGGAAAGAAGACGCTCACGATGGCCCTCCAAGTCTGCCACCTCCTTTCTCAAGATCTCAAGGCGCGAGTCAATAGCATCAACAGTGGGTCGCACTCTCCTCGTGAAAACAGCCCGAGCAATCTCTCGAAGGTAATCCAAAAGGAACTCCACGGCAAAGCCTACGCTGACAAGCTCCTGCACCGCAGCCCTCCACTGCAGAATCCTCTCGGTAGAAACAGTGTCAACAAAGCTATGCTCTATGTCATTCAGCACACTCCCCAACATCTTTAAGAAATGCTCTCTAACAGAACGACCAAGTCGAAAGCCCTGCATGAAGTCCCCGCGGTTGTCATAGATCATCACCAGATGAGAAGCACAGTCCTCCGGGACTCTAAAGCCGTGAAAGTCCACATAAGGAGGCCCGGAGCCCCAGAAAGCTGCAGGATCAAGGTCATTGACCTCAGGCTGGTCAAAACGGGTGAAGAAGGCAACAGCCTCGTCCTCGGGACCTGGAAGGGTGGTGGAACTCCTACCCGCTTCAAACTGGAATGGGGCTATAGGAAGAGATCCTGCCAAGGAAAACACAAAGCATGAGATGAGGAATTAAAAAGGGAAAAGGGGAAAGGAGCAAACCCACGGGGAGCAAATAACAAATAGACAAGGAAGAAAGGAAGCTTACCAGAACCAACATCAATGGGGGCTGTGGGAAGAATTGAAGCAGGCACAGAAGGGACGGCGGAAACTGACGCTATAAATATGGCAGAAGCTGGTGCAGAAAATACGGCAGGAATAGATGCTGGGGGCGCGGCAGGATTAACTACCGCAGGCGTCCCTACACTGACCGCAATGCCTAGCCCTTCAAAAGTCTCTGTACACAAGAAAATAGACATGCAAATAAAAAAAAAATAATAAAAAGAAAAGAGAAAAGAGTGGGCCCAGTGAATAAAGAAGGAAAAACAAATCCAACAAAAGAAAAAAAAAAGGGAGTGGGGACATACCCATAAATCTAGCCTCGGGTGGAGCATCCTCTTCCTCCTCGGACTCAGAAATCCTCCTCGGCAGGACGGGCTCACTATCAATATCTTCAAGAGTATCCTCGGACTCCTCGGAAGACAGATCAACATCGGGTCCGCGAGTGGCCGAGCTGGGAATGGAAGAAGGAGTGACTACTAAGGAAGAACCATCCTTCGCGGCCTAAGACAGAGTCGCAAAAGGATCACTGGTAGAGAGGACGAGAGGAGCAACGGGTGAAATAGCCTCGATCTGAGTTACGGCAGGAGGAGCAATTCCCTGTGGAGAAATAGGCATCTCGGCTGAAAAGGGAGTGGCCTCGCTAACCCCCTCAGTGTGAGTACCCTCTCTGGGTACCAGTCCGGTAGGAGGGCTAGGAGTCTCGGCATGAATCCCATGTGCAGCAGCTGGAACAATGGACATCTGGGAAGCTTCACCAACCCCATCAAAAGAATCTGCCACGGGTGTACCCATGGAGGCGGGCAGCTCCTCGGCTGAAGGACGATAGATGGAAAGGGGCTCGGGCTGATCCTGGAAAGCGAAAGACAGAGAAATGCATATATACACATGTGGTAAAGAATAAGGGAACCTACGGTTAATCCAAACAAATGAAGACACGTGGCAGATGAAATATATGTAAAAGAAAAAATAATAATAAAGAGGAGGAAAGAAGGAAATAGAGGAGATTATCTCGAATTCAGGCTCGTCAAGGTCAATGGGATGAGCAGATGACGTGTCTTCCTTATGCTTAGACTGCAAAGAGAGACAAGAGGCAGTATTAAGGAAAGGAATTAGTAGGCGTGATATGGACTCACCGCAGGCGAGTTAAAATCAAGACACAAAAGACAAAATGTATGTAACATACCCTTCGCTCAGCGGCAGGCATGGGATGGGGGGTTGTTTTCCTCTTGCTACCCCGTGTCCTGCTAGAAAGAGGAGCATCCGTGGGTGGCTGTGGGGCAGCAAGCTTGGGCTTGCTTGCAGACTTGTGCTTGGCAGGAGTTTTCTTAGTTGGCGCAGGAATGTTGATTACCTTAACTTTCTTCTCCCAACCAGGGGGAAAATCGCCTGCGAGCCAACACCATCCTTTCTTCTTCTTGTCCCACTCAAAGACAGCAGAGCGGCTCTGTTTCTCAACATAATCTAAAACTGACCTGGAAGGCAAGAGCAACCGAGGATTGGGAGATACTAACATACTTAGCCCGTTGGGTGGAATAAGGGAGAAGCCACGACTGCCTACCAACTCTTGCCCAAACGAGGTCATCACTGCCTGCCAATAGCCATGCATGGCAGGAGTGCAAAGACCCTCTCTCGACGAGCCAGGAATGGTAACTGCACTAAAGCACGATCTCCAAAAGTCGTAAGCAGTCTGCCGCAGGAAAGGCCGAACAGAAGTAGGAGATTCCATGAGATAAGAAAGGTCATTGGGAATATCCTGGTCCAGCCCAAACTGCCTCCTCACCCGGTTGGTAGGGTAGTGAACAAATCTGATGCCCTCATCGGTCAAGTATGGCAGCCATCCAACATTGGTAGTCGCCAAATAGGTGATCCCTGCCTCATCAAAACCAGCCAAAGGAGTGGTAGTCCCAATAATATCAGAAAACGGACCCATAGCAGAATCAGTACATGTATAACCCCTACCCAAATTTCTGTAAGCTCTCCAAGTAAAACCCGTACCGCTATCAAAAGACTCAACAACTGAGTGACCAATGGGCTTCAGACCAGACCAACGAAAAGCTAAAGGGAAATCGGATTCAAACCTGCCGCAGAAGTCAGTGATCACCCGCGGACATGATTGGTACTTCCCTCTCGCGAAGCGAACAGGCCTACACTTCGCCAAGTATTGAGCACAACGCTCAAACAACAACTGCTGCAGGATAGTGCTGTGTACAGAAGAAGCAACTATATGGCAGGAACCAGCCTGACTCTCATCACTCCGTAGGATGTCCAGTTGCACATATAAATGCCCCAAAAACATGGGGGCCAGCGGCAGACTAACTCCGGTAGATATCTTAATGGCCAAACGGAAGTACAAAGGCTTGATGGCGTAATGGGGATGTGAACCAAAAACGAACTTGCAAAGCCAAAAAGCAACAAAGGCCGCGTGGTGGGCAACAACGGAAAACTTAGAGGAAGAACTAACCCAGTATGATAACTTAGCATTCCCCGCCATCCTCTTTCTCAACTCGGCCTCAATGGCCTCTTATTCCGGAGAAAGCTCTATGATGGCAGGATCCACGTCACCAAGGATTGGCAAGAGTAGTTGGTTGGCCACATCCTCAAGGGTCACGGTCAGTTCGTCGCAGGAGAAGAGGAATGTGTGGGTGGTGGCACACCACCGGCGAACCAAGTGACGAAGGTTGAAAGTGTCTCGAAAATTGGAAATACTCCGGGATAAAACGATGGACTTCAGAACGCCAGCCTGTTGCAACAAACCCATGAAAACCGAGTCCGATAACTCTCGATCAACCCACTCCTTCCAACCCGAAGCGGTTCCTGACCCAAACACGAAATGAATCGGCACTGGAAGAGAGACACCTTGACGGATGACCAAATCGGAAATGGAGGAAGACAACGGAGCCCAAGAAATGTTGGGGTTCCGTCTGCACATAGAAAGCCACACACGGCCTGGCGGCGGCGGCACGTAATCACCGGGAACCTCAGGGAAGAGAGGATAAGGGTTATACCAAGGGTCGATTAGAGGAGCGCACTCGCTGTCGGGGTCGCGCGGCGCACCTTCCTCGCCGGAATGATCGGAGTCGAAATACATGGCCTCCTCGCCCGTTTCTTGTCCGACGAGAGGTTCAGAAGCTTTCCCTTTCCCTTTGCGGCGAGAAGAAGAACCTGGGCTTTTCACCGGCACCATTGTGCGACGGTTCGATCTGAGCAAGAGAGATAAAGGTGTTTGAAGAGAAGAAGGCGATAAAGGAAGAGGGACAGACACGATTTTTTGGAAAAGATGGTGTTTATGAGTGATTTTTGAAGGGACTCTCTTTTTAAATACATGGGTAATTAATACTGGCCTGAAGGAAGGCGACTGATCAGCCATCGAAAGAAGAATGAAATAAATGAAGTGGTAGTTGTGTCTTAGAATAACTGCCATTCTGGGAAAATCGAAGAGTCAGCACTGTTCACCGCAGGAAAAGAAATATAAGTACACGTAAAGGGGTCCACAGTTTCAAAAAGCCCGCGAAGGAAAAGAAAGAAAGGAAACACAGGACAGAAAAGTCTTTTATTCACATATGGACCGCAGGAACGTTCCATATGTTCAGGGGGCTAAATGTTGTGGGGGCCTTTTTTGTGTGTTGGGCTGGGCTGCCTGCCGCGGTAGTAGGCCCGAGTATTCTGAGTAAGGGAGTCGAGACCGGTCCAACTGGAACTCAACTTGGGCCGGCTTGTGCGCAAACGTTGAGTCCAAGTCCAAGGGAAGTCGCTGCAAAATGGGCTTATCCTTTGTTCCTGCCGCAGGAACTTTTCTCCGGTTTCTGCCGCAGGATTGACTTTTCTGCTATGCAACAAATCTGTCCACCGTGCTTTAAAGCTTCTGCTATGCAGTGAAACTGCTTGCCGTGCTTTAAAACTTCCTGCCGTGTATTAAAGCTTCCTGCCTGCCGTGCTTTAAGGCTTCCTGCCGTAAAGCCTGGTGCAATAGAGTTGTCTGCCATGCTTTAAAGCTGTCTGCCGCGCTTTAAAGCTGTCTGCCGTAAAGCTTCCTACCGTAAAGCCTTTTGCTGTGCAACAAAACTTCCTGCCGTGCATTAAAGCTTCTGCCTGCCGTGCTTTAAGGCTTCCTGCCGTGCAGTGAAGCTGCCTGCCGTGCTTTAAAACTTCCTGCCGTGCAGTGAAGTTGCCTGCCGTGCTTTAAAGCTGCCTGCCGTGCAGTAAAGCCTTCGGCAATGTGAATGACTACCATTTTTACTGCAGAAACACATTTCTACTTCCTGCGCATAAACAAATCTAAAAAAACCAAAGAAAATACCCATCAAACAAGTGTTAGTTTAAATGGGTTAGCATATTCTCAAATATATACACACATATATGAGTATATATACTTATACATATTCACATATACATATATAAAATATATTTTTCCAGAAACATGAGAAACAGGGTATATGTATATATATATACTTACGGCAGGATAATGGTTAGTTTGTATAATAATTAACACGGTAAATATAATGAAAATGTGCTACGGCAGGATAACTAATACAGCAAGTAAAACACCACAGCAGGACAACTGCTGCGGCAGACGTGAAAACGTGCTACGGCAGGATGACTAAATACAGTGAATATAAGTTGAAAAACAAATGTATTTGTAATCAAAATTAAGTATTAAATCTATCCATAAGATAAGTAAACCAAGAAGGAACCCAAACTCCAACTTCAACAACCTTATCATGGGCTCTTGCCGTAAAAGTTGTTGATTTTGGAGAATAGGCCTAAATGGCTACTAGCTATTACTTTTGGAGATTTCAAAGAGTAGGTTTGCTAAGAGGGAGGGAAAAGAAGGTCTATTGATGCATGCCCCTATTCCTGCCGCGTTTTCTCTCTTATTTTTCTTTCTTTCTTTCTTTCTTTTTCTCCCCTCTGGGTGTTTTTCTTCTTCCCCTGTTTTTCACTCATTCCCCTGTTTTTCTCTACCTCGGTCCTTTCTTCCTTTCCCCTTTTCGGGTCCCCCCCCTTTTATAGTGAGCTAATTTAATGGATTTCTCCCTTTTACCCCTAGGGCTTCACCAACTGTTTTTGGATTGTTGTGGGCATCCTTTCAAGATTACACACTCACCCATTGGTTGCCCCGACCACTGCCATCTGCTCAGAACATGTTTGTTGCACGACAAAATTCCATTTTGTTTGTTCCTCCCGTATACCTTTACCTCACTACCTAGCTCTATGGCATGCATCAGTGGTCCCAACCATTTATTACTTCTTTTGGGTAAGATATCATCCCAGCAGGATATGTTCCCAAAAGAGGTTATGGCAGGAAACCAAATATAGACCCCCTTTTCCCCCCACCACCAAACCACGCCCTCTGAATCTCTTTGACCGTGGGCCCACCTCCCTTGTATTGGCTGGGTACAGGTTGGTGGTGCCCCGGCCCTTCTGTTCTTGCTCCACTGTCTTTTGTTTTTGTCTCCCACGCCATTCCTGCCGCAGCAGATTAGCTCTGTTTCGTCTGCTGCGTGTTTTTGTCTTGTTTCTTCATGCGTTTCCTGCTGCATTTGTCATTTCCTTTAGTTTGACTCTTCTTGTTCTTTGGTCTTCTTTGTGGGCCTTTGGGCCTTGCTCTTCATTGGGCTTTCTTCCTCATAAGCCTTTGGGTACAAATTTGTGAAAATGGGCATCAACAAATGTTGAGGGTCATTTCTTCGAAATAGACAAGGGTAGACCAACCCAGCGACGCAGGCAGCAGACCAAGTGAGAAAACCATTAGGCCCAGGCGGCAGGAACAATGGATCACAGGCCCATCAATACGAATGAATGGGTCTTGAGGAAGTAAGTGGGCCTAAAAGGCCCGGAAAGAGAGAAAATAGCACCCATGGGCAGTATGTGTTGTGGAAAAGAGAGAATGGGCTGCGGCAGGCCCAAAGTAAAGTAAACAAAGAAAGTAGGGGATAATGGCAAGCCCATGAACCCCAAGGATGAGAATGAGGAAATTGGGCCGGGGAAGCCCAATTAAGTTAGTAAAAGCCCATGGGATGCGGAGTTAATAAACGGACCAAGGATGTCCAAAGAAATGGGCCGAAGAGGCCCAAGGGAAAAAGGGACATGAGAGCCCATGAGCAAGAACACCAGTGGCCACCATTGATTGAGCCACTGGGGGAAAGAATTGGAACGGCAGGCCTGAGAAAAGGCCCAGCAGGAAGAGGTCACCGCGGCAGGAAAGGCTAAATAATGCGGAAAGAAAGCAAAGGTAATTAAATGAATTGGGCTGAAAGGAACACAAAGCCCAAACACTGAGTAAAAGCCCAGATCCTGAAGGAGCGGGAAATCAGAATAGTAACTCGTGAAAAGCAGGAAACGGGCGGCAGGCGAGCAAAGTCTTCAGTCCACGGCAAATGCATGAACAGCAGGCAGGATTCAGACGTAAACACGCGCAAGGCCCAGGCACCACCAGCCTGTACCCAGCCAATACAGGACATGGTGGGGTCATGGGTCAGAGGTAAGAGGGCACGGTTTGGAGGTGGGGAGAGGGGAAGGCCTGTTTTAAGGTTCCTGCTCAAACTCTTTTGGGGGATACGTCCTGCTGGGATGACATACCACCCAAAAGAGGCAATGCTGAGTTGGAACCAATAGGTGCATGCCACGAGGGATAGAGAGAGAAGAAACATCACCGCGGCAGGCAGAAATGCCGCGGCAGACTAACGGACAAAAAGTGTCTGTGCCTGTAACAGGGGAACCCACAGACGGAACAGTAATGTCGGCAAGTACTCTCAGATCAGACAAAAACGGTTGGATGGTAGAATAGTAAAATCCGTTCACGGCAGGCACTATAAGATGGGAGCCTCTGCCGTGTATGAGAGGACCAACACACAAGAGCAAAAAGGCAATACAATATTAAAAAAAAAAACTACTCTGTAACACACTTAGTAAAGCAGGGGAAGCGCAACACCTAAAACCACAAAGGTGGAAATCACTAAGGAAAAAGGAAAAGGAAAAAGAAAGGAAAGATAGGAAGAAAAAGAGTGAGAGTTAGCGGCATGCACCGATAGGCCTCTTCCCTTCTCTCCCTCTCAAATCCCTGCTCTCTTTCATACTTATTTAAGGTATTGTCCATTTGGGTCCACCTCCCTCAAACCCATTAACTTCCACGGCAGGATTTCTTTTCCTCGGAGGTTAATCGCGTTGAGAAGAGGTGTTCTTCCTCTGTGGCCTTACTCCTGCGGACGGGACTAAACTTATCCATGTCTATTGATTAGTTTTTTTTATCACCATCCTCCTTTACTATTTATTTAAAGATTGTTAAGTGTTATTAGAGTTATGAATTATTTTTTCATTTCCTATTAAAAGAGCTATCTGGTCATTCTAGAATGTATGTTTTGTTTATCAATTATATCTGCCTGCCGCAAGCATTTTTCTCTGAAAAAAGCTCTGCTTGCCGTAAGCTTTTCTCTGTGTCAACTCAGCCTGCGGTAAGCACTCCCCTGGCAGACGAGGCATGGTTCGCGCACAAGCCAGGCTAAGTTGAGTTCCATTTGGCCCGGTCTCAACTCCTGCAACCCAGAACACTTAGGCCTACGATCACAAAAAGGGCAGCCCAGCCCAACATAGCAAAAAAGGCCCCCACAATTGTCAATAGACTCATTACTAATATATTTTATTTCCATTCATAAGATTTCTATTTTATATGTTTTATGAATAGAGCTAATTGAAACTCATAAGTTGATATTAAAAAAAAAAAATTAGTAACTTATGGATAAATTTTCTAAATTATTGAAACAATTGATGGGTAGTAACCAACACAGCTGATATATAATATATATATATATATATATATATATTTTGAAAAATGATTAGTACACACAAAATTATGAGTAATAGTTTTTTAAATTAAAAAAAAAAATTACACACGAAGCATTACACCTTTATTAAATTTTTTTTTTAACTTCAAAAAAATTGAATTTTTGGAAGAAAAAGTAGCATACGCAACATTATTAAAAAAATGTGTCATGAAAAGAAATAAAAGGCTAGCAGCCAAAAAAAAACCAAAAAGGAGAGATAACCAGATAACTATAAGCCGCCATAGCCCGCTTTTCGCGGGCTACAATAAATATTATTTTGGCGCGAAAATTAGTCCCCACTAAAATCCAAAAAATCCTTACTGTTTCAGCCTACCCTAGGGTTTTATATTTCTTCGAATTCCCGCCAAAATTTCCGGGCAGCTCGGGCAGGCCCCAAAAGTGGTGGGCTGGGATTGGGTTACGAGGGTCAGGGCCTAAAATTAAAACCGCGTGGACTAAAGTCAGCTTAGAGGACCAAAGAAAAAGTCACCAAAGTCGATGATTGATTGGTTTATGAAACCATGAATGTATCAAAAATGTTTTCTAGAATAATTCTAAAACCCATATAAAAATTCTTAATTTTTGCCGCAACTATCTCACCTTGCCAATTGTGATTGGCTTCATGTCATTTATATATGAATCTACTGTTTTTTCTCTACTATTTTTAGTCTGCGATATAAATAGTTGTGACAAAAGTTGTGATTTATTACTTGGTCTTTGGATTTTTGATGTTTTAACGTGTGGACTGCGAGGAAAGTGTGTTTTTTTTTTTCATTTTTCAACGTTATTATTCCAAAAACCTTTGAGAATCTTTATGTCTTCTTAGGATTCCTTTTGAGGCCCATGTGTACATGTCCTAAAAATCCCATTTCTTTCATGCATTGGATTCCCTTTTTCTCTTTTTGCCTAATATCTCAATTAACCTTCTCCCAATCCCAAGATCCCAACCCCGTCAATTATCTCTCTCTCTCTCTCTCCCCTAACTTTTCTCTCATTGGTCTCTCTCCTGTGTGTGTTCTGTTTGTTTATACTTTATTTATAATTTTGTATGGTGCATGTATAGTCCAAGAAGAAGCACCAAATATTATCTGGTGCTTAGTATTTCACTGACTTCCATGTATTCTTTTGATTGAGGGGAAAATACTATTTTCTTAGCATGGCAAGAATTAATTATTGGTTCATGTGAATAATGCTCTACTTTATTTACATGGTGAGAGATTTGCACCATGTGAGTGAAATTGATGTGGAAACAGTATTGTTTTAAGCATGAAATTAGCAATTTTCACTTAGTTAAAGCTCAGATAGATGTTTGCATTTCCCTAGTTCAGGTATCCAACAGTAGTCTCTCTCTTTCTCTGTGTGTGTATATAATCAATGACCATGTGTATTTTGTTGTGCAAGAATGATAACTAGGTAAGCGAACCACTCCTTGATTGGCTCAAAGTGACTGCAGATCGACTTGCCAATTAATAATCACAGGTTTCATGGCACAATTTTGCTTGAAAAATGTTAAACTTACTATTACAGTAAAAGTCTTACAAACTAGCATGACAACAAATAAAAAGTAATTGTCACATTAACAATATAATAAGTAATTTTAAATTACTATTTTGATTTGATTTTAAAAGTTTTCACGTCAAATTAAAAGGTTAATATAGTAAAACTTATTGTGGGGGTGAAGCCCAACCTAACATATTGGGCCCAAGGCCCTATTTGAGGACTACTGTTTGTCCGAAGAGATGAAAATACTTGAGAAGAAGCTTATGTAAAAGAAACATGTCTGGAGAGGAGCATGGGGCATAGTCCGAGGAGATATTCAATTGTCCGAGGAGGCTATTATCCTCAGATCCGAAGAAGCTTGGTAAAACAGACGTCTGGGAAGTTCAAATAATCCTCCTGACAAGTGTAATGATAGAGATGAACTTCAGGCGCGCACAGGGATAGCAGAAACGGAGAAATATCTAGAAGACAGACTTCAACCACCACATTAAATGCACTGCACCTACTTTTCTGACCGCATTAATGTGGAGAAGACTCCTGAACAGTGCACTCTCAGCAACCGCCATTCACACAAGGCTAAAGAGGATACATGATGGGACATGCACTCAAGTGGGCGTCTAGATGATGAACAAGTGGACGATGAAGATGAAGGGAGAGGATACTATATAAGGGGGAGAGGCCTCTGATAAAGGGGGGATCGAACAAAAGAGAGAGAAAGGAAGAAAGCACCATTACTGAAGCTCTAAAAACTATAACAAACGTTCATTCAATAGAATGTCTCTTCGGATTTTCACATTTGCCTTTGTCTGAGCATGATTTCATGTTAATTTACTCACAAATACTACAGTCCAATACTGTTTAATTCACTACTAGCCCAGCTCTTTCACCCACTCTCTACAAATTCATTGTCTTGGGTTATTTGGGCTCACAATCCGTACCTTTTGGGCTTGGGCTACAAAAATTGATCCTACACTTATAATATTATAGCATCCCTCTTTTTGTTAAACAACGGTGAGGTGCAAAAAAAACTAATTCATCATCTGTACCCCAAGCTTAGATTAGTAATTGCATGGTACTGGAATGATGCTCAGCACTGTATTAAGAAATTCAAAATCATTTAGAAAAAAAAAAAAAAAAAAAAGATCGAAGTAAGACATTAATAAATTATTACGTGTGCGTTGGATTAGGAGTTAGAGCCCTACTAATTAGTAATCACATGCTTAGACAACAATAATGCCTTGCTTTTGCTAAAATAATTCCCACATGGAACCCTGAATATCTTTGAAATTGTAATTTTAACCTGTAAATTGACTATCCAATATCCGTGGTATTATGGGGTCTAAATACATCAATTATTTTGCAGAGTAGGACATTGCATGGGTCAAACTGTCCCCATGCTTGACTATGATGAGAAATTAATGGTCAACCACACCATTACAGTAACATGTTACACATGCAATGTGTTGGATCTGGTTTGTATACTTTGGCAATTTGGTTTAAATTCAATTGAACCATCCAAGTGAAATGTAACTATGCTTTTGTCTTCATCAAATTAGATTTATCTTGTTTTGGGTCCCCTCCGACTAAAAAATCATATTAGCGATAAGTACTAGTTTAGAGCCATCCAAAGACGACAAGCAGAAGTCATTCACCATGATTTAGTTTAGTGAAAAAAAAAGTTCATCATTAATCAACACTACATAAAAATTAAAAAAAAAAGGGTGTCAATCACATATTCACAATTGAAAAGATTGCTTGTTTTGGTGTTTTTATCCGGTACAATATGAGTTGAATTTTGCTTTCACATTAATTATGAAATTTCAAATTCTGTCGGTTTTACTCAAAAAAAAAAAAACACTCAGAAATTTCAGATTACCTGACAAACTGTAAAATATGTGCCAATTGCTATTTTACTTACATGATGTGTTTTCATATTTACTTCCTTAAGCTAAATTGAATGAGTCTTTGATATTCAGTTGTCTAAACTTGGCAATTAAGACAAGGTTTTGCTACTAGTTAAAGGATGGCCATGTCGGTGATCAATATATCCTTGCCAAACAATATGAATTTCTTCCTATTTTTCCACATTTGGGCAAAACTTAAAAGTCAACTTTCCAGTTAAATTTAACCACATGAATTTCTTACCTTTTACCTGCTATGATTTTTTAAAAATTCTGCAAAAATGAGAGTTTTGTGCATTGAGCACAACTTTTTAATTGCATTGCTCAACATTGGTATAAACGGTGTTATCTTCTTCTAATGACAACTAAATCTAACCATATAACATTTAAAGAATTGTAGCTAGTTTTATCTTTTTTCATTATATTACTCTCCAATAAGAATTGAAATACAGTATATTATAATGATTTATTCTAACTCTCAAGATAGTTTAGACATGTTTCTCAACAACAAAAAAAGGAGAAGATATTTTAGACATTAAATAAAATCATAGTGCAATTTCTTCATTAATTACTCATTTCGCCAAAAACTTTGTAGCTCAAATATCACCGTTGGAATCATCAGAGTTTAAATCCCCCCACTTCCAACTACCCTACGTATAAAAATAAAATGTACTAGTTTCAAGATGGACTTGGATCTCATCACTCCTCTCATTGGTCTAATATTTAACAACCACCAAAAAATAGTTTGTAACTGCTTATTGACAGTATAAGACTAATCATAACAGAGCTATTGAAGATTCTCAACAAGCCGGAATTCATGGGAAAGGCACTAAGTTTGAAGATGTGGATAATGACTTGAATTTGACACGGTTTGGTGAATAGTTTTGCAAAATGCAAACTGTAGAATCAGAATAATTAAGTGACGTGCTAGAGAGAATGCTTGTTTAATATGACTGAATACAAAGTTCTTTTTCAATGTAGTATCACCCAATTAAGTTTATCTTCATCCAAAATCTTCTTCCTTCGCAAAATCAGCTGCTTCCCTGAAGGAAACAAGGGCAAAGTCAAAAATATTCTACTAAAGAAATGTTCATATATACTACCAAAAGAAAGCAAAAAACCAGTCCATCTCATGTGGTCTCCAACTACGCCATTACAGTGACACTGTTGCTCATCTTATCTAAAATGACCACAATCTGACAAAGTAAAGACCTTAAAATTTTACAACTTTACTGTATGCTTTCTTTTAAAGGGACATAATCCCTAGAAAGTATTGTTAAATATGCAAAGAGAACTTGAGAAGAGGTTGATCCATATAATCAATCACCTTTAGGCAAATCCCTTGATCATGCAGAACACATCTTGCCTACTCCATTATAAACAAACTGGCATTTTGTGTATGATAAACATGCCTAAAATCTTATCCACATGAGTAATGTTTATCGATTAAAAAAAAAAAAAAATTCACTACTTTTTTCAAACAGTGCAACGTGTGGTATTAGAATACCTTTCAAAGTGTATACGTGGCTGGTTTTTAAGTGGTTAGTTTTCCTTACATGTCAGCACAACATTAATTGCAAGAAAAAATTTCTACTCTTATATATAGTATTAGATTAATTCGTTATGAAAAATTTGTAAAATTTTTTGTCAACAAACTTACAATATCCACAAAACATCTATTTGCCATATCAAACATTGAATTCACAAAAACGTCTTTGCTGTCATAGTGTCATGTACTCGAAGCATTTAATGAGGAAGTCTTTTGAATACAATTTTTATGCCACAAGTTCACAACTTTTGAGCCAACTATGATACGTGTGACTATAAGTAATGAAAAAAAAGAGACAGTTCTAAATGAAACTAATAATTTACTAAATATAATTACATATATCATTAAGTTGTATTAAAAGTTGTGACGAATGGTGTCAAAAAAGAACTAACATTAATTTGAAGGTTGTACCAAACAATCCCTCAACACCACCTAGGATGCTAATCTATCACATTATTTGTTTGTCATTTTTTATAGTCAGAGAAGCATTACGAGGAACTTGGCTTTGCTTAGATTTCCAGGTGAGGTGGGGCATATAGGTGGGACATAGAAGAAGATTAAAGAGAGGTTGGCAGAGCATAAAAAAGGTACTTGGACTCTAACTCTCTAAGTAAATGACTTACGAGCTCTTTGTCATAGTCAATCAATTGTGAAGCATCCGTGCAGCATCTCAGCCGTGGAAAAGATTTACTTTACATGTGTTGGGCAACTTTTGGCTATTTATAGCTAGGTATTGACTCGTATATGGAGTCCTATATCCTATGTACACACCACACGTGTGTATTTACTATTTATGTGTAGATAGAGAGCTGAAGAGTAGAAAAACATATTATAGTGTGTTTACCAACAATAATTTCTTTTAGTAATTTAGTTTATTTCTGAGTGCACCATGCCACAATTAACTTTTTTTGGTAAATAAGAAGCTTTCAATAAAAAGCTGACGAAGTAATATTGAGAGGCTGAGGGCAATGGAATGGGAGCAAAAGATGAAATCAAAACTCAGACCAATTTACCTCAAAAATGTCTTTGATAATGATTGATACACAGAGAGGGGTAGCAAGAGAGAGAGTTAATGAGCAAAGACTATTGCTGAATGATAAGTGGAGCAGAGAGGTACACTGACAAAACTCTCTTTCAGCTTTACAAATTTTCAAATCTATGTAAAATTTCTATCAATGAGAGGGAAATAGAAATCAAAGAGTGCAAAAAATGAGTAAAATCTCCGTTCATTTTGTGTCAGTCATGTTAACCATAACAAGCATCAGATAATGAATAGTGACATATAAGCAAAAAACAATGCAATTAAACTCATTCCACTCAAACACAAGCACAAAGCAGAACTAAAAACAACTTTGGCAACCAAAAGTATCCACTAAAAAGCAATAAACTTGAAAAACGATAAACTAGAATACCCCATTTGATAAAATATCATATCTTTGTACATACACTTCTCTCCAGTCTCCACCAACCATCAACAGAGAATAGAGATTAATATTAAAAATAAACAAAAACCCAAATAGAGAAAAGTAAAAAAAGAAAAAATCACAACAAAACCCCTAAACCTTAACTCTAATTTTTTGGCCAACTACTACTCTCAACTCTAATTTTTCTCTTCCTGAAAGCTCAATTAGCTTTCTCAACATGGCTTCTGAAAACTGTGTCCAAATCAGGAGGAGTAAAGAACACCCTCGCATCATTAAAATGGCATCTTGGTGTAGTTCTGCGCTTCCTTGGTGCTGGTGGGCAAGGCAATATCTCTGGTATTCTTGCTGCTTTAGCTGTTGGAGTTGTGGCGCATGAACCTTCATCATCATCAACAAAAACATCTTGGCTCTCTTTCCCTCTGGATTTTGTACTTATAGGCTTCAAAGCTCTTACTAGGCCTACTAGCCCTCCTTCCACTTGTGGCTTCTTTGAAAAACCCATCTCTTTAAGAATCCAAACTCAAAAAAAAAAAAAAACACCCTTTGAACTGAAACTGAATCAAACCCAATAAAGGAAACGCCTTTATGTTCTGATAAAAAAACAAAAAACAAACCCAGAACAGAACAAACCAAAGTGAAGAGAAAGACGGGGTTTTTTTTGTTTGTTTTGATCTGAATACTAGGAGAATCAGATTGATTCAAAAGAAAATAAAAGATGGGATTTTTGTTGATCAGATGAGAGAATCAGAACAAACCAAGAGAACTAGTTAAAAAGCAAAGATAAACAAACTTGTTTGAGAATCAAATTGGAAAGAGAGTTTTAGCAGAGAAGAGAATAAAAGAAAAGAGTCTTTCTTTTGTGTGTGTGAGAGAGAGAAAGAGAGAGAGAGTTTTAGTGGGAAAATAATAATAGAGAAGAGAGAGCTTGTGTTTGGAGCAAAAGATGTTTATAAATATTTTGATTTTGAGTGTGAAAGTGAAGCAAACCCGTGAGCTTAAGCCATTTCTATGAACGGAAGAAAGAAAAATTATATGTTATATATATATATATTGTAATTAAATAAATAAAGAGCAAAAAGAGAAAAAGGGCTGCCCGTAAATTTCACGGTCAGCAGAAACCGAGTGAAGAGTTTTGGGGATTTTGGCGCCAAAATTGGGGATTTTAGTTGGCAACGGCTCTTTTTCCCGCCATGTTTTATATATATATATTTTTTGTTGGGTTTCCGATTATACCCCTTTTCTTTGACAATTATTTTTGGGAATTGTGCTCTGCCATTATCTGGCACAATCACCGGCACATCGGTGAAAGCATATCTGAAAGTGACGTCGTTTTGTGCTTGAGCTTGGGCTAATCTTTTTTGTTTGATGTTGTTTTCTGAATGGGCCTAATCTTATTTAAGGCCCATTTCTCCATGTCAGCTCTGTGGGACTTTACTTCATTTTGATGTGGTGAAAAATTTAGCAGACTATTTCCTTTTTACCGCAAAAGCTTGGTAAGGATAAAATTTAGAAACAGTTATTTATATGCATTTTTTTTGCTTAAAATATAGTTCTTAGATTTAGTAGCTTAATTTTTTTAATTAAATTTAATCATATGATTATATTGTCCAATAAATCATATGGTTAAATTTAATTGTCATTGAAAAAGATACGGTGTTTTTCTTATTATGGTAAATATTATTATGGTAAATACGAATAGGTTTAAACCTAGCCAATTCAAATTTAAATTCTTTATTCGATGATAATGGATAATATTGTTCAGTAAATTGGTGAATGAACATAAGGTATAACACATATATAACTTTACTTTGAGTTTTACAGTTTTGGATAGGAATGTGAAAATTTGGCTGAAATTTTGTCAGTCTTTGGGCTAATAAGTAAGGCTTAAAATGGCAGAGCTGATTTTAGACTCGACTGGATAACTGGGCCTCTGACAGTAAATTATATAATAAGGTTATTCTTTGCAGAGTAATTGCTAATTTGCTAGCCCGTCATGACTACCTTAATGCATGCTGAGCCAGTTCCTAGGATCCACAAATGAGTACCCATTGCCCAACAAGAAATAAACTCACAAAGGGTTGCATAGAATATGGAATCCAATTTATTGACTGTACCACTGAGTCTGTCTGTTAGTGAGTGAATAGTGAATTTATTGCAGGAGTAATTGGGTTTGACCCAAATTCATTGAGTTTGTGTTTGATTCAATAAGGGGAAAAAAAAAATTCAACAGAATCCAAGAATAGTAGCAGTGACAAAGACTGTTTTGTTATTGTTTTTTTAACAGGAACTAAAATATGAACCATATTTAAGAGCCTCGCATAGGATCTTCTCATAATATAATGGAGAATGTACTAAGATTTAAAATTCACTAAAAAAGATTTGGTAGCTTAGGCATTCATGCGACAGAGTAGGTGAATTATAAGCGTTTGTATCTGCATACTAAACAAATTTTAAAGGTACTAATATAATTTAATAAATGAAAGTATCAGTTTGTAAGATTGAAAACCATTAAAACTTCTTGTAGTTTATGAAACATGCTTAGAAAAAAATCAAATAAAAGGTGCAGATATTGATGGAGTGAACACATCAATGAGGTAAGGCAAGATTACATTCTACTTTAGAATCTTAAATGGACTTTTTATTTCCGAAAGTAAGCAAAAGAGCTCTATGCTGAAATAAGCATGACTTAAGGATTAGTTTAAAAAAAAAAAAAACTTATTTGTTTATGTATATTATTTCAAAATTTCAGTATATATATTTTTTAATTACAACACCATATTTGTAAACATAAACAAATAAGGCCATCAAAAAAAAACAAAAAAACAAATAAGTTTTCAATAGAAAAAGTTAATTCAAATAAACATAACTATATATAAAATTATAGAATATTTCAGAAATGTCATTAATACGACATCTCTTCACACATGAACAACAAATCTAATAATGAATATGCATTTATTATACTTTCATAATACTCTATAATTATCTCTATATAAAATAGACCTCACTTATAGATAGTGCATTTAAGATTTTCATAAGTGAGAAAGGCATGGGGGACATGTATGAGAGAATTTCTCAACCAACGGTCATCTATTCAATCATCCTTCACCAGATATGTCAGCAAAAATACACACTTATACGGCAAAAAATTGTCTTTATTAGTAATATTTCTGCAGCACGGCATGTTCACCGTCACACATGACAAACACTCTTGCCTCATCAGATCTCTTGACGTGGCCCCCAACCTAGTTGTTCTAGTGTGGGGCCCACTTGACAAAGCACAGGTGTGTGGGTCCAAGGGCGGCTCTGGCATCCCTAGCCACCCAATAGGAAGCCAAATCTGAAATCAGCGCTGACATGGTACCCACGTAGATGATTAGGAAGAATAATTCTAGCATCGCAATCAATTTCACAACTTATTGACTTATGCGACTGAGCAGCTAATTTTTTTTTTCCATTAAACACACATTATGCGAGTTCAAATACATGTTTTTAGTTTTTAAACAGCATTACACTTATTTCTACACACTTTTTCACCCACACATATTTTCAAAAAAATTAAAAATTGTTGTTTAAATACACGTACCAAACAGGCCTCGTACAAAAACTACTCGTAATCGTATAAATTGACAAGTTATGAAATTAGATGTATGCTGTTAACAAGTTATGAAATTAGATGTATGATCGAGCATGTCCTAATTAGGCTGTCATTTTCTCAAAAAAAAAATAAATAAAAAAAATAGGCTGTCATTTAAAATGATTGAATCACATGGATATCAATCAACTTATGTGGGTCTCATCATCTGGACTGGGCACACAAAAAACCAGCTCCAATTGCTGACCATAGAAGCCGGTGCCCATTTAGCCCACCAATGTGTTTCAGCCTCTCCTTTTTCTGTCTTGGACGGTGCTATATGAAAATAACCCGTCATAAGTTTATATACAGTTCTGAGAGAATCATGATCCTTAAACCTTGATCGTACTCACCAGTTACACTTGTTATTGCTGTAGAGTTTTTTATCAGGTTGGGGCCACAACTCAGCCAACTTTTGTTTGGGCAAGCAAGTACATTCAAACCAACCCATTGAGTGCGAATATCTTAAGTTGCAAATTTTCTCACCCTTTCTTTTCGCAAAATCTTCACTATTGTTGAGTATTGTTAAAGATAAATAAAGAAAGTAACGTCAATAATAAATAATAGTAGGTCTAAATAAGAATCAATAACTTATAAAATCAACTCAATGAATTAGTCTAATGATTCAAAAAACACGAGGTATTAGTTTCAAAACTCGTAGCAAATCATCTTGAAATCATTTCTAAAGGATTTTCCCTTATAATTTACTAGACGACTACCCGAGAGAGTAATTAAGCTCAAAAAGAGTTTTGATCACCAATTTTTATAAAGAATAATTATAGTAATAAATAGATAAATAAATCAATAATTCTGAAAAATAGTGCGGAAATAACCCACTATATGTCACACATTTTCAAAGAGAATCATGGTCCCCTTATCATGGACCATGGTCACCAAGTTATATGTTATTGGAGAGTTTCTTATCAGGTAGGGGTCTGGGGACGCAACTAAGCCAACTTTATTTTTTGGTGCAAGGACATCCAAAACTACTTTGAATTTGAATTAGATTATAAGTATATAGGGGTAGTGAGTTCTTACCAAATATTGTGACACTAAAGCCTATTGATTTGAGTTTAGATAATGACATGAAAACCATGCGTCCCGTTTTTCCTTTCTCTAGAAAATGAAAGTTTTGGGTCAAATGCAAATGAGGAATGTAAACAGAGAAGTAGCTCAACAGAACCCGATTTTAGAATAATTTTTCTTGAAAAATGCTAAAGCCAAAAATTATTTCACAAACTTTTTTATAAATTGCTAATGTAGTAAGTAATAATTGGTAAGTAAAAAGTGACATTAGTGCTAGGTCTCGATGAAAACTAGTAAAGTTTTGTCATATCAATTGTTTGTAAAAATGTTATAAAATAGTTTGTAACTGTAGTATTATTTAATTTTCTTTTTTGAGGATAATATGTTACATTATAATTTATTTGATTGGAGGGGACAGAATAAAATAACAAGAAGGTATAATCTAATATTCAAATGAGGATTATCAAAGGTTACAAAATTCTGCCTCAAGGTAGCCCCTTTCTATGCAAGCGTGTGCCTATCCACATAGGGGTTAGCTTCCTAGAAACAGTTCCTAATTTTCACCCTTGAAATTTCCAGAAGCTTGAATGCGTGATGTAGGGATAAAGGCCCAAATTCATGTACTGGGCCTTGGGCTTGGCCGAGGACCTAGTCTGTCCGAGAAGGATAAACAGCAGCGAGGGCATCAAGCTCAGAACCCCATAAATAAAATACAAATGAAAGAGTTGAGAAAGTTGGTCCAAGGAGGATTATCTCCTCGGATAAGCAAGGCATGGATTAAACGTATTCCTTATCATTCAAGATAACCTTCCAAGACAATCTACTAATAGAGACAGGCGATATGATCGTGCAAAAGGGATAGGAGCTCAGAGAAATCTAAGGAAAAGCTGCTACCACCGCATTAAATGCACAACAGCTACTTTTTTTACCGCATTTATGTGAAGAAGACCTCTAAACAGTGCTTCCTTGGCTACCACGACTCACAGAGAGTCAAAGGGGGCGTCTGATGGGACAGACACTCAAGTGAGGGCTTAGGTGATCAACAAGTGTAAGGTTAAGATGGCCTAAAGGGAGCTATATAATGTAAGAGACCCTCCATGAGGGAAGGGGATCGGAAAAATAGAAAAAGAATACTGTAGCAATCATAGTTGCATTTGTAATCAATCCTATTGATTTATACCAAGATTTGCCTCCTCGGACAGTGAATTTATTCAGTCCTTTGTGTCTTGTTTTTGCTTAATCATCTTTTAAACTCATACTAGCCGTTGTTAAATTCATTAGGGCCTAGTTCTTTAACTCACTCTCTACAAATTTATTGTACTGGACTCATTGGGCCAACATCCCACACGTTTTGGGTTTAGGCTACAAACCGTGTCCCTACACGTGATTTCAAAACAATTAATTGGAAATTTTTTTTGTTAATTAGTTAATTAGGTTGTGTTTATTTTGATGTAAAAAAATTATGTGTTTAACTGCGTTCACGAAAATATTCTGGAAAACATTTTCAAATATTTGACTTGTACAAAAGAAGAAGGAGATCTTAGCACTCCTAAATCAAACCAACCCCATAAAATCACTAAAAACATTAGCTCGAATCAAACCTCATTGATCAAACCAAAACTAAGAAATCACAAAATTGACTGAAATCAAACCCAATAAATAACTAAACCAATTATCCAAATTCATAGAGTCGATCTCCATCTCGATCATGTATGTGGTGGTTGAATGATCTACAATGCCTAAAAAACTTGCCATGATACCACCATGAGCCCCCTAGAGCCACTATCAGCTAGGTCAAGTGAGAGAGGTTAGATCTTGACTAGGTCAGAGAGAGAGAGAGATGAGTGTCTCATTCCAAACTAGAGGGAATATGAGTGTAATAACAAAATCTTAGGAGAGGGAGGTCAGTGCAATTTTCCCTCATAATAAATACTTATTAATAACTACCACAATGATCAATTTTCATATTTAAAAGGGAGAGAGAGAGAGAGAGAGAGAGAGAGAGAGAGAGAGAGAAGATCCTATAAATATGTTCATCAAACTTTCTCATATATTACACAGGGTACCGACTAGTAACATATAACATAATATTCTTTTATTTTCTTCTTCTTATATATAATTTTAAACTTCTTCTAATGTTGCAACATAAATATTTGAAAGTTCATACTTTTCACGTCTCCTCCCCCACTATCGATCTATCTTTAAAAAAAATACCACCTTTTTAGAAAAGTTACTTATTACTAAAAAAAAATCTCATTAAATTGGATTTGATTTCTTCAAACAAATTTAAATTTAATTAAGTAAGTTCTATTTTATAAATTAGTAAAGGACCTCCGCGATGCATGGATAATGCTTTAAATTGTCATGTGAAAGATTATATAAAATGTTTAAAATATGTTAAAGAAATAACATGAAGTAATGTCAGGAAACACATGAATAGGTTTTTATTGAATTAAAGTAATACGAAATTAAGGGGATAAATAAATTTTTTTAATCTCAAGAGAATAGAGAAATAGAGTATGTCATAGGAATTAGTTGAAGTAACGAAATCATCATGAAAAGTGAAGAGCAATTAAAGGATTAAAGGATTAAAGAATAACATATGAATATTGTAATTTAAATAATGATAAAAGCATTTTAATCTATTCCATATTATTGATATTTATTATATGGTGTAATCGTGCCACATGGTAAAACCTCATGATCTCCCACTTGAGATTTTTGATTTCTTATTTAAAAAACATAGCCATATATATGTTAGTGCACACCTATAAATAATTAATATGTGCATTTAAGTATGGACACATTCAATGAACTAATATTTTGACATATATGTAATCTTTATTGAGGTGGAAGCCTAAATTAAGAATGTGTCACTTAGCAAAACCTCGTGCACTCCTATATGAGGTCTTTGTTTTTATATCCACTAGTGTGTAACCTCATGCATATGCACGAGTACAATTAAAACAACCACAATTACACAATTCAAATTATACATTTTTTTGAGAAGAGGTTTAAATTATACATGTATTAGATTACACTTTTTTTAAACCATACATTTCTAAAATATGTAATGGTTTCTCATTATATATATATATATATATATATATATATAATTTAGACTCTTCGGTTTTTGCATCCAATAATTCACTTACAACAAAAATTAAAAAAATTAAAAAGACACATGGCACAAAATTGGACTTCAATTGAAATCCAATTTAGAATCTAATTGAATTTGGACACTTTGATTTTTACACTAAATAATTCATTTGGCACAAAAACTAAAAATTAGATGGGACACATGGTGTAAAATTGAGAATCCAATTGAAATTTATTTGAGTTTTGACTTTTAATATATATATTGATTGATTGATTTTCTAATTTGACTTTTGTTTTTTAATTCTTATTAACTTTTTGTTGACTCTATAAAGTTGTCACCGCTTTTTAAAACCCAAATTTTTCCACATTATCATTCAAATATATGTTTTTTTTATAAAAAAAAAAAAATTAATTTTTAGAGTTACAAATAATCATAAAATAATTCATAACCTTTTTGGATTAAGCAACCAAATACTAAATTCTCATTAAATTATAATTGATATTCTTTAATAAATAAAATTAACCTTTTTTCAAATTATCATTGTAATATATATATATTTATATATTTATATAGTTTTTATTCTTCTTTTTGGATAAAACAACCCATCACTATGAAAATTATCACATAGTTAGAGTTGATATTCTCTAAACAAATTCTAAATAAATTAGGAGAGTTCTATTAAAAAAAACGCTAATTTAATTATTGTTATTGATCTGATCAAAACTTGATAAAAGTTTTGTAAAGACCAGATTTGAGTCCCTAACCCAAAAGGTAGATGGACTTAGGCCCAAAAAAAACCCAAAACAATGAATTTGTAGAGAGTATGTTAGAAAACTGGGCTAAAATGAGTTGGACAACAAATAAGGTGGGTTCCAATGACAAAAAAAAGAAGATGGACAAGTTTTAACTACAGAAAATCGTTCTTGGCACGGTCCGAGGAGATCAGTTCTTATATATTGCTCTTAAGTTTGATTACAAATTTAGTTCCTGATTGCTACAGTGTTTCCTTCTTTTTCTCGATCCCCCTCTCCCACTGCTTCCTTCTTCTTTTATACTATTTTCTCCTCTCATCTTTACCCTCCACGTGCAAGCCAGATGGTTGATGTTGATACTTGTCTCATCAGCACCTTCCATAAGTCTTCATGCAGTAGCTATAAGATTGAAAATCACTGTTCAGGCATCGCCTCCACATTAATGTGGCCAGAAAGTTAGCTGCAGAGCATTTAATGCGGTAATAGCAGCTTTCTCCTTAGATATTTTAGGACTTCCCCTTATCCTATGTTTCTACAATGCCTATTCATACCAACAGAACTTCCTGGAACATTCCCCTGGACGGTAGACCACTTTTTCTGACCTCGGCCTTGATTAGCCGAGGAGGCATTCACCCTCGGACCACCCTCCTGGGCCATTATAACCAAAACTAACTTCTTCATTTACTAACACAGACTCCCTTAATAATGTCTACTCCTCTTCAAACGATCTCTCGTCCTCGAATTGGGCCTCAGGCCCAATATCTACATAGATAATGAGCTCTTGGCCCAATACCCCTACAAGTTTCATTTATAGAAAAAAAATATATTTATCAAGAGTTTCAAAATGATTTGTTTCATTACTTATTTTAAGTAATTTTATAATCTATTATTATATTTTGTTCATTATTTATTATATTTCATTATCATGATTCATGCATGCTTGCACTATACGATTTAGTCAATTTTCTTTTGTCAATTGTCATGTAACTCAAAATTATTTTATTTCATTATCTATTTTTATTCAAAATTTATTTTATTATCGAAATATTTTATATCATGTAACTTAAAATATTTTATATTTTACATAACACTAGTTATAACAAGTTGGTAGAATAGAATTATAATAAGTTGGTAGAATAGAATAACTGTCAAGGTGATCATCCTATCAAAATCCATAAACAATGGAATATTAAATACCCAAAAATTGCATCATTCTTTTTTACTAAATTAAAAAAAAAAAAAAAAAGACTTTGAAGTTGAAGCCTTGAAGGCGTCAAATACAATTTTGTATACTCTTAAAAAACAACGACCTAAGAGTTAGCAAGACCAAACAAATTTAAAGGCACTCCTAGTAAATATAATCAAGAATGATTTTTTTATGGGAAATGCATAGATGACTTCGGCATAAAATGCATAGATGAATTGTCAACGCAAGAAATAAAATGCGTAGATGACTTCGGCATAAAATTGAAATGATTTTGTTTCATTTATATTGCCAACCCTGGCAATTCTTTATGCTTCTAAGCTTGCGAACAAGCTAGATAATCTCGTCATGCATGTTCTGACCAATTATTTATTATTACACAAGTCTTCTTAAAAGTAGCTATACTTTAATTGAAAAAGATACGTATATTTTTTTTATGAAAAAGCAGGACCAAAGTTGCAATCTCCTCTGTTTATCAACGTAAGGGCGGCCAAGACCACAATAATGTTTTGTTTGGACGGTGTGTTTGGGATCCATTTTTTGTAATGTTATGCAACTTTACACATGTGCTGTGCTTACATAATATCAATTTGTGACATGGCACCAAACAATATAGAGAATATTTAGTTTACATATGCATACAAAATTTAGGCACACCATTTGGATTTTAGTAATAATTTTCATGGATCTTGAACAGTTCTGCCCTATGCCAGGCTTTACATTGATCATCAAGACCCATTTATGTGGTTTAATAACTCATTGATGAGCCACCTTGGCCTTGGCAAGGCCACCATCTTAATGCAATTCCTGAAAACTATCAATTTCTAAAGTTTATACCATGTTACACAACTGGCTTCTGATCCTCACACATGGGCCATTTTTGTTTTGGTTATTGCTTGCATATTAAATGGATATGATTATCTATGAATTAATGTTGCAAGTTAACAATGAAATCTATCAACAACTTTCTACACCAAGTTAAGAAATAATGATCTATATTGATTCTCACATTAGAGGGACTACCTAATTTTGCATGTCATCATCATTATCATTAGGAAGATGGTCCAAGCAGTTATCCTCATCAAAAGTGAGTCATTCAGTCATAGGCTCACACCATCAAATTCTGGTTACACTACCAAATTGACATAATTAATCATTAGAAAGATTAAGCAATCCTTAAAGCTTAAACCGCTAAAGCAACACTGTTATTCCCAACTAATATTCCAATTGGAAACTAAAATTTAGTAAGATGGATTCATGGGGCACGTAAATTTGGGACCCCTTGTGCTGGCCAATTTTGACTTCAAAATATGGAATATGAGTATTCTTGTATTACAGAAGATTCCACCATTTTCTGCTTTAGATGAGCCTTCAATATCATTATCGCCATGATTATCATGATAAAAATATACTTATCAGACTAATACAGAACCTAACCAATTAGAACCCACTTGCTTTTTCAAATTTTCTTCTTCTAATTCATTGCTTTAGTAGAATTGAAACTAAATTCAAAAGGTAATCTTCCACTTATTGAAGATATCATACTAGATAACAGAATCATCTATACTAAAGGCAATACTGTAAAGTAGAAAAATAATATGCAAAGGTTACAGAATATCCTTTAATGTTTAGAATCTCCTTCAGGCAATCAGGGGGTCCAGCTCCCACACTAGAGCCTCTCGAGCCACGATGCACCTCAAATTAGTTTGGATGTATTAAAGAGCAATCCCTTTAGTGGATATCACTTTAAACAAAGCAAAAAGGCAAACTTTCATCCCTGTATATTTGCCTTTAATCTATTCCTATTCCTTAAATATTTAGGTCAGTAAACATGTGGCTTAAAGAAACTCACACTAATATGATTTTTGATGTATACACTGCACACTCAACCTCAAATAATTTTGAAGTTTGACAATCCAAAATATTGGAAACATCAAGGTCCTTTGGTCACAACTCCTAAGGGTAGTACAGTCTTCTGGCATGAACACAAGAAAACTTAATCCTTGAACTATTAAAATCCCCCTGGGGAAAATATCACTGTCATACAACATTATACTAAGGAAAGGAATTACAACCCCACAAAACAACTTACACAGCCTTCTTACAAAAAGAAACTGTTCAAAAAGTCTGGTTTCTTCTCTCTGAAAGTGGAGATATAATAAAAGTTGTAGTCTAGGTTAATTTTTCTAAATTTCAAATAGTGCATTGTTTCACTAAAGGTGTATTAGTCTATTAAGGTATGTGACAGATCAATCAGTAGGACCATTGCATTTGTGGCCAACTCACCAATATATTAAAATATAAGTGGCCTTTTGTCAGTTCTTGCCTACTTTAGCAACAAAACCATCAAGCGATTAATACAGATATCTAATGATCCACAGACTCAACTGCAAGCCACGAGAATTTTTTTGAACAGCAATTAGCTAGCATCCAGAATTTTCAATTGAAAGCTACAAAGAATTTCAGACGGCAACACAGAAGTTGATCTACCTTTTGTAGTTTGGGCATGACAAAGTTTCTTCATGTTATTTCACCTTAGATTCAAGTATCCCAGCATGCATAATGGAGACTGGACCTGATATATCAGAAGCCATTTCTTACAGTATGTTTCCTAACATTCACTCTTTACATCATCACATGGTTTCCACTTTGTGTTTCCTTCATATTTGTAAAATAAGATCACTGATATTTTTGTTTTTTCGGTAAGTTGATATGTCTGCCTAGAGTAGACTTAACTATTTTGTAATGATTGGCTTACTCTAATCCAGAAGTTGATTTCTGGATTATTGACATCATATGAAACTCTAGGAAGCATGGATATTGATACGGCTTGGAAAGTTGGAAACATGTCTGATACATATCCATGAATTGAAAAAAAAAATTTAGAGTAGGTTACTTCTGTGACATGGTAGGATGCTTTGGCGATATGGCTGGGACATGGTTCAGACACATTTGGAGTGAAATATATGAGAGAATGAAGTATCAGTTGAGCTATAGCTTAGTCATAGATGATTGTTTCTTTGTACTTTAAATACATGCTTCTTTCCCATCTCTTGTTGCTCATTTATTAGTTTTAGATGTGTTCTATTATCTTTTGGTGCCTGATTTTTTATCTTCTAAATGAAAACTTAATTTATTATATAAACATAAATGTATATTTATTGATTAATTAATTAAAATATCCTTGTTGTTTTTCAAGAATTGTTATTTCTCCGTACCATCTCACATGTGCGTTTCTTGTTAGCATATTTGATTAGTTAAACATCTAGGAAACAGCGTTTTAGCGTTACAAGTTTATAAGACTCTGTTGCTCAATAGGAAAATATTAACTGTGCAATATCAAAATTATCTTACATACAAGCAGAATTTGAAGTAAATTGTTGTTCTTTTGCTACAAACAGAATTCTATAAACCAGATGTTCCTTCAATTGTGCGGTTAAGTTTTTAGCTTGTTCATCTTTTCCTTCTAAAGTATCAATATATTGTATATTGTGGCCTTTTCTACTTTCTTTTCCACCAGTATACAACTTTTCATCCTTTTTGATAGAAACTAGTTCAATATCTACGGCTGTATTACTCCTTTAGCACAAAATACATTTAAAGGGTTACACTGGATCAGAATTTTAATACTTGTATGCCAGTCTTAAATTTTCAAGACTATAGAAATGATTAGAAAATGTTGTCTCATTCTTGAAATGCAAAATAATTAAAGTAAATTTCAGAGGCAAGCAATGGTTTATCCATTAGGCAAGACTCACATAAGTTCTTCCTTAACTTGCCATGAATCATCTTTAAGATTGCCTGATTTACTTTGTTACAACAAAGCCTATTCTAACTCAATATTGCATCTCACATGTGCATACTGGCCACAATTTATAATTTAAAAAATAAAAAAACAAACAAACAGACAAACACAAACATACGCACATGCATACACAAGTAAATAGAACCATAACTGCAAAACATATATACTTAAAGTCCGTTTAGGAATAACTTATTTAGCTGAAACTAAAAACTTTTTACTGAAAGTGTGCTAAAGTATGCTTGTACCTTTAAAAAAAAAATTGAAAATGTGAGAAAATGCGGGAAAAAGTGAGGTTTTAAAAAACTGTACATAAAAACTAAAAAAAGCTAAAAGCTGAGCTTATAAGCTCATGCCAAACACACTCTTATCATCCAAATATGTACTAAAAAAACTACATGTTTTTAATTAAAAGGACAAAAGCTTTGCAAGAGACTAAAAGCAACAACCGTCTCGGAGCAAATATCCACATACCTTTATATTCCAATTTCAGTCAACCACCCAAGAAACTAATCTCGAATATTTACGATTAAGACACTATTGAGGAATAACTATTTCCTGTAATGAACTAAATAGCTATTTCTCATAGATAATCATTCTATTACATGATCTATTATACCATACCAAACGTGCCATAAATAATGTAGGAGTATAATGCATTACAAGGAAGATGACAGCCTGGCACAAGGCCAGCCAAGCCAAAGGGTTCATTTCACATATGTTATAGGCATATTGTTATTGTAGTTAAATCCCCAATAAAAAATTTGGCATAAGTGAATTGAACCCTTAGGCTTGGCTGGCCTTGTGCCTGTCACTCTTTCATGCCATGTCACCATACCACATCATCAGCATCATCCTTGTAATGCATTAGACTCCTACATCATAAAGAACCCAAAAGTTCTTGTGCAATAACCTTTCCCTTAAAGTAAATAGGAATATGCAAATAGACAAGTTCCTTTTCAGCAATGTTGTGTGACTTCAGTACCATCACAAACTGGCACTCTAGGAAAGTGACGATTTTGGACAAAGAGACAAATATAGGATATTTTTCCTTTCAAGAAAATTTTCTCAGAATATGCATGCATAAATGTATATTTTGGTGATATTCCTCTAACTGTTGAATTTATCAATTTCATTAAGAGGCACAACCAAAGATGACCTGTGTGTGTTTGAAATAGCATCTTTTAACATGCATTGATGAAATTACACACAGACCTGCCCAGATTTCTAAAATAAGTTCTCTTAAAGTCATTCACATGACTGAGACATGATCAACTAGTTTTAAACACACATTGGTTGGAACAAAGTTGTCTCCTTTAATCCAAATAAAGCGTATAATTGTAGAGAAAATAATATTACAAAAATAGAGTAAGGAGATGAGGGAAAAGGAGAATATGATATTTTATGGACATCATATATATATGTAATGCAAAATATAATGTAAACTGAGAAATAAAAGATAGTGTAGTCAATTCGAGATGATAAATCTCCTGTACTTGAGAGAGGAAATAGACATTATTTGTTTTCTGCTTAATTCTCCCATTGATGCATTCAATTTACATAAATAGTCAAGGATGAGATAACCTCATCAACAAATCCTAAAACATAGGAACTAATCCTATCCTAAAACATAGGAATTAAATTGAATACAAATAGATAACAATAATAGTCTATCTAGGAAGATTTATTCTATTTCTAAAATAAATTCAAAAAATTTATCCAATACCTGGGTCATAACATGGTCTATCCCTAAATCAACTGCAGATGGAAGAATTTGTCAGGCTGGTGAAATAACAAGACAAGCAGAAATGGTGATTTCAGATGACGAAAAGCAGCTTCAAAAAGGTGAAAAAATTGAGGCTGTAGAAGAGGCAGGAATAGAGATAACAGAAGTGGAAGAGATAAACAAAAGGGCAATACCAGGTGACAAAAACCATGACACAGTAAATGTTACAGGAACTAGTTCACAGATGGCAAAGACTGAAGAAGAAAACCTCAACATTGAAGGGCATGAAACTTTAAAGGATGAAAGAGTCCATGATCAACATGTTGAAGTAATTTCAAATCAACAGGCTTCCATTGAAGAAATCCCACAAAGTACAGAGAAAGAGATGAAGGATGCACAGAAAGAAGAGGAAAGAGAGACAGTGGTGGACAAAGATACTTTGGTAGAATCAAGTGAAGAAGTTATCAGCATACTTGAGGCAACTGCGGTTCAAACTAGTAAAGCTTCAGTTCATACCAAAGATTTGACAGTCAACAACTTAAACAAGGATGTTGAAACAGTGACAGACCTATGTACCAAAGATGAAACTATAGACAAATCCTCTACCGCTGACACCACACTCTTCCAAGAAGGGCTTGGAGAAACAAAATTGAAAGGAGTAGAGTACAAGGAAACTGAGAAGTACTCTGATTTGGTGGCTGAGGAAAAGGGTCCTGAAACAATTAGGCCTAGTGAAGAGATAGGAAATAAGGACAAGAAAGATAAGGTCATGTATGATAGAATTGAAGATGCCTCCTTTTCAACTAAAGAAGAAAGTCCAAACATTCAGAATGATGAAGGCACAACCTTGGATATTGGAGATGGAGATAAGGACAAGCCTGAAAAGTCATCTGTCATCCTAGAACAATGCAGGGCAAGCCAACTAGAAGATGGACCAGAAGTAGGAGAGAAGATAAGAGACGCCTGCAGTACTGAATGCGAAGAGAAAAAACAAGATGCAACTGAATTAAACAAGCAAGAGAAAGATGTAACTTCAGTTGAAGATGAGATGCAGAATAAGAACAGGTTAGATACCCCCTTTGTCACAGAAGAGACGAGCCAGCAGGAAGTAGAAAGTTCTGAGATATTCAAAGTAGACCCCAAAATTGGGTTAGAGAATATTGTCATGGAGAGTACAAAAGAAGTTACAAACCCAAATGAAATCTTTGAGAAATTTGCCCAAGCTGATAGCTCTGCAAGTGAAAACAGTAAGGATGTTGAAAATTATGACAAAAAGCCTGATGCTTCCTCCGGGACATGTGAGGATGGTATGCAGAGCAAAGCTGAGGACCTGGATGTGACAGAAGCTTCAGCAGGGGAGACAAGAGAGAAGGAAGGGTTTACAGTCATGGTGAATGAAGATAACATCAGCAAAACAGATTTCATTGAGGCCACGAAGCTTAGCAAATTGGAATCAAAAGAGCATGAGGGAGGCCCTGAGCATAATTTATTGCAGCAAAATGAACCAGAAAAGGAGGAGCTTGAAAGACCCTCGAATAAGATTTCTGAGGAGATTGAAACAGGAGCTTCAAGGGAAAACACTGAATTCGAAAACCCAGAAGATAGCTTCAAGGAAAAAAGGCAGGATGACAAATCAACTGCTACTTATAATACCACTAGTGTTGAAATTCCTGGGCAAAAGGTTAGATATTCTTTCTTCTTCTTCTTCTTTTTTTTTTCTTTTTTTTCTTTTTTCCAATTAAAAATTTTAGATATTATTCTCCAATTTGTTTGATTAGAACATATATCCTGGTTTTGAAAATCTATTTTTATGTCGTTGAGGTAAACAGTTTTTTTCATAAATACTGAAGATTTCATTGATTCTTTATTTCTGATGCAGAATCCCCCACTGATTGATTCAAATAAGAAGACTGAAAGTTCAGAAGCTGAAATTCCAAACAACAATGCCAACAATTTACATGTTACACATTCATTGGTTGAAGAGACAGGACAAGTGCAAGGCAAAAGGATTGATGAAGTCTTCGAATTTGAACCTGAAGAAGAAATACAAAAGTCAACTTGTACCTCTACGGATGAGGAAAATCAAGCAGCAAATGCGTCTAAAGCATACAAAAGCACAGAGGGCACAGTAATAGAGCATTCATCTGCAGAAGGGACTGTAAGAATGGAAACAAACATTACTGAGAAACTTGAAACAGTTTATGGATTGGAATCTGATGAGAAGTTAGAGGTCAGTGATGCTCAGGCTAACATACCAGAGGTGACACATAAGGAAGAAGCTATTGTTACAGGCATACATAAAATTGCAAAAAGTAAGTAGTTTCAATTCAAAACCTCAACCAAAATTTTCACATAATTCATGCTCATCTTACTAGTAATTAAAGCAAACTTTAAAAGTTCAAACAAAACAGGGAAATGTATTATGAGCTTTTGGTTGCAGTAGGTAGGAGCCCTGTAGACAGGTACTGAACACTAAAAAAGACATTTCTAATATAGGGACTCAATCACTAAGTAAGTCATACTTAGAGTCAATCACATATATTCTTTTTTTGTCATTCTATTCTATTCGAAGTTATACTCTGCATTACTTCCTTAATTGGCATGTCCTTTTTTAGAACTTTCGTTAATGTTATTTTTTTCTTCTTCTTCTTCTACCTTTTTTTGTTATCTCAACTTAAATTAACTCACTGTTTTTCATTGGTGCATTAATCTCTCTCCTCCAAACATGACCAAATCATCTCAAGCAACTCTTCCTCATCTTTTTATCAATAGGGGTCCCCTATCTTTAAGCGAATTTACTCATTTCGAATGCTATCTTTTTGTGTATATCCACTTATATAATCTTAACATTCTAATACTGAGTACACTCATTTTATGAATATATCGCTTCTTAACAGTCTAACATTTAGTACATAGAGCATAATTGGTCTTCTAGCAGACTTATTAAATTGCCCCTTTAACTTAATAGTTATTCTACAATTATATAATACTCTTGATGCATTTTTCTACTTCATTCACCTTACTCTTATCCTAAAATTCACATAATCTTCAATATCTCCATCTTTATGAATCACAATTTACCCCCTTTGGTTTGGCACTTTCACAATCTAGTCCAAAATATTTCAATTGCTAATATTACTACTAAAGTTTGGACAAATTGAAACTGTTAGTTTTCCATCCAAACTAACAGATTTTACATTTTGTGGCCATTTCCTTCATTTTTCTCACCCTTCTTCTTCACTGGAATTCTTCTTCTTAAAAGGAAAAATGAATTACACCAAATATATGACCATCACCATTAGAGATCAAAGAAAATTCCATTTAATACAAATTACACCAAATCCATGATCATCATTAACAAAACTAATGCATGATAGCAAGCAAGTAGCTACTGTTCTAGAAAGTTCACGGGCTCATCAACACTTAAGTACGGCCACAAATTTCTATAACTGCTAACAAAGTCAAATATTTGACTACAGCCAACATATATGTATACTCCAATGAGTTTGTAGGAAATGATGAACCTCAAACATCCAATGCAGGTAATGACATTGAAGAAGGCTCACTTGAAAATGACAGAACTAAAGTCGCCCACTCTGTATATACTGGAGACAAGACTATTGAGCAAAGCTTACCAGTAAGAAGTCATATGGAACCAGCACCAACATTGAGTGGTGAAGATGAGAGGAGCAATATAATACTGGAAGAGGTTTGACTGCAATGTAGAACTTATAATTAAATGGATGTGTATGTACATGGATACATATGTGTTAGAATTATTATTAAATGATTAAATTTATCATTTCCTTATAGCTTAAGCTTTTGGAACATTCGGTAATTTATCATGGTATTAAAGCAGGAGATTCTAAGTTTGTCCCCGCCTCCACTCTACCTCCCATTTAACATATTAAGAATCCCAAGCGTTGGGCCTCACTTATTAAGGGGGAGTTTAGACCCACATGTGAGGTGGAGGTGTTAGAATTATTATTAAATTATTAAATTCACAATTTCCTAATAATTTAAGCTTTTAGGACATTTAGTAATTTATCAATATGTATGTACATGCATGCACACTTCTATATATGTGTGTCTATTTATTCACACAAAAATTCTCATTTTCTGTAGTTTTATTCTATTCAACTCATTTTCATTATGAAGCCTCATCTGTTAAAACAGGTGCATGATGGGCATAAGATTCCAGTTCCAGGTAGTGGGAATGTCAATAAAGAACATATTTTTGAAGCCAATGCTACATTTTTCACACCAAAACCAATTGAAAAGGAAACAACAAAGATATACCAAGACAGTGAAAAGGAAACAAAAATTTCAAGAGAGGAGGATGGCAGTTTAGAGATAATGAAAGAAGGACAAGTCAATGAACTCTCGCCAGAGTCCATTGGAAAAGGTCCAATTCAGGACTTCGAAGAAGATGAAAAGGAAGCCTACAAAGATGAGGTTAGCTTTTATCAAAATTACATGGCTTATTTTTTTTTTTTTTTTTTTTTTCCAAACTTTAACTTGTATGGGATATACTTAATTTGACAGATTTTAGAGAAGTCACAGCCTGCCAGAGCAGGTGAGAGCATTGCACATGAGTCAAATCATGATGAAAGCCCGGAAGAAATTCTTCATGCTTCATTGGCAAAACAAGAGGAAGGTCTCCAGGGAGAAGTTGAGCACCTGGTTTCTACAGAAGCTTCAGCAGAGAATGGAGACGAGGACACATCTTCTGTCAAAGTGACTGAGGACAACAATGACAATAACAATATCGGGCTAGCTGAAGCTACAGGAAACAGTGCAAAGGTAACTCCACAAGGGGAAGAAGATTCAGAAGAGGGACTGCAGATGGATGAAACAGCAAGCATTGTAGTTGAAAGCCCAGAAAATATTCTCATTGCTTCATTATTGAAACAAAAGGAAGATCTGCAAGAAGAAGGTGAAAAACTGGATTCAACTGAAGCTTCAATAAAGAACAATGATGAGGAAACATATTCCATCAAAATGGCTGAAGAGAATGATGAAAATAACAAGCTAGCTGAAACTACAGAAACCAGTGTAAAGGTAACACCAAAAGGTGAAGAAGATTCAGAACATGCTTTACAGCATGATGAACCCCGAGAGACAAAACATGAGTTTGAAAGCCCTGGAGAAGTTCTTGATACTTCATTGGTGAACCCAGGGAAAGGCTTGCAGGGAGAAAGTACAAACCTGGCTCAAGCAGAAACTTCACAAGAGAAAAGAGATGAAGGCATATCTTCTGTCAAAGTTGTTGTGGACAATGACAGGCTAGCTGAGACTACAGAGAACAGAGCAAAGGCAACACCAGAAGGTGAAGAAGATTCAGATCAAATTTTACAGAAAGATGAACCAGGAGAGGGCATTACACGTGAGACAAATAATGGAGCCGAAATCCCAGAGAATATTTCTGATCCTACATTGGTGACACAGGAGGAAGGCCTGCAGGGAGAATCTGAAAACCTGGCTCCAACAGAAGCCGCAATAGAGAAAAGAGACGAGGACACATCTTACATCAAAGTAACTGAGGACAACAATGACAATGAACAAGCTGAAGGTACAGAAAACAGTGAAAAGGTAACACCAGAAGGTGGAGAAGATTCAGAGAAAATACTACGGATAGATGAACCAGGACAGAGCATTGTAGGCATGGAAAATCGCAATGTTGACAGCCCTGAAGGTGAAGAAGATTCAGAACATGCTTTACAGCATGATGAACCACAAGAGACAAATCATGAGTTTGAAAGCCCTGGAGAAGTTCTTGATACTTCATTGGTAGGGAAAGGTTTGCAGGGAGAAAGTACGAACCTGGCTCCAGCAGAAACTTCACAAGAGAAAAGAGATGAAGGCATATCTTCTGTCAAAATTGTTGGGGATAATGACAGGCTAGTTGAGACTACAGAGAACAGTGCAAAGGCAACACCAGAAGGTGAAGAAGATTCAGATCAAATTTTACAGAAAGATGAACCAGCAGAGGGCAATACACGTGAGACAAATAATGGAGCCGTTTCTGATCCTACATTGGTGAAACAGGAGGAAGGCCTGCAGAGAGAATCTGAAAACCTGGCTCCAAGAACAGAAGCTGCAATAGAGAAAAGAGAAGAGGAATCTTACATCAAAGTAACTGAGGACAACGATGACAATGAACAAGCTGAAGTTACAGAAAACAGTGAAAAGGTAACAGTAGAAGGTGGAGAAGATTCAGAAAAAATACTACAGATAGATGAACCAGGACAGAGCATTGTAGGCATGGAAAATCACAAAGTTGACAGCCCTGAAGGTGAAGATTCAGAACAAGCTTTACAGCATGACGAACCACGAGAGACAAATCATGAGTTTGAAAGCCCCGGAGAAATTCTTGATACTTCATTGGTGAACCCAGGGAAAGGTTTGCAGGGAGAAAGTACGAACCTGGCTCAAGCAGAAACTTCACAAGAGAAAAGAGATGAAGCCATTACTTCTGCCAAAGTTGCTGTGGACAATGATGTCAATGACAAGCTAGCTGAGGCTATGGAGAACAGTGGAAAGGCAACACCAAAAGGTGAAGAAAATTCAGAACAAATTTTACAGAAATATGAACCAGGAGAGGGCATTACACATGGGACAAATAATGGAGCCGAAATCCTAGAAACTATTTCTGATCCTCCATTGGTGAAACAGGAGGAAGGCCTACAGGGAGAATCTGAAAACCTGGTTCCAACAGAAGCTGCAATAGAGAAAAGAGATGAGGACACATCTTACATCAAAGTGGTTGAGGACAACAATGACAATGGACAAGCTGAAGCTATAGAAAACAGTGAAAAGGTAACACCAGAAGGTGGAGAAGATTCAGAGAAAATACTACAGATAAATGAACCAGGACAGAACATTGTAGGCATGGAAAATCGCAATGTTGACAGCCCTGAAAATAATCTTGATACTTTGTTCATGAAACAAGAGGAAGTTCTACAGGGAGAAGGTTATAACTCGGTTCCAACAAAAACTTCAATAGAGAATAGTGATGAGGACACATTTTCTGTCAAAGTGGCTGAAAACAATGATGAGAATAATAGACTAGCTGAGACTATGGAAGATAGTGTAAAGGTCACACCAAAAGGTGAAGAAAATTCAGAGCAGATCTTGCAGAAAGATGACCCACAAGAGAAATATCACAATGTTGAAAGCCCAGACAATATTCTTGATAAATCATTGTTGAATCTAGAGGAAGACCTCCATGTAGATGGTGAGGACTTAGCTCCAACAGAAGCTTCAATAGAGAATAAAGATGAGGACTCATCTCTTGTCAAAGTGGCTGAACACAAAGATGGCAATAATAGGCAAGATGAGGCCAGAGAAAACAACGCCAATGGAACACCAAAAGGTGAAGAAGATTCAGAACATGTTTTACAGAAAGATGCAGTTGATGAGAGCATCGCATGTGAGACAGATCATGAAGTTGAAAAACATGAAAAAGCTCTTAATACTCCACTAGCAAAACAAGAGGAATGTCTGCAGGGACAAGATGAGAACATGATTCCAACAGAAGCTTCAATAGAGAAAAGAGATGGGGAAATATCTTCTATGAAAATAGCTGAAGGCAATGATGGCATTAACAGGGTTGCTGAGGCTGAAGGAAATAGTGTGAAGGAAACAGCAAAAGGTGGAGAAGAGTTGGAACCGGTCTTCCAGAGAGATGCAAATGAGAAGCTTGAACAAGTTCTAGATGTAACACCTGAAGAAATGGAGGCAGAATCTTCAAGTGAAAATATGAAAAAGACTACCTGCATGAAAGAGGAAGGAATCATTCAGAACCTTGAAGAAACTTCAAAAAGAGAAAAGAGAGAAGAAACAGAAACTACTGATGATAAAAAAGAAAAAGAAGCTGCAAGAGAAAAGGTAAATACTATAATAAAATCTTTGTAGTTGAGAAATTTTCACTTGTCCCAAAAGCTTAAACTATTAGGAAAAAAGTAAATTTAACCATTCACCCAATATTCAAACTCTCCTCCTCTCATATGGGCTCAGACTCCCTCTAAATAAGTGGGGCCAAACACATAGGATTTTTAACTTTTTAAATGGGACAGAGAGGAGATATGCTTCAAACTTAGGACCACCACTTTAACACCATGACAAATTATTAATTCTCCCAAAAGTATAAGTTGTTAGGAAAGAGTAAATTTGATTATTTTACCTTTATTCTAACAAAAGTCAAATCTCATTTATATTTGGTTATAACGTGACAAGTTGTTTTTCTACAGAAATTAAGTTGACCACTAAGCTGGAGGAAACAAAAGAATGAGTCACAGGGGGATACGAAAAAAAACAAAAGGCACAATTGTGCTATTGAGTCACCATATGTTCAGCACTTAACATGTTTTTATTTTATTTTGTTTTCCCGTTTTAAACAATATGCATTTTCTTCAAAGTGTGTTGCTACTACAAAATTTTTATGCAGACTAGAACTCCCACTGCCCAGTTGTTAGGAGAATAGAGAATTGATAGTTTGCAAAAGAAACCTAAAATTCACTAAAACCAAGGAAACTGAGTTCCTTATATTTACTATGGGGGTGCTATCAAAACATATTCCAATTATTTCAATCTTGTGCATTACTGTTAAGTATCAACTAATACATCCTTAATTTAATATCAAAGGTACACTCTACTGATTTCTTTTCTATCAAAACAATGGAGTCTAATTCAAAAACTTCATTTGCAATGTAGACATTTGATGCTACTACTAGTATCGACGAAGGAAATAGGGAACTGATATTAGAGGAAATTGACAATGTTAAGGACCAGTCTCCAGAATTCAATGAGAAAGAAACAACTGAAGAGAACTCCAAAAATCAACAGGTTCTACTTAGATAAAAATTTTAAGTTTAAAAGAAATTAAATTCATCGTTGTGCTCTTCTCTAATTACCAAACCTTTCTCCCTTCCCTTTCTTTTCATTAGGAATGTAGGGGGTTAGGGACAACAGCTTCAAGTATAGAAGAAGAAAAACCAAACTTGGAGGAGCCAGGCATTGCAGAACTCTCTTCTTCGTCAGTTGGAGAGGTAATAGTAAAGGAGTTAAAAGAAGAGGTCAGCTTGTACACAGAATCTGAATTGGTTTCCAAATCTACCATTTTGTGTCTATTCTAAGTTTCTGACTTTCAATTTTATTTGTTCAACAGGTCAAAGGCCCAAATTTGGAGTTCATAGAGCAGATTGGAGCAAACGATTTGACAGAGGAATCAAAATCAGGGACCTTACAGGACAGTGAAGAGCCGAATAAAAACTTCAGTACTTTGATTATTGCAGAAACCTCTTCTTTTGTGCCTGATATATTTGAGAAAATGATCAAAGAACAAATCCTGAAGCAAGAAGAACACACAAATAATGATTTTGACTCTGCATCTGTCATAATTCTTAGTGAAGAAACAGGCTTGAAAGAAGCCAAACCAGAAAATAATGAGCAAGTCAAGAGCTCTGATATTGCTACTGAAGGGCCAGCAACAACTGAAACAGACAGATCTAACTTAGTCAATGTAGATATTGATGTCCAACCAGAGAAGATTTCCAGCTCAGAAGAGAATAGGAACAAGGGGATTTTGACCGTAGCAGAAGGAGGTGGAGAAAAAAATGAGCATCAAATGGAGGATAAAGCTCCTACAACAGGAATTGGCCATGAAGTAGAAGTGACCACTGCTGAGAAACCTTTAGATAGCATATCAGAAGATAGCTTTCAAGATTCTTATATGACGCCTTTGAAAGACCATGAGCCCATGATAATTGAATTAAGCAGGACAGTAGAAGAGACTCTAGCAAGAGATGAAACCACATATGCAAATGTCAAAACTCCTTCCAGGGTGAAGGAAACAAATGAGAACTTAACGCAAAAGGAAGATGAATCCATTAAATCTAAAGATGTTTCTGAATTGTTCTCTTTAGATGATGGGAACGAGGGTGTAAATGAAGAAGTCCAAAAGCACAAAGATGCAGAGTCACAAATGCTCCCTAAGATACAGAATGAAAAGAATAGCTATGATGCAGAAGATGTGGATATCTCAAAGAGGGGAGAAACTAGTGATTCAGCTGATCAAACTGAGGTATGTAAGATTACCTGCTATGATACCATGACAAATTACCACTTGTCCCAAAAGTTTAAGGGGTTAAGAAATGGGGAGATTATTAACAATTATTTAACCCTTATTCTAACAAAATTAATATCTCATTTATATATGGTTACTTATGTGACAAGTTGTTTCCCCACGTAGATTAAGTTGACCACCAAGCTGGAGGATATTAAACTAGAGAATGAGTCACTGGGAGATATGAAAACCCCTAAAGGCACAATTATGATATTGACTCACCATATGTTAAATACATCATAGTTTTTTATTCTGTTTTCCTTTTTAAATGTTATGCATTTTATTCAGTGTGTCTACCTGCTACAAAATATATTTTTTGGATTAGAACTCTCATTGCACAGCTGTTAGGAGCATAGAGAATTAATAGTTTGCAGACGGAAACCTAAAATTCACAAAACAAGGAAAGCAAGTTCCTCATATTTACTATGAGGGTGCTGGCTAAAAATATTCCATTCATTTCAATCTTGTGCATTACCATCAAGTGTCAACTAATACATCCTAATTTAACATCACATGTACACTTTACTGATTTTCTTTTCTATCAAAACAATGTAATCTAATTCAAAACTTCCTCGGAAATGTAGGTTTTTAATACTACTAGTGTCAGCAAAGGAAATAGGGAACATATACTAGAGGAAACTGATATTGTTAAGGACCAGTCTCCAGCATTCAATGAGAAAGAAACAACTGAAGATAACTCCAAAGATGATCAGGTTAGTTAAAAATTTTAAGCTTCATAAAAAATAAATTCATCTCTGTGCTCTTATCTAATTACCAAATCTTGCTCACCTCTATTCCCCCCCCCCCCCCCCTTCTTTTTTTAATTAGGAATCTAGTGGGTTTGAGACAACAGCTTCACATATAGAAACAGAACAACCGAACTTGGAGGAACCAAACATCACAGAACTCTCTTCTTTATCAGTTGGAGAAGTAACAGTAAAGGAAAACTTAAAGGAAGATGAAAGTGATGCTATGAAGTTAAAAGAGGAGGTCAGCTTGTACAAAAAATCTGAACTGATTTCCAAAATCTTCCATGTCTACTCTCACTTGTTGACTTACTATTTAATTTCTTCAACAGGTCAAAAGCCCAGATTTGGAGTTCATTGAGCAGATCGGGGTAAAAGATTTGACAGAGGAATCAAAATCAGGGACCTTACAGGACAGTGCAGAGCCAAATAAGAACATAACTTTGACTTCTGCAGAAAACTCTTCCTTTGTGCCTGAGGTATCTGAGAAAGAGACCAAAGAAGAAATCCTGAAGCAAGAAGAACACACTAATAATGATTTTGACTCTGCATCTGTCACAGTTTTGTGTGAAGAAACGGGCTTGAAAGAAGCCAAACCAGAAAATTATGAGCAAGTCAAAAGCTCTGATATTGCTCCTGAAGGGAAGGGTCCAGCAACCATTGAAACAGAAGAAACTAACTTAGACAATGTAGATGTTGATGTCCAACCAGAGGAAATTTCTGGCTTAGAAGAGAATAGGAACAAGGAGATTTCAACTGTAGCAGATGGAGATGGAGAAAAAATTGAGCATCAAATGGAAAAAGAAGAACCTCCTAGAGGAATTGGCCATGAAGTAGAAGTGACCACCGCTGAGAAACCCATAGATAGCATATCAGAAGATAGCTCTCGAGATTCTTATGTAATGCCATTGAAAGACCATGAGCCCATAACAATTGTAGTAAGCAAGACAGTAGAAGAGACTCCAGAAAAAGATGTTATCGCAGATGTAAATGCCAAAACTCCTTCCAGTGTGCAGGAAACAGATGAGAAGTTAATACAAAAGGAAGATGAACCCATTAAACCAAAAGATGTTTCTGAATTGTTCTCTTCAGACAATGGGACGGAGGATGCAAATGAAAAAGTCCAAAAGCTCAAGGATGCAGAGTCACAAATGCCCCCAGAGCTACACGGTGAAAAGAATAGCTATGATACAGAAGATTTGGAGATCTCACAGAGGGGAGAAACCAGTGATTTAGCAGATCAAACTGAGGTATCCAAATTGGACACTTTCACACATGAAAATCCATCTAATGAGGCCTCAAAGGATATTGCAATTAGTACGTGTAAAGATAGTGAAAAGGCTACCCTGGAACAAGAGGATTCTGTTCAGAACTTGGAAGTTAGCTTAAAAGGTGATGTAGTAGAGAAAGGAACAGCTGAATTGAATGCAGGAGCTCATAGCCACGAATGTGAGCCTACAAACACCAAAGACAATGATCAAATAACAGAAAAGGTAACAGCAATATAAATTATCTCATTCTAACGACTAAGCAATAACAAATATTTAACTTAAATGGTTTTCATTTTTTAACTCATATACTGTAAGTACTACAGATGAAACCACTGATGGGATGATAACCATGAGACTTGATTTGTCTCACAGTTTTACATAGGAATTGAAGAACACATTCTTTCAATTTATGATATCATTATTCATGATGAACAACCATATTACAAGACTAACTAATGCATCCATATTCTTTTCTTATGTTTCTTTTCTCTTTCTCCATGAAATTCAAATCACTACCAATATATCTTTATTTTATGGTGAACTACATTTAGCTTTTTACTAATATATTGGTCTGGAACAGAATCTAGAATCAGCTGATCTGGGTCAAAAGCCTGATTTTGTCTCTGAATCAACGAACAAAGATCAAAGTGATGATACACTTCCTCAAACCAACAAGAGTCAAACTGAGGAGAACAAAGATGATGTTCAGGAGTGGAATTCGGAATCTGTTGAGCAAAAGAATATAGGCCAAATTGAAGGTGAAACACAGAGAAAAATGGAAATGGAGCCCAAATTGGAAGCCAAAGATCATATTCATGAATCACAAAAGGCAGAAGACACCATTACTGCTGTCAGTATTACTGAAAAGGTCAGGAGATCAACTCCTATGTAGGCATAATTTTCTTTTACATGAGTGATTTCCTGAGGTTCTATTACTAAAATATGTTGAACAGGTGCATGACGGAGTTAAGAAAGTCAATGGAAGTGAAGACATAAGAGAACATGCGACAGATGGAGATAGTGATGTGAAGGAAATTCATACTGTATCTACTAGAGATGAAATAGCTGAGAAGGTGAGCTTCAACTAGTATAGAATTCTGTGTGTGTGTGTGTGTGTGTGTGTGTGTATTTTATTAATCATAATGGGGCCTATATAGCATAGCAAGAAATTTTCCTGGGCACCAATTGACTTCAAAGAGAAGAAAGACAGGACTTGCAGAACATGAGCTTCATGTTCAAGTGGATTATATAGAACTGCCCAAAAATGGTATGGGTAAAACTTGTTTAGCTTCAAAGTCAGGCATTTTCAGGTTTAACTTCAACAATTAGACCAGTTATAAGAGAGCAAAGTGGGCATTTCTTGGTAAAACATTATTATGTACTAACTGATCCTCTGGAACATGAAAAGAAAATGTTATATATCTCAAATTACATGCATTTACCATTCATATTGAAATGCACACACCTATGCAGAGATGCAAGGTATTCTTCTCTTTGAGACATTCTGCATCTCTTCAAGATCTCTTGTATGATCAGTAACCTGCATCACACATATCGCAAGTCATGTAGACAGAAATATAAGATTGAATATGGAAAGCACCGTATAAACCATAAGGAAAAAAAATGTTGCTTCTTTTTAATCTTCTGGGGATTGATAAACAGGAAAAAGACTCTGGCCCAGAATCCACTGAATATCTTAAGACAATAGACTCTGAGGAACATACCGAAACAACAAACACAAAGATTGAAGAAGATCCAACAGGGGAGACAGAAACACCTGTTACAAAAGCACCAGAAGAAGAAAAGATACCAGATGAAAGTGGTCTTGAGCCAGCAGATGTGCATAAGGGAGTTGAGGACGTTGATGAAAGTGAAAGCACCAGGGAACAGGCCACTGAAGGAGAGAGCAACTTGAAAGAAATTCATACAATATTAGCTAAAGATGAAATACTAGAGAAGGTGAGATTGAATTAGTAAAGAAATTTTATGTTATACATATCTCATATGTTATTTCATTTTCTTCTTCTGGTGAACATCAATGTGAAACGTTATTTGATAAACAGGAAAAGGACTATGGCCTAGAATCCACTGAATGTCTCAAGGCATCATACTCCAAGGAGCAGACAGAAACTGTAAACACGAATATTGAAGAAGATCCAACAGGGGAGACAAAGGTACTTATTACAGAAGCACCAACAGAAGTAAAGATACCAAATGAAGATGGTCTTGAGCCAGTAGAAGAGCATGAGGGAGTTGAGAAAGTTAATGAAAGTGAAAACATCATAGAACAGACCAAAGATACCAAGAGCGACTTGAAGGAAACTCATGCAACATTTGCTAGAGATGAAATACTTGAGGAGGTCAGTTTTAAATAGTATAGAAATTCTATGATATAAACACACACACACACACACAAACACACTACTTATACTTCTTCCAACTAATATTAATTTCAAATGTTATTTGAGAAACAGGAGAAAGATTGTGGCCCAGATTCCATTGAATATGTTAAAACAACAGATTCTAAGGAACAAAAAGAAACGGTGAACACAGATATTGAAAAAGATCCAATGGGGGAGTCAGAAGCACCTGTTACAAAAGCACCAGAAGAAGAAAAGATACAAGATGAAGGTATTCTTAAGCCGACAAATGAGCATGAGGGAGTTGATAAAACTGATGAAAGTAAAAACATCAAAGAAGAAGCAACAGATGGAGACAGTGGCTTGAAGGAAACCCATGCAATATTTGCTAGAGATGAAATACTTGAGGAGGTCAGTTTTAAATAGTATAGAAATTCTATGATATAAACACACTACTTATTCTTCTTCCAATTAATATTAATTTCAAATGTTATTTGAGAAACAGGTGAAAGACTGTGGCCCAGATTCCATTGAATATGTTAAGACAACAGATTCTAAGGAACAAATAGAAACGGTGAACACAGATATTGAAAAAGATCCAATGGGGGAGTCAAAAGCACCAGAAGAAGAAAAGATACAAGATAAATGTATTCTTAAGCCGACAGATGAGCGTGAGGGAGTTGACAAAACTGATGAAAGTGAAAACATCAAAGAAGAAGCCACAGATGGAGATAGTGGCTTGAAGGAAACTCATGCAATATTTGCTAGAGATGAAATACATGAGGAGGTCAGTTTTAAATAGTATAGAAATTCTATGATATAAACACACACACACACACACCACTTATTCTTCTTCCAACTAATATTAATTTCAAATGGTTTTTGAGAAACAGGTGAAAGACTGTGGCCCAGATTCCATTGAAAATGCTAAGACAACAGATTCTAAGGAACAAATAGAAACGGTGAACACAGATATTGAAAAAGATCCAATGGGGGAGTCAGAAGCACCTGTTACAAAAGCACCAGAAGAAGAAGAGATACAAGATGAAGATATTCTTAAGCCGACAGATGAGTGTGAGGGAGTAGATAAAACTGATGACAGTGAAAACATCAGAGAAGAAGCCACAAATGGAGACAGTGGCTTGAAGGAAACCCATGCAATATTTGCTAGAGATGAAATACTTGAGGAGGTTAGTTTTAAATGGTATAGAAATTCTATGATATAAACACACTACTTATTCTTCTTCCAATTAATATTAATTTCAAATGTTATTTGAGAAACAGGTGAAAGGCTGTGGCCCGGATTCCATTGAATATGTTAAGACAACAGATTCTAAGGAACAAATAGAAACGGTGAACACAGATATTGAAAAGGATCCAATGGGGGAGTCAGAAGCACCTGTTACAAAAGCACCAGAAGAAGAAAAGATACAAGATAAATGTATTCTTAAGCCGACAGATGAGCGTGAGGGAGTTGATAAAACTGATGAAAGTGAAAACATCAAAGAAGAAGCCACAGATGGAGACAGTGGCTTGAAGGAAACTCATGCAATATTTGCTAGAGATGAAATACTTGAGGAGGTCAGTTTTAAATAGTATAGAAATTCTATGATATAAACACACTACTTATTCTTGTTCCAACTAATATTAATTTCAAATGGTTTTTTAGAAACAGGTGAAAGACTGTGGCCCAAATTCCATTGAATATGTCAAGACAATAGATTCTAAGGAACAAATAAAAAAGGTGAACACAGATATTGAAAAAGATCCAATGGGGGAGTCAGAAGCACCTGTTACAAAAGCACCAGAAGAAGAAAAGATACAAGATGAAGGTATTCTTAAACCGACAGATGAGCGTGAGGGAGTTGATAAAACTGATGAAAGTGAAAACATCCGAGTAGAAGCCACAGATGGAGACAGTGGCTTGAAGGAAACTCATGCAATATTTGCTAGAGATGAAATACTTGAGGAGGTCAGTTTTAAATAGTATAGAAATTCTATGATATAAACACACACACACACAACTTATTCTTCTTCCAACTAATATTAATTTCAAATGGTTTTTGAGAAACAGGTGAAAGACTGTGGCCCAGATTCCATTGAATATGTTAAGACAACAGATTCTAAGGAACAAATAGAAACAGGGAACACAAATATTGAAAAAGATCCAATGGGGGAGTCAGAAGCACCTATTACAAAAGCACCAGAAGAAGAAAAGATACAAGATGAAGATATTCTTAAGCCGACAGATGAGCATGAGGGAGTTGATAAAACTGATGAAAGTGAAAACATCAAAGAAGAAGCCACAGATGGAGACAGTGGCTTGAAGGAAACTCATGCAATATTTGCTAGAGATGAAATAATTGAGGAGGTCAGTTTTAAATAGTATAGAAATTCTATGATATAAACACACACACACACTACTTATTCTTCTTCCAACTAACATTAATTTCAAATGATTTTTGATAAACAGGTGAAAGACTGTGGCCCAGATTCCATTGAATATGTTAAGAAAACAGATTCTAAGGAACAAATAGAAACGGTGAACACAGATATTGAAAAAGATCCAATGGGAGAGTCAGAAGCACCTATTACAAAAGCACCAGAAGAAGAAAAGATACAAGATGAAGATATTCTTAAGCCGACAGATGAGCGTGAGGGAGTTGATAAAACTGATGAAAGTGAAAACATCAGAGAAGAAGCCATACATGGAGACAGTGGCTTGAAGGAAACTCATGCAATATTTGCTAGAGATGAAATACTTGAGGAGGTCAGTTTTAAATAGAATAGAAATTCTATGATATAAACACACACACACACACTACTTATTCTTCTTCCAACTAGTATTAATTTCAAATGGTTTTTGAGAAACAGGTGAAAGACTGTGGGCCAGATTCCATTGAATATGTTAAGACAACAAATTCTAAGGAACAAATAGAAACGGCGAACACAAATATTGAAAAAGATCCAATGGGGGAGTCAGAAGCACCTGTTACAAAAGCACCAGAAGAAGAAAAGATACAAGATGAAGATATTCTTAAGCCGACAGATGAGCGTGAGGGAGTTGATAAAACTGATGAAAGTGAAAACATCAAAGTAGAAGCCACAGATGGAGACAGTGGCTTGAAGGAAACTCATGCAATATTTGCTAGAGATGAAATACTTGAGGAGGTCAGTTTTAAATAGAATAGAAATTCTATGATATAAACACACACACACACACACTACTTATTCTTCTTCTAACTAGTATTCATTTCAAATGGTTTTTGAGAAACAGGTGAAAGACTGTGGCCCGGATTCCATTGAATTTGTTAAGACAACAGATTCTAAGGAACAAATAGAAACGGCGAACACAAATATTGAAAAAGATCCAATGGGGGAGTCAGAAGCACCTGTTACAAAAGCACCAGAAGAAGAAAAGATACAAGATGAAGATATTCTTAAGCCGACAGATGAGCGTGAGGGAGTTGATAAAACTGATGAAAGTGAAAACATCAAAGTAGAAGCCACAGATGGAGACAGTGGCTTGAAGGAAACTCATGCAATATTTGCTAGAGATGAAATACTTGAGGAGGTTAGTTTTAAATAGTATAGAAATTCTATGATATAAACACACACACACTACTTATTCTTCTTCCAACTAATATTAATTTCAAATGTTATTTGAGAAACAGGTGAATGACTGTGGCCCAGATTCTATTGAATATGTTAAGACAACAGATTCTAAGGAACAAATAGAAACGGTGAACACAGATATTGAAAAAGATCCAATGGGGGAGTCAGAAGCACCTGTTACAAAAGCACCAGAAGAAGAAAAGATACAAGATGAAGGTATTCTTAAGCCGACAGATGAGCGTGAGGGAGTTGATAAAACTAATGAAAGTAAAAACATCAAAGAAGAAGCCACAGATGGAGACAGTGGCTTGAAGGAAACTCGTGCAATATTTGCTAGAGATGAAATACTTGAGGAGGTCAGTTTTAAATAGTATAGAAATTCTATGATATAAACACACACACACACACCACTTATTCTTCTTCCAACTAATATTAATTTCAAATGGTTTTTGAGAAACAGGTGAAAGATTGTGGCCCAGATTCCATTGAATATGTTAAGACAACAGATTCTAAGGAACAAATAGAAACGGTGAACACAGATATTGAAAAAGATCCAATGGGGGAGTCAGAAGCACCTGTTACAAAAGCACCAGAAGAAGAAAAGATACAAGATGAAGATATTCTTAAGCCGACAGATGAGGGTGAGGGAGTTGATAAAACTGATGAAAGTGAAAACATCAGAGAAGAAGCCACAGATGGAGACAGTGGCTTGAAGGAAACTCATGCAATATTTGCTAGAGATGAAATACTTGAGGAGGTCAGTTTTAAATAGTATAGAAATTCTATGATATAAACACACACACACACACTACTTATTCTTCTTCCAACTAATATTAATTTCAAATGGTTTTTGAGAAACAGGTGAAAGACTGTGGCCCAGATTCCATTGAATATGTTAAGACAACAAATTCTAAGGAACAAATAGAAACGATGAACACAGATATTGAAAAAGATCCAATGTGGGAGTCAGAAGCACCTGTTACAAAAGCACTAGAAGAAGAAAAGATACAAGATGAAGGTATTCTTACGCCGACAGATGAGTGTGAGGGAGTTGATAAAACTGAAAACATCAGAGAAGAAGCCACAGATGGAGACAGTAGCTTGAAGGAAATTCATACAGTATCTGTTGGACAAGAAATAGTTGAGAACGTGAGCTTTAATTACTATAGAAATTTTATGTTATATGTCTCATCTGACGTTTCTTTTTCTTCTTCTTCCAATGAGCATTAATTTGAAACGCTATTTGATAAATAGGTGGAAGACTCTAGCCCAAAATCCATTGAATATCTCAAGGCAACAGATTCCAAGGAGCAAACAAAAACTGTAAACATGAATATTGAAAAAGTTACAACAAGAGAGATAGAAGTACTTGTTACAAGAACACCAGAAGAGGATAGTCTTAAGCCAGATGAAGTGCATGAAGAAGTTGAGAAAGTTAATGAAAGTAAAAACATCATAGAACAGGCCATAGATGGAGAAAGCGCCTTGGAGGAAATTCATACAAGATCTGTTGGAGACGAAATACTTGAGAAGGTTAGCTTTAATTAGTCCAGGAATTCTATGTTATACATATCATATGCTAGTTATTGTTTTTCTTCTTCAGGAAAATGTTAATTTAAAATGTCATTTGATAAACAGATGAACAACTCTGGTCCAGAATCAACTGAATATCTTAAGGCAACAGACTCTAAAGAGCAAATAGGAACAACGAACAGAAATATTGAAGAATATCCAACAGGGGAAACAGAAGCACCTTTTACAAAAGCACTGGAAGAAGAAGAGATGAAAGATGAAGGAACTCTTAAACGAGCAGATGTGCATGAAGGAGTTGAGAAAGTTGATGAAAGTGACAACATCATACAACAAGACACAGATGGAGAAATTGACATGAAAAATATTCATACAATATCTATTGAAGATGAAAAACTTGAGAACGTAAGCTTAAATTAGTATTAAAAAAAAAATTACGTTATACATCTCATAAGATGCTTCTTTTTTCTCTTCTTCTGGTGAACAATAATCTAAAGAGTTACTTGATAAACAGGTTAAAGATTCTGGCTCAGAATCCATTGAGTATTTCAAGGAAATAGACTCCAACGAGCATATAGAAACTGAAAACAAGGGTATTAAAGAAGATCCAACAAGGGAGACAGAAGTACCTGTTATAAAAGCACCAAAAGAGGAAAATTTACCAGATGAAGGGAGTCTTAAGCCGGTAGAAGTCCATGAAGGAGCTGAGAAAGCTACAGAAAGTGAAAACATAATAGAACAGCCCGTATATGGAGTGAGCAACTTGAAGGAAATTCATACAATATCTATTGGAGATGAAATACTTGAGAAGGTGAGATTTAAATAGTATAGTAATTCTACGTTATATATAGCATGCGTGACTTCTTATTCTTCTTCCCACAAAAAATTAATTTGAAATGTAATTTGATAAACAGATAAACGATTCTGGCCTAGATTAGCTTCAATTAGTCCAGGAATTCTAAGTTATATATATCATATGCTAGTTCTTGTTTTTCTTCTTCAGGAAAATGTTAATTTAAAATGTTATTTGATAAACAGATTAACAACTCTGGTCCAGAATCAACTGAATATCTTAAGGCAACAGACGTTAAAGAGCAAATAGGAACAGGGAACACAAATATTGAAGAGTATCCAACAGGGGAAACAGAGGCACCTTTTACAAAAGCACCAGAAGAAGAAGAGATGAAAGATGAAGGAAGTCTTAAACCAGCAGATGTGCGTGAAGGAGTTGAGAAAGTTGATGAAAGTGACAACATCAGACAACAAGCCACAGATGGAGAAAGCGGCATGAAAAAGATTCATACAATATCTATTGGAGATGAAAAACTTGAGGACGTAAGCTTAAATTAGTATAATAAAAAAAAATTATATTATACACCTCATATGATGCTTCTTTTTTCTCTTCTTCTGGTGAACATTAATTTAAAATGTTACTTGATAAACAGGTTAAAGATTCTGGCTCAGAATCCATGGAGTATTTCAAGGAAATAGACTCCAACGAGCATATAGAAACTGAAAACAAGGGTATTAAAGAAGATCCAACAGGGGAGACAGAAGTACCTGTTATAAAAGCACCAAAAGAGGAAAATTTACCAGATGAAGGGAGTCTTAAGCCGGTAGAAGTCCATGAAGGAGCTGAGAAAGCTACAGAAAGTGAAAACATAATAGAACAGCTCGTAGATGGAGTGAGCAACTTGAAGGAAATTCATACAATATCTATTGGAGATGAAATACTTGAGAAGGTGAGATTTAAATAGTATAGTAATTCTATGTTATATATAGCATGCGTGACTTCTTATTCTTCTTCCCACAAAAAATTAATTTGAAATGTAACTTGATAAACAGATAAACGATTCTGACCTAGATTAGCTTTAATTAGTCCAGGAATTCTAAGTTATATATATATATATATATCATATGCTAGTTCTTGTTTTTCTTCTTCAGGAAAATGTTAATTTAAAATGTTATTTGATAAACAGATTAACAACTCCGGTCCAGCATCTACTGAATATCTTAAGGCAGCAGAGGCACCTTTTACAAAAGCACCGGAAGAAGAAGAGATGAAAGATGAAGGAACTCTTAAACCAGTAGATGTGCGTGAAGGAGTTGAGAAAGTTGATGAAAGTGATAACATCAGACAACAAGCCACAGATGGAGAAAGCGACATGAAAAAGATTCATACAATATCTATTGGAGATGAAAAACTTGAGAACGTAAGCTTAAATTAGTATAAAAAAATTTACATTATACATCCCATATGATGCTTCTTTTTTCTCTTCTTCTGGTGAACATTAATTTAAAATGTTACTTGATAAACAGGTTAAAGATTCTGGCTCAAAATCCATTGAGTATTTCAAGGAAATAGACTCCAAGGAGCATATAGAAACTGAAAACAAGGGTATTAAAGAAGATCCAACGGGGGAGACAGAAGTACCAGTTATAAAAGCAACAAAAGAGGAAAATATACCGGATGAAGGGAGTCTTAAGCTGGTAGAAGTCCATGAAGGAGTTGAGAAAGCTACAGAAAGTGAAAACATAATAGAACAGCCCGTAGATGGAGTGAGCAACTTGAAGGAAATTCATACAATATCTATTGGAGATGAAATACTTGAGAAGGTGAGATTTAAATAGTATAGTAATTCTATGTTATATAGAGCATACGTGACTTCTTATTCTTTTCCCACAAAAATTAATTTGAAATGTAATTTGATAAACAGGAAAATGATTCTGGCCTAGAATCCATTGAATATCTTAAGGAAACAGACTCCAAGGAGCAGATAGAAACACTAAACACAGATATTGAAAAGGCTACATTAGAGGAGACAGAAGCACTTGTAATAAAAGCACCAGAAGAACAAAAGATACAAGACGAAGGTAGTCTTATGACAGCAGATGTGCATGAGGGAGTTGAGCAAGTTGCTGAAAGTGAAAACATCATACAACAAAACAAGGATGGAGAGAATGACATGGAGGAAATTCATAGAGGATCTACTAGAGATGAAATATTTGAGAATGTGAGCTTTAATTAGTATAGAAATTTAATGTTATATATATCATCTGATGCTTCTTCTTTTTTCTACCAATGAACATTAATTTGAAGTGCTATTTGTTAAACAGGTGAAAGAATCTGGCCCAAAATCCACTGAATATCTCAAGGAAACAAGCTCCAAGGAGCAAGCAAAAGCAGTAAACATGGATATCGGAGAAGATACAACAGGGGAGGCAGAAGGACTTGTTAAGATAGCAGAAGTGCATGAAGAAGTTGAGAAAGTTAATGAAAGTAAAAACATCATAGAACAGGTCAAAAATGGAGAAAGCAGCTTGAAGGAGATTCATACAAGATCTACTGGAGATGAAATACTTGAGAAGGTTAGCTTTAATTAGTATAGGAACTCTAAGTTATATTTATCATATGCTAGTTATTATACTTCTTCAGGAAAATGTTAATTTTAAAACTTATTTGATAAACAGATGAACGACTCTGGCCCAGATTCAACTGAATATCCTAAGGCAACAGACTCTAAAGAGCAAATAATAACAGTGAACAAAAATATTGAAGATCCAACAGGGAAGACAGAAGCACCTGTTACAAAAGCACCAGAAGAAGAAGAGATGCAAGATGAAGGTATTCTTAAACCAGCAGATGTGCATGAGGGATTTGAGAAAGTTGATGAAAGTGTCCACATCAGACAACAAGCGATAGAGGGAGAAAGTGACTTGATAAAAATTCATACAATATCTACTGGAGATAAAATTCTTGAGAACGTAAGTTTTTTTATTATAAAAATTTAATTTTATACATCTCATATGATGCTTCTTTTTTCTTCTTCCAATGAACATTAATTTGAAACATTATTTGATAAACAGGTAAAAGATTCTGGCTCAGAATCCAATGAATATATCAAAGCAACAGACTCCATGGAGCATACAGAAACCAAAAACATGGATATCAAAGAAGATCCAACGTGGGAGGCAGAAGTACCTTTTATAAAAGAACCAAAAGAAGAAAATATACCAGATGAAGGTAGCCTTAATCCGACAGAAGCGCATGAAGGAGTCGAGAAAGTTCATGAAAGTGAAAACAACATAGAACAGCCAGTAGATGGAGTGAGTGACTTGAAGGAAATTCATACAAAAAAATCTATTGGAGATGAAATACTTGAGAAGGTGAGCTTTAAATAGTAAAGTAATTCTATTATATATATATATACACACAAAGTACTTCTTATTCTTCTCCCAGCAAACATTAATTTAAAATGTAATTTGATAAACAGGTAAAAAATTTTGGCCCAGAATTCATTGAATATCTTAAGGAAACAGACTCCAAGAAGCATATAGAAACACTGAACACAAATTTTGAAAAAGATTCATCAAGTGAACCAGAAGCACTTGTTACAAAAGTACCAGCTGAGGAAAAGATTCAAGATGAAGGAAGTCTTAATACAACCGATGCACATGAGGGAGTTGAGCAAGTTGATGAAAGTGAAAACATCATACAACAAAACCCAGATGGAGAGCACTACAGCCAGGAAATTCATACAGGATCTACTGAAGATGAAATACTTAAGAATGTGAGCTTTAATTAGTAAAGAAATTTTATGTTATATATCTCATATGATGCTTCTTTTTCTTCATCCAGTAAACATTAATTTAAAAAATTAATCATAAACAGGTGGAAAACTCTGGTCCAAAATCCATTGATATTAAAGAAGATACAAGGGAGATAGAAGCATCTCTTACAAAAGAACCAAAAGAAGAAAAGATGCAAGATGAAGGCAGTCTTAACCCAACAGATGGGCATGAAGGAGTTGAGAAAGTTGATAGGAGTGAAAACATCAGAGAATATGCCATAGCTGGAGAGAGCAGCTTAAAGGAAATTCATACAACATTTGTTGGAGATGAAATACTTGAGAAGGTGAGCTTTAAATATTAAAGAAATTCTATGTTACATACATCTGCTTTTTTTTTTTTTTTTTTGTCTTCCAATGAACATTAATTTGAAATATTCTTTGATAAACAGGTGAAAGACTCTGACCAAAAATCTACCGAGTACCATAGGGCAACAGATTCCAAGGAGCAAATAGAAACAGTAAACACGGATATTGAAGAAGATCCAATACAGGAGATGGAAGCACCTATCACAAAAGCACCAGAAGAAGAAAAAATTCAAGATGAAGATAGCCTTAAGCCAGCAAATGTCCATGAGGGAGTTGAGAAAGCTAATGGAAGTGAAAACATTAAAGAACAAGCCATAGATGGAGAGAGCGGCTTAAAGGAAATCTATACAATCTCTGTTGGAGATGGAATACTTGAGAAGGTGAACTTTAATTAGTATAGAAATACTGTGTGATACATATCTAGTTTGCCAATTCTTTTTCTTCTCTAGTGAACATTAATTTGAAACATTATTTGATAAATAGGACAAAGACTTTGGCCCAGAATCCATCAAATATCTCAAGGAAACAAAGTCCGAGCAGGAGATAGCAACAGTAAACACAAATATTGAAGAAGATCCAATTGGGGAAACAGAGGCCACTGTTACCAAAGCACAAGAAGAAGAAAAGATACAAGATGAAGGTAGTCTTAAGGAAGTAGATGGACATGAAGGAGTTGATAAAGCTGATGGAAGCGCAAACAATAGAGAACAGGTGACAGATGGAGAAAGCGACTTTAAGGAAATTCATGAAGTATCTCTTGGAGATGATACACTTAACAAGGTTAGCTTTAATCCATATGCAATTCTATATATATATATATATATATATATATCATTTAAACAACAACAAAGACAAAACCTTAAGCTGTTAGGATGGTAGAGTAGAGACATGGTTCAAGCTTAGGATCACCTGCTATGGTACCATGCTAATTACCGCTTATCCCAAAGCCTTTAGATTCCAAACCATCCCTCCAAATTTCCTAAAGTTCACAATTTACACTCAATATATTCTGTTTTAACCTAAAGCCTTTAGATTCCAAAGCGCCCCTCCAAGTTTCCTACTTGGTTTTGACTGTCTAATTTCATACACCAAAACTATATCGCCTACAAAAAACATATACAAAGGGACTTCATCCCAAATCAATACAAGATGGATATTAATATGAATCATGAATGTGTGTGTGTGCACAGTTTTGCGTGTCATGTGCTACTTCTTTATCTTCTTTCAGTGAACATCAATCTGAAACTTTTTCTGATAAACAGGTGAAATATTGTAGCCCAGAATCCACTGTATATCTTAAGGCAACAGACTCTGAAGAACATATAGAAACAGTAAACACAACTATTAAGGAAGATCCAATAGTAGAAACAGAAGTACCTGCTACAAGAGCACTAGAAGAAGAAGAAGAAGAAGAAAAGATACAAGATGAGGGTCGTGTTAAGCCAACAAATGTCTCCGTGACAGTTACTGAAGATGAAGAGGAAAAGATCAAAGAGGATATCAAAGTGGAAGAGGACAATTTTCCTGACAATGCCGAAAATGCAATTGTGATACCAGCAGAGTCAAGCTTAGGGGAAGCTCAGATGGATGACAAACCTGTGAAGGATACCAGCTCAGATGAGAGTTTAAAAACAATCAATGCTGAGCCTTGTCCACATGCTGAAGAAGTTGGCAGCATGACTCCTGAAAAAACTTCCTTTAGCTTGGCGTCTCAACTCCCAAATATGAAACACAATAATATAGAGACAGAGACTGTAACTCCGGAGAAACCAGATGCAGATGAGGAAACCAAAACAGTTTCTGATGCAGTTTTCCAGTCCAAATATCATGGTGTTGAAGAAACAAATGAGACTGGGCAAAGTTTAAGAGTGGAAAATTTGGATGCAGACAGAACAGAAGAAGGAATCAAAGAAGCTTCTGGAACAGTGTTGGAATCCAAATCCCTGGGCACTGAAGCAGTTACCATTGATGAAATCGCTGCTGATCAGAATCTCCCTGCAGGAAAGTTGGAAGAGCAACTTCAAACACCATCTTCTGAATTGCTTTCCTGGGAACAGGAGCATGGACCTACAACTATTGTCAAGGAAACAGAAGCAATAAAGACAAAGGAAGGGGAGATACTTGATGATAAGAATATCAATGATTCTTCTGCCACAAAGGCAACAGAAGAGACATGCTTACAAAAGGAAGAGCAACCTGAAACACTATCTTCTACATTCCTTTCTACAGAACAAGAGCATAGAACCACAACAACATTCAAGGAGACGGAAGAGGAAAACATAAAGGAAGTGGAGATGCTAGATGAGAAGGGTATCAACAATTCTTCAGCAATAAAGGCAACAGAAGAGGCATGCTTGGAGCAAGAAGAGCCCAAGGAGCTCGCAGTCTCCAAATTGGGGCTTTTAGATGGAGCTTCAAAATTAGAGACTGCAGACAAAGAAGAATGCGAGAAAATCAAAGAACTAACAAGTCCAATTGAGGACGCTTCCAATCTTAGCTTTGAGACAAGTGAAAAAGCTTTGGAAACTATGTTGGATGTTCACAGTTGTGAAGCACTCATTAACTCAGAAGAAGAGATACAGGATGAAGGTATTGTGAAGCCTGAGGGTGTCTCCATCACAGTGGCTAAAGATTCATTTGAATATATTAAAGAGGAAATCAAAGTGGATAATATTTGCGACAAGACTGAAAATGCAACTGCAGAAGTAGTAACAGCAAAACCAAGTTCAGTGGAAGCTCAGCTGAATGACAAGTCAACAGAGGATACTATCTCAGATGACAGAGTCGAAACAAGTACAAGGGAGTCTAATCCACCAGCTGAAGAAGTTGCCAGCATGAAGCTTGAAAAAACTTCCTCTAACTTGCCATCTCAACTCCTAAATGTGGCTACCAAAAATGAAGAGAAAGAAAGTGAAACTCTGGAAAATCCAGACACAAATGAAGTTGAGGAAACAAAAACAGCTTCTGATGCAGTTTTTGAGTCCAAATATGAGGGTGTTAAAGAAACTGGTGAAACTGGGGAAAGCCTAAAAGTGGAGAAGCTGGATGCAGCTGATATTGAAGAAATGAAAGAAACTTCTGAAATATCATCTAAATCTAAGGCTTTAGGTTTAGTAGAAGTTAGTGAAGATGAAGTCATTGCTGATCAGACTCTTCCTGCAGGGAATTTGGGAGAGCAACTTCAACCATCTTCTTCATTTCTTTCCAGGGAAGAGCAGCATGGAACTACAGTCACAGTCAAGAGAACCGAAGAAGAGAACATGAAAGACGTTAAAACACCAAGTGGTGAAGTAAGAAAGGAAGAAGGTGGCACACTAGATCAAGCTTCAAAAGTAGAGCCTCATGTAAAAGAAGAGATTAAATATGCTGATTCTCCTTCAGAAACTGATGAAATCATAAAACTAACAAGACCAATCCCCTCTAATCTCAACTTTGGGATAACTGAAAAGGCTTTCAATTATGTGTCAGAGGTCCAGAGTCATGAAGTACTCACCAAATCAGAAGATATCAATGAAAAGCATCTCCAGACAGCAATACCTGATTTGAACACTGAAGAAAGTGAGAGTCAATGCAAGAAAACAGTTGAAGCAAATAAAATATTAAAGAACGAAGTTTCGATTGAAGAGGTCAGAGAATTAAATTGTGATTTATTACTTCATAAGCTTTCCTTCTTCTTTTTTCTGTAATTATTTATATAGTAAGAAACTGTTATCTGTGTGGGAAAATATAACAGGTCACAGAGGAACAGGAATTTGCCAAAGATGCTAAATCAGTTTCTCTTGGTGAAGAAACGATTATAGAGAGCCATCAAGGATATGAATCAAAATCAGAAGAATATCCAGCAGAGGAGACAAATAAAACATGTAAAGCCACAACAGATGCACATCAGCATGAAGCACTCAGGGTACTTTTTTATTTTATTTTTTCTCTTTTTCCTTATTCTTTTGAAGTGTAAAGCTGAAGCTTTTTTCTATTATATAGTTGTCTGAAGTAATTGACGAGGGCAATGTAAGTGAGGACATTGCCAAGACGATTCAAGTTGAAGATAGAACTGTTGAGAATGATAATGCAGCAGAGAGCTATCTAGATAAAGTACAGGGAGAGACTGTCAAGGAGGCAGCAATGAAACTGGACCTTGAAAATAAGAGTGGTGACACAAACTTCACAAAGGCAACAATGGAAGTCATGACTCTCGAAGAAAAGGTCAGTGACCTTCAATTCTCTCCTCCTTCCTTGCCATCAAAACATAAATTTTTTAAAAGGGTTAAAATGTTAGAAAACAAAATGGACTCTAATGTTATAAATTTAACTTTTGGTATGAAATCTCTGCAGAATTTAACAAATGACACATGCATACAGTGATCTTGCATACATTTTTGCTCTAAACAAAATGATCAGGAAGAATTTTGGCTGATTATCCAAAAAAGGAATGTTTTCTGATGAAATCAATTAGACAATAGCTTTTTTCCTTCTTTCTTTTTTATTTTTCCCTAAAGATTCATCATAATAATGAATAATTAAATATCTATAGAACCCAACCACATGGACTAATGCACTCAAAATCACCTTGCTCCTTTTTTTCTTTTCCTTTTTTCCCCTAAGAAAACAAGATTACCTTATTCAATGAGGTGCCTTACAGCCAATAAGCCGCTTCTATAAACACTAAGAGTCTTGAATTTGATGTTTGTGATCAACCTCAAGGAAATATCTTCAACAGCCATATTGACCTTTGAAAGAATAAAAAGACATGCATGGAGGATGAATAATGGAAGCCAGTATTGAGTCTTTTTCGAATGGTCCCTGACCATCCCCTTAATCATTTCAAAATCCAAATAGGGCCTAAAGATCAAAGTAAAATAGAAAGTCACATGGAATGGATCATATTGAGAAGCCTTTTGATTTCTCTTATATCCAGGAAGCGGGCATAGAGATATTGCAGAAAGAAGGCACATTGGGCATTGCAGAAGTCAAAGAAATCACTCAAAACATTCAGCAGTTAGAGACGACCTCTTATGCAGCATCTGAAACAAAGATTCCAGGAGAAGAATGCCCCAGTGAGAACACAGGGACAATCATTACAACAGCCCATGAAGATGTTCAACCAGTGTTACAGCACCCAATTGACAAAGCCTTGGAGAAAGTTGAACTAAAAGATACAAGACCTGGAAAATCTACAGAGGCTGATGCAGAAGTGAGAGAGGTTGAATGTGAAGAAGAAAAAAGAATCGGTGATTTGGGTGAAATATTAACTGAGAAGTCTACATCAGAGGATTCAGCTAAGATTTCATTATCCGACCTCATGCATAGATCCAAGAAAGAAAATTTGCAAGGGACTAAAGACTTGACCAAGGAAAGAGAACCAGTCCCTAGCAAAGAAGAAATGCAAAATCAAGAAGCAGAAACCACAGTTGATGAAACAAAAACAGATGAAGAGGAAGGAGATGAACACAAAAGGACAGACCCAGGCTATGATGCTCCGGTCATGGTAGAAGCTGCTAAAGACATTGGTGTTAAGGTTGTGCACAAGAAACATAATATCCTATCAGGAGTTGGCTCAAAGGTCAAGCATTCACTTTCCAAGGTAAAGAAGGCTATTACTGGAAAGTCTTCTCATCCAAAGACAACATCACCAAAATAAAATACAAAATTAGATTATTTTGGCAGTTGAAAGAAGTCAGATGCAAAGATAGTTATATGAAAGGGCTTGTTCTTAGTTTGATGTCTTGAGGTTTGAGTGTGGTGTGTATTTGTGTGGCTTGTATAAGTTTTGATTCATTATCTGTATATTCAATCAAATAATGACATGTTAGTGTATAGCCAATGTCCATATTGTAAATATATTTTGCTCAGACAAACATCCAGATACCATCACATTGATCAGTTTGATTGCTTGTATCAAGAATTCTTGTTTCTAAGATGTTTGAGGAATAAGCCACAACCATAAAGATGTATGGTGTTATAAGTATTAAAAATCCGTACAGCTAAGATTGTAATGAAATTAATGATCTTATCCTGAGAGGTAACCACGGATTATCAATAAGTGACCAATAGGCATAAACAATGACCAAAGGAATGGCTGGGAAAAGAAGACGAAGAAGAAGAAGGTACTATGTTGATGTGAAGGCTATGCATGAAGCAACAACTTAAGTAACTAAAACGGTTTGCACACTACATGAACAAGAATGACAAAACTGGTCACACTAGGCTACCCTTCTCTAAAAGCTCCGCAGGACCACCTACCACTAGTCTTCAGCCAGAGGGGTATATCGAGTAAAAACACCAGGACGCAGGCTTCCGAAGAGGGAAGCCCAACAAAAAAAAAAAAAAAAAAAGTGACCTACAAAAAAATAAGGGACCAAGATAATAAAAAATCTTAAACTTCATATAAAGAATATAGTTAAACATGTTTCTTCACCTTGAATTAAATCATCAATGTAAAAAGTTCCACAAGGGAAAAGAAAAAAGAGACATACCAGTGGTATCCAGCCACAGGGATGAACTTTGGGTAAGGACCCACCCTGACAAACTCTCCATTTAAGCATTCCTGGAAGACATATTTTATATTTTATGTCCTTGGCAAATGAGGCACGATAGGATGCTCATTGAAGTATCAAGAAATTAAAAATAATAATAATAATTGGTCAATCTGTCGACCATGTTCACTAGAATCAGAATATATAAAATTTTAACAAAAAGGTAGCACAAATCAAAACCCAAGACGATAGGAAAGTGTTTAAATAGGCAAGTTCTTACGTGGCCAGGACCACTTTTTATATTGCAATGACAGGGTAGTATATACAAGTAGAAGTAGAAGAAGCTACAAGGATAAAATGAATGCCCAACAAGCATCAGTCAATGAGGTGAAGCACACACAAAACCTTGTTAGTTGAGTATGCATGCATTTGCATGTGCCACAACAACGATTTTGGTGTTGCTTGTTTCGTAATTTCAACAAAATGCTAATGCAAGTAAGATAAAATAAAAGGAAGAGTATAATTATTTAACCAACCTATACCCTTGTAAAATTTTCAAGGAAAAACCAGTTCCTAGAGATTGACAAAAAAGAAAACCCAGATCAGAAATCATGATTAAAATCAAAATATCCCATCAGAATGCCTAGTATCTACCTGGCAGTGCATGGAAGTGGAACTATGGTTCCTCAACCTCTACAAAAAGCTTGCAAAAGGGAGCCCCATTATTTTTTATTTATTTATTTATTTTTGTGGTATGAATTTCATGCACCATTTTCAGATTACTAAACTTTTCCTCATTGGGATATAGAAATTGTTTTTAAAAAAAATCAAAACTTTAGCATATGATATGCATCAAGGCACAAAAAACATTTCATATATACACATATGGAGAGAGAGAGTACCCTTGGAGCAAACAATAAATCCTATCTCTATTCTACTAATAATTAAAAATAATTTAAATTTACAGTGAATATCAGAACAAACAAGAAATCCAAAGTTCCTGAACAGTAATCCAAATCCAAATTCAAATTCTGTATCTAATCTACAAATAGTTGAATGATTATAATAGACAATTTGAACCATTTTCAGTGAAAAAAAAAAAAAAAGTGTTCTCAGGATATCACCATAGCTTGTACGGCGTCGTTCTCTGCCCCTAAGCATTAGTCACAACCGTTGGCTTCCATGGCTGCCACTGCACAGTTAGTCTATACCAAGCAATTTCTGACATTGTTAAGTGTTTTTGTTGCAGAGAGAGAGAGAGATTTGAGGGTGAAATTTTGAAAGAGAGAGAGAAGAGTACCATTTCTCTATGAGAAGAGTACCATTTAATAATGTTCTTACGGGCTTTACGGCGTCGTTTTAACAACTGAACAGTGAACGGCATGTCGGTACCAATTCTTTCCTTCCGAAGTGAGAACTTTTATTTATTTATTTATTTATTTATAACAATTAAAATTTGTTATTCTCACAAAAAAATCTTAGGTAACAGGTTTTTATTTGTTGTTATTTCTTTTATTTATAATGGAACGGCCTGATTATAATCCATCATTAAAAATAAAAATGCAAAATATAATAAAATATTAGCCTTTTTCACTTGTATAATTCTAATACATAATTTTGGGAAAAATATTATTTTGGGGACGGAGGCTTGGGCCAAAATGGCAAAACACCAATTTTTTATAAATTTTCTAGCAAAATGCCTCATGTCTAAAACTATTTAGGGATATACCCTTATTTTGAAACTTGATTTTTTAAAAATCGAGTTTCAAATGTAAAACTCGATTTTTGGCAATCAAGTTATAGTGAAATGAAACTTTAAAAAAATTTAAAAAAAAAAAATTTGTGGAACTCGAGTTCCTCCATGAAAATATTCAAGTGGAACTTGAGTTCTTTGAATGGAACTCGAGTTCAACAAATTTTTTTTTTTTTTAAGTTTTATTTCGCTATTACTCGATTGTCCAAAAATTGAGTTTTACATTGAAACTCGATTTTCTAAAAATCAAGTTTCAAAACAGTGGTGTATCCCTAAATAGTTTCAGACATGAGGCATTTTTTTGGAAATTTTGTGAGAAATGGGTAAAACTCCATTTTGGCCCTAAGGCTTGATGTATTTCCATTCTTAAAAATTTTATTGTCACTCATCTATTTATTTTTGTTATTTTTTTGTCTGTGCGTGTGACATAATGCATTTTCTAAGAATAAAAATATAATCAAGATTTTATATGGTTTAAATTTATTCAAATGACTAACAAATCCACATTAAAAACCACCACAAAGTTTTTAGAAATAACATTAAAAAACCACCAAGAGGAAGAAGAAAATCTATTCACTTTTTTGTTGAACAAATCTTGGAATGAATAAAAGAGAGGTGCATAGGAAGTAATCGCAAATATATGAGAAAAAAATCAGTTCATTAAATGTTGAACAAATCTTAGAATGAATCAAAGAGAGAGGTGGATAGGAAGTAAGAGAAAATATATGGGGGGAAAATTGGTTGATTAAATGGAATGGAGGAACAATGGGAAGAAGATGAATCAAAAAGAGAGAAAACGTAATGGTAAAATGAAGAATTAAGAGGAAGAAGAGGTGAAAAAGGGAAATGAAGAGTTAGAGGAAAAGTGATGATAAGGCGAAAATAGAACAGTTGAAAATTGAAGAAGACAATAAACCTGACGTGGTATGACGAGACTAGCAACATTTATTGCTAACTTGAATTTACAACAATTCAAAACATTCTTGAATTAGCCTAGTACCTTACACATGGGCCATTAAAAAAATTAAATAGCAGGTTGTGGACCTTTGTGTGAGATGATAGACTAATTTGAAATTGTTGTAAAATTATTGTGATATTTTGCTCATGAGGTTATCATTACTTGCTCATAGGGTTTGCTTGAAATGGCAAGAGTTTAACATGAAAATTCAATGACAACTATGATGCAAAGGAACTTGGACACATTTGTGAACAATTTTCTAGGATAATAAAGAACTGAGAATATAATTTTTAGATTAGTTGTATTTGCTATTTAATGGAAACCTATTCAATAAAAAAAAAATTGTGAAAATCGTATGTTTATACCATGACATTTGTAGCATTTTGTCTGGACAATCTTGTACTTGCAATATATAGAAGGAAAATGTGAATACTAAAGGTTGTGTACTACCTACGTTTGCTTGGCATGGAAAGTTGGAAACATATCTTAATATATTGGTTGTGATAATATGATTTGTAATTTGAAAGTTTGAGTCATAAATATTCCAACCTTTGTTGAAGCCTATATAAACCAAACTTATGCAACCAATTTCTTTCACAGTCAAAATCAAAAGACAACAAAGATGGTGTACAATGTTTCATTCCTTGACCATGTGATCAGAATGGTGAATGGTCTTCTATATTGGAGGATATTTGTTCGCAAGGATTTTTGCCTCCATGGCTAGCGGTAAAGGTGTTGTTGTCCATGGTATATCACCATGCTGATGGTGAATACATCAATAAAATTCAATTGGTTAAGATTTTTTAGTTTTTTTTTTTTTCTTACTTTGTGTTTCACACATGTTTTCTTCTTCTTAATCTTTAGTACTGATTGTAGTTTACAGTTTACACATTTCATTGAACTAATAAAATAATTTCTTCACTCTCTCTCTCTGTGTTCTAGCTCACCAAAACCTATTGGTTTTGTTTTCTCACCTCTATCAGAACTTTTTTTTTTAAGCCAACAGAGAACTTGTTGATGTTGCCGTGTTAATTAAACTGTAGCACAGACTCCGTCCCTAATTCCATGGCACAAATGTAGAATCCCTTGATAAACAATCATAAGTTTCCAAATTGCCAAAGCCTGTGCCAGCAGATCTTTTAGCATCAAGGCTGAGACCATGATCTCATTGCTCAGAAAATGAGTCAAAATATGCCATCTTTATCATACTTTATTTTACTAATATTTTTACTCTTTAAGTCATCTTTTAAGAGACTCTTTCAATGACAAAAATATAAAAATCATATAATTACTTCTCCCCTGAACGTGAATGGTGGCCGAGCTCAATGTCAATAATCCTATTTAACTGTTTCACATGTGGAGTGTATTTCTTCATTAAAAATAAAAACAAAAACATATAGGGTGTATTTGCTTCGTATCCAAGTCTATCCCCCCTTGTAAGTAACACTTCCTGGTCGAAAAATGAATTATTACAAGTTTATTTTTCTGGTTAAATTTGGAAGATCTTCATATACAATATCAGGAAAGTACTAACCAAAAAGGTATTGTGTACATGATTTACGTGCACACGTCTCCGCTTGTAGTTTCTCCATCTTAAATTTATTTTGAGATTTCCAATAATCAGGCAGTCACAATTTCCCCTGCTCTTGAAGTTGATATGGTGCAAAAACAATGTATGTATATCAGAACCACCACAATAAAGATAGCAAAATAATAATAGAAAGTACACAAAAATAAGGTATCAATAAAACGCATGGCGATGCTCTCTAGATTTATGTGACATATTAGTCAAAATTGTTGATTCAACTGCAGCATAATATGGGATGAACAAGACTATTTGGGGTTGGCAACGTATCAATTTTCAACAATCTAATTTAATTGCGGCCATATTTTCATTTAACATCCTGTAATCCTGTGTTACCCAAACCCTATGGTTGAACACGCCATGCCCATGTATATGAAGTGGCATGTCATGGATAAGTAAATGGTTTCAGACCAAAATGGTGTAAAATCTCTAAAAAGGTGAATTCAACAGTTGGCTCCATACATGCAGAGAATTCTGAGGACCATGTAATGCAGGTTAAATCATGAGGCACCAGGGCTGTTTCGTTTATGAGTCAATCTTGTATTTATTTTCCTTGTAGAACCTTCCAATGTAAATTAAAATATATCCCTGGCCAGCAGCACAGTCATCTTATATGTCCATGCCATCTCAAATGATTCCCATCTTACATTTTACAATTTGCCTTATAGAGCTTTGCCTTTTCATAAAATGGGTGAAGTTGTCCTACAGCTCGTTTGTAAAGTTTTCAACAAAATAGAGTTTCAGACAACAAAGAATCCCCTTTAGAGTCACTATACATTATACAAAGCCTGCTAACAAGACAAAAAATTTGGCCAACAGCAACTACACCAGAGATCTAAAGGTTAGATACAACACAATACTGCTCTTATCATCTTTAAAAACAGATAAGCTAGTAACCCAATTGCATCAAATTTCTCTATTGATTATAGACTTCTTCACTCATGCCAAACTCAATTCTAGCTTTAATATCTCCCCCCTTATTTGCTGAAGAATAATTTCTTCAGTTATAATATTGCTCTTAAGCCAATGGGTTCTAGCTCAGCTGACAACTCTTCTCCTTACAAGTTCTAAAGGTAGGGTGAGATTGTGGATTCAAAATCTATTAGGCGTGTGTGTGTTTTACCAATAAAAAAAATTTTAATATTCCCTTAGAACATGAGGATTTCTTTGTAACAGGATATGATACACAATAGCAACAAAAGCAAGAGAACACTTGAAGCTTTTCCCCATCTAAGTGACTACTTATGCATACATCCTATGTACAAGGATAGCTCTATATCTCGCTTCTTCAATGAATTTATAATTTTATAGTACTTATCAAAAGCTCGCCCCATTCAAGCCTCATTACACCAACATGAATCCACAACTCCCTCAACACTACTGGGTTTCAAGTCTCGGCAGCTATATAGAGACACCAAAATTTTGGACATGTCAAATCTATGTTCTATTTGCATCCATCAAAGAACAAAAAATGTATTAAAGTTTATTATTGCATCTGCTACATAATATGGAAAATTCATGTTCAAATTGTTTCTTATATCTGAATATGGACAGTTAAAGATATATTACCCCAAGTAGTATTATTGGATTACACATCAAGGATTGGGATTGGTCCTACACTACAATTGGGCTTCATACCTCCAACATATTCCATAGCAAGAGTTTTAACATTCCATTTATTTTTAACTTCCATTAGAGTTTCAATACATTTGGAAGTAGGGTTTTTAAATTTTAACTTCCATTAGGATGGAATTCTGATCTTGCATTTAATTTTTTAGGATGGAATTCAGATCTTGCAAATTTTTGTCGTCATCTCTTAATCAAAAAAAAATTAGTAGTTTTGCTTTGTCCCTTGATTTGTTGTCATCATGTAGTGGCTCGAATATTGGTGTTTTTGGTAGAGTGAATTTTAGGGAGGATGAAAACATAAAGAGAGAGAGAGAGAGAATGAGGGAAAACTTTTTGGAGGGTGTTTGGTTGGGGCCTGGGGGTTTTCTCCTAGGTCCACCAAAAAGTTTTTTCCCCAAAATGAGGGAGAAAATTGGGTGGGGGATGTCTTATGGGTAAATGACGAAAATGCCCATTTGTACCTGCATATGGGCTTCATCTAGTATGTTGCTTCTTCTTTTTTTCTTTTTCTTTTTTTCTTTTCTTTTTTTCAGTTCCAGTTTTAAGTTTTTTTTTTTTTTTTGGTGCCCACTCTCTCTATTTTTTTTTCTTTTGCTTTCTTGGATGTTGCCTCCTCTTTTTCTTTTTCTTTTTTCTTTTGATTTCCTAGGGTTGTGGGCATGATAGTGCTTTTTTTTTTCCTTGTTTAACTAGACATGATTTTTTTTTTTTTTTGGACATGATTTCTTTTTTTAATAAATTTGGGTGATTGCTTTTTTTTTTTTTGCCAATTTTTTGTTTTAATTGGGTATCATTTTTTTAACAAGGGTATATTAGTAAATTTATACAAACTCACTTTTTCCATCATTCCACTTTTCCACTCCCAACCAGAAAATTAAAATCTTTTCTATCCTCCCACTTTTCCATCCTCCCAGTTTTCCACCTCCCACCAAATAGATAAAATGGTTGAAATGTTGGAGGATAGAAAATGTGGGATGATGGAAAAGTGGGTGGATAGAAAAGATTTTATTTCCCTCCTTTTTGTTTGGTTGGGAGTGAAAAAGTTGAGAGATGAAAGAAGTGAGTGTGTATAAATTTACTCATATACCCTTATTAAAAAATAATGCCCAATTAAAAAAAAAAAGTGACAAACAACCAAAAATTAAAAAAAAAAAAAAGCAATCACTCAAAATTATTTAAAAAAAAATATTTCTAATTAAAAAAAAAAAAAAAAAAACAAAACAAAGCACCACACCCACAACCCTAGGAAATCAAAAGAAAATAGGGGGAGGAAGAAGAGGCAACGTCCCAAGAAAGTAAAAATAATAATAATAAAAAAGAAAAGAAAGGGAGAGGCAACGCCTAGGAAAGCAAAGATTAAAAACAATAATAATAAATAAATAAAGAGGCTACTTGAGGAAACCCATGTGCAAGTGCACGTGTACATTTTTGTCAATCAAGCAAATTAGACTTTCCTCCCAGTTTTCTCTCCATTTTGGGGAGAAAACATTTTAGTGTGCCTGGAGAGAAAATACCTGGACCCTACCACATTTTTTTCCTCTCCCCCTCCCTACCAAACAGCCACTAAAACTTCTTTCTCTCCACTTTTCTCTCCTAAATTTTCTATCCTCTCTAAAATCTCTCCAAACAAACATACCCTTAAGGTTTTGAGGCATTTCACGTATAAGGTTAGGAATGAAATTTTGTATAAATGGAACCCATGAATCTTCCCAAAAATATTTTTTTTCGTCTTACTTTTTTTAGAAGCTCCTAACTCTTATAGATATTATTCCATAGCCATATACATCTTTCGGGATTTGGAGCATGCTCATAGCGTCTGGCTCTTAGATACTTAATTCACTAAACACGATCCATCTCTTATCTTCATTGAAGATCATTTGCCAATCTAGTTTGGGAAATACGGCCTTATAGAAATCCTCCATTCTCTTTAAGCCCAAACTAACATTGATTCTTGGTTTATAAATCGAAGCCCAGCTTTTATTTTAATAGGCCCACTCCACCTGTTTTGGTAGGGCAAAGGTAAAGCATGTGGTTTTGGCAAGGCCAAGGTATAGCATAGATCGGAATGATTGAGGGGACAGATTTAATTGATGCAAGCCTCCCTGCCCGTGTGTAAGGAGTAAGGTTATAGACTTTCCTAGGAGTCTATTTTCCCTCTCTAGGCTTACAGTGAAAGTGAAATGAAACTACTACACATTTGCAAGATTACTTCGTTTACTGAAAGTTAATTTGTTTTTTTCAGTATTGGCCCCCAGAATATTATGCAACATGGCTCTCAGCCCAAAAAAATATTCAGCATTAAATTTAAATGTGCCAACTAATAGTAGAAAACTACGGTTTCGTTTTTGGTTCAGTTTTAATTTTTAAAAATATCTTACATAGTTATCAAAATTTTAGCCAATCACAAACTTAATTGGCAATGTTACACTTCATTTATGTTGTTATAAAGCTTAAGCAACCTCAAGCAAATTAACAAAAGAATAAATTCAAGCCATGCAAATTCATGGGGCAATTCAATTCTCCTCTGATTCCTTAGCTGCTTGAATTTTTTTCTTCCGTTCCTTAAGAAGATCAACGTGAGCCTTGTTCCGTTGTTTGCCAATCTGGGGGAGAGAGACGTTAGTCACAACACAGACGAATAACATTATCATACTCAAAAGATAGTACTTCAGATGGCATATGGAAATTTCAAAGGTAAAAAGACCATTTGAAAATTGAATAAAATCCACTATTGATCCAACATCAGGACAATAATAGTAAACCAACACCTAGGAATATATATATATATATATATATATGTAGTAGCTTCACTAAATCATACATAAGAATCAAGAAACAATTAAATTAGACTTGTAAATTACTTGCTAATCAGATGAAGAAGAAATTTGACGCACTTAACTCTCTCCCCAATTCTCTGCTTCCCTCTCTCCTATTCCATTCTCCAAAATTCTCTACCTACCTCCTTAACAATCCCACCCCCATCTCTCTCTGAAGTTATCTAGTGGATATCATTACACTATTATTCAAATAATATTTGTTCTAGAAGCATTCAAGTACAAAAGGCACTAAAATTTCTAGGATGGCTTGGACTATATGATACCAACACCTAATCTTTCACAGTTAAGTATATGTATAAACAACCTTGACAAAAGGTTTTGATGTTACTCAATCAGATTACATTTACTTTGTCATCTTAAAAGTTGTCTACTTAATTATACATTATTAATGGTAACATCCAGAAAAACTTCATTATCCACCTGTTTGCACAAATAAACGCAACCTTTAAGTGCAGCACTTGATCCTGATTAAACTAAACAATGAGATATGGCTACAATATACTCAGATGATGAGCAATCAGCTTGTAGATTTGGACAAAACAAAGCTTTGTTTCAGATCAACTATGAAATGCTTGAATATTAAACATTTTTTTGATAGGTAAGATGTTTTATGAAATATCAACATATTAACAAAAGATTAATGAAATTCAGTATCCATATATACTGCTGTTAGCTGATTACATAAGTTATCCAAGACAGCATAGATCCATATGCTCAGAGACTTGCACTCTTTTTTGCTATAAAACAATAAAAACTGCTTAACCAATAAAGTTACCTGCATGGCTTCATAAATCTTCCTCTTCCTACGAGACATCACAGTCTTAGACATGTTTGCATAATCCTCAACAATTTGTTCTAAATCAGGCTCAGATTCTTCCCTAGCCTCTGTCTCTTTGGAAGAGCTCTGCTTATTATCTGAGGGAGTTGAGGAGTTCTGGACACCCCAACTTCCATTTTCAATTCATCAAGATAGCGGTTCTGCTCAAGAATCATCTACATCCATTCCAAATTTGATCAATTCAACAGGAACATAGTGACGAACATGAAATAAAATTGCATAAAATCTGTGTATAAATCACTGTCCTGCATATGGTTGCTACACAATTCAATTAAGTTAAAACAAAACCTACCTTGCGCTTTCTCTCAGCAGCTTCACTAGCTTCTGCTCGATCAATAATACCTTCAGATAGTAATTTCTGAGGATCTTCAAGATCTTCGTTTCCTACGCCTGGTAATGGAAGGACTTCTTTTCTAGCAGCAGCCTGCAATCATTTAATGGTCTCTGCATACTCAGGAACATAACCTTCGGACTCATGGTCAACAAAAGGTGATAAGTGTGGAGGAGGAATCCTGTAGACAGTATCAATACGTCATTCATTGATATTGATATTACAAAATGCGCACCAGCTTTTACCTTAAAGTGAACAAGGAACACTATCAATTTTTAATATTAAAAAATAGTTCATGGGATTGATACTAGCAGATAGGGAGGCTCACAAAATACTTTTTCTCAAGTAATATGATTTTTTGTGCACAACGCATAGCAAATGAGAACTCCAAAACGATAATAGCAAAGGCCAGAGAGGTTAACATAGCTTAAGGCAAATCATGGATGCATCTAAAGGGACTTACTTTCCCACCATATAATCCTCTGTTGGCAAAATGACACGTGCATTTACACAATCATACACCCATTGTGGTTGCACATATTCTCTGGAGAGGAATGTACAAACCAGTGTGGGCCTGTCAACAATCTGAACATACAAAACAAATACTCAGAATGAATTATCGTGCTCAAACACATTTCACAAATTCTATATATGTGTGTTCTAATCCATAAATGTTGTATCTCGAATAACGATTTGTTATATAGCAAACCTTATGAGTAATGCTCTGATCATCTTCCTTAAATGGAGCTCCCTCTCCCTCCCAGGAAACAACACCACCAAAAGCAGGAATAACAAAAAGCAAGGACTCTCTAGGGACCTGAACATAACAACATTAATTTATTAAAACAGAGAATAATCATCTGAAACAAAGAAACAGCATAACCTAAAATAAGAGAGATTATTAAGTTAGAGCAAGAACATTTATGTATGCCTAATTCCATGTAAAAGCAGTAAAATGATTCAAAAACAGATACACAATCGTTCTTGAATGTTAAGTGAACTTTCAGGCACTAATTGAACAGGCTGATGCCAAATTTTAACAAAAAGAAAATAGTGGACAACTTTTTGTTTCACTCTTTTATGCATGCACACGCATAGTGGGCCCAGACTCCTCACTCCCATCTTTTATGTAAAAGCCCAAAAAAAAAAAAAAAACACACACACACAAAGAAAATAACTAATCATCTCTTTAAGGCCAATAATGAATAACTGATCTGACCTCATGGCTCAAGAAGAATTTCAGATTCCTAAAGAGTTTTTTACACTCCCTTGTATCATCATCCTCTTCAGCATCACCAGCATCATCTTCAACAAGGCGCATCAACGCACCAGGTTCATTGGAAGGAAGTTGATGTTGAAGTTGAGCTAGTCTTAATTTGGATTCATCAGATGCTGTCCCAACCTTTTGGGTCTCAACTTGCTCAGATCCAGATGTACTAGAAACTTGAGGATCCACCACAGAAGTTCTAGAGTTCACATCAAAGTATCTAGACAATGCATAAAGATCTGCACGATAGATTAAATACTAAAGTGAATTAATAATCTAAAAAAGAAATAGACTAGAGCATGAACTACCTACAAAATTATAAAATTACAAGCTCAATGCACAGCTTCATGCTGCTAAAATCTCTGAATGAGAACATGGAAATTTCTGTGGACTGAACAGTGAAAAGCATAACTGACACTAAAGCTTCCAACCGAGGATCAAGAATGGGTAGATACTTTACATTTATCGAATGATAAAGGCGATAATTAATAAAGGCAAGGAGAGTCTGCACCCAAAACAAATAAGCACAATAGAAAAATGAGAAGAGGGACATATTAGACATAAATCTGGTGAACAAGAGATCATTTTGTCTTGGAAGATTAAAAAGAAAAAAAAGGATTGGAAATATAAAATATCAGCATCCAACATTAATCAAACTTTCTGCTTGAAAAAGCTGTGTCTCTAACAATTTTTTTCTGCTGTAGTAATAATAAGACATTAGTGGGTGCATGATTTCAACCTCTCGTGTTTGTTTCTCTTGGTTTAGGGGACTCCTTCCCCTCTTTTTATAAATAAATTAAAACATAAACATTTTCCCATAAGTAACAAAAATTTTATTAGAATAAAGAGATACCTCATACACAAAGCTCTCCTCAAAAATTAAAAAGAAAGGAAATCAATAAAATTTGCAATAGAATGCTTGTCATTTGTGTCAAGGCAAGGGCACAAATAATCTCAAAAACGCTGATTTCAACTAAATAACAAATAGCTCCACACCATTAAATGTATGATTATCTCTCTCCCTCTAGATTGCCCACATTAAACAACGGGTTAGTATTCCAAAAAATATAACTTTTGTGCCCACCAAACTAGTTTATCCATCCTCAAAGTACTCCAAACAAAGAAAATAAAAGACCACAATTTATGGACAACTCAATGGTGCACAAACAATTGATCCACAGTTCCACTACAACACCAACCCACCAAGTTCATACCTCTTTGAATAAGATTATCACCTGTCAAAACCTTATTGCTCTAAATGCTTTTCCAGGGAAATTGCACACCATTGGAACATCTTAAGACCTCATGAAAGGAGTGTGAACATCAAAGTTACCATTGTTGTTAGGCCTCCACCTCAACCAGTCAAGGCCCTCACCACTATGGATGTTTAAGACATCATCACGCACAGAATCAATTGAATCCAACTTCCAATCATAGAAAGCTAGTAAAAACTTGAAATTGCATTGACGAGTACCCTAGCTAAATAATAGTGAACAGAAGCATCTTTATCCATTCAAAGTATAAATACAACTCTTTCAATGCTAGTTACCCCACCATGTTTCATGCCAAAACCTCACTCTTATACCATCCCTGAACACATGACACTTCTTAGCCTACAAACCCATCCCAACCTCCCTAGATACTTCTCCAAAGGCTACAAAATAGCTCAATTGTCCAAAAAGCCTTCGAGTATTTCATTACCTCAAAAAAGCATTATGTCATTACCATGACCAGCAGTATTATGAAATGACAAGCAATATCCATTAAATCAATAAATCAATCCAGTCCATCTTTTCTTTCCTTTTTCTTTTTCTTTTTTTTTGGGTGTTTGTGTGTGTGTGTGTGTGTGTGGTGGGGGGGGGGGGGGGGGGGGGGGGTGGTGGGGGTGGGTGTTAATTATCCATCACAAGCGATATCATGAAACCTTTTTCCCTTGTAAGTGCAAATTTATGAAATGAACAACAAATACAAGAAAACAAAACATAGGAACCATAAAAACCGAACCTCATAAACTTCCAGGAAATTTAGCATGACGTTGAAGTCAACATCATCTGGCATAACTTGCTGCAGTGCATGAGGGGTCAACCACGTGATCTTTTGACCTTCAACCTCAGCCTTCAAGGACAAACAGCACAGAGATTTAACAGCTATAAACAAAAATAATTTTCAAGTGACTAACGGGAATACAGCAATACTAGACAATGAGCAACAGTACCTGATAATATATGCCTTTCACAGATACAAAGGTTTTTTGTAATTTATGAGTACGAGAGATGTATGCTTGCCATTCATGACTCAATCTGGCAAATAAAAATGATTCAGAAAGTAAATAAGTACCAGTGAGATTCTAAGCCTATATTGTAAAATTATTAAACCACTTTTTTTTTGGGGTGGGGGGGGGAGGGGATAGGATAGCTAGTATATATCCAAATGCCATTTCCACCTCACCTGCCCTTCTTTTTTAATATATATACTACCTTCGACATTTATGAATGCGCTGCACTTCAATTTTTTCCCTCTCCAATGCTGGTAGTGCTGCAAAAAGGTGCACCATTGTGAGACAATCATCCAAATCTCTAAGCGCATCAATGTACGTCGGATACCTACAATTCAAGCAATGATTATGACAACAAATGTCAGTGGTTTTTATCAGAGGCAACCTTTAATCGTATCTTTCAAAGCAAATGGATAGAACAAACAAATCTCTCCCGAATAACTTTATCTAGCTTATAAGTAGGTGCACGAGTTCGCAAACGTTTAGCGAGATCAGGGTTCTTCTTTGCCTCAGCTTTCTTTACCTTCTTCTTGTGTGCCCTCTTGTCCCTAAATATCTCAAGTAAAGGCTCACGCTCCAAAAATGAAATATCCTTCACGTGATAATAAGTGTGGTGATTTCCTTTCACCTTCTTCTTTGGCTCCCGGGGGAATATACCCTTGAGAATGCATAGTCTCCTACAATTTTCAAGCAATTAAAACAGTGAGTTCATAGTCATAGACAAATTCACTTTTCCAACAAAGTAAACAAAAGCTACATCACTGCCCATGACAATAACACTTTTTTTAATTTGTTACACATTCAATACCCGCCATCTTGTTACACTGCCAGAAATAGTTGCTTTCATTTTCCATAATAATGAATAATACAGAACTAGCAGAAAAAATTACACAGCCTTGTAGCTCAACTGGCACCTCCTTATATTTCAAAGACATCCAAGGTTCAAATCCCCGTCCCCATTGTAACTATCTTATTATCGAAAAAATATGTGCCGATTTTATATTATTACCTAAAATCATGGACTTACAAACCTAAATACTTAAAATGCAAAACACACAAATAAACATAAACTAACATATATACATTTGTACGTGCACATAAACACAAATACACAAATATACAAAACACAAATATGATTAAAATCAAAATATCCCATCAGAATGCCTAGTATCTACCTGGCAGTGCATGGAAGTGGAACTATGGTTCCTCAACCTCTACAAAAAGCTTGCAAAAGGGAGCCCCATTATTTTTTATTTATTTATTTATTTATTTATTTTTGTGGTATGAATTTCATGCACCATTTTCAGATTACTAAACTTTTCCTCATTGGGATATAGAAATTGTAAAAAAAATCAAATCAAAACTTTAGCATATGATATGCATCAAGGCACAAAAAACATTTCATATGTACACATATGGAGAGAGAGAGTACCCTTGGAGCAAACAATAAATCCTATCTCTATTCTACTAATAATTAAAAATAATTTAAATTTACAGTGAATATCAGAACAAACAAGAAATCCAAAGTTCCTGAACAGTAATCCAGATCCAAATTCAAATTCTGTCTCTAATCTACAAATAGTTGAATGATTATAATAGACAATTTGAACCTTTTTCAGTGAAAAAAAAAAAAAAAAAGTGTTCTCAGGATATCACCATAGCTTGTACGGCGTCGTTGTCTGCCCCTAAGCATTAGTCACAACCGTTGGCTTCCATGGCTGCCACTGCACAGTTAGTCTATACCAAGCAATTTCTGACATTGTTAAGTGTTTTTGTTGCAGAGAGAGAGAGAAGAGAGAAGAGAGAAGAGGAGAAGATATTGAGGGTGAAATTTTGAAAAAGAGAGAGAAGAGTACCATTTAAATGGAACTCTATCAGAAGAGTACCATTTAATGATGTTCTTACGGGCTTTACGGCGTCGTTTTAACAACTGAACAGTGAACGGTATGTCGGTACCAATTTTTTCCTTCCGAAGTGAGAACTTTTTTTTTATTTATTTATAACAATTAAAATTTGTTATTCTCACAAAAAAATCTTAGGTAACAGGTTTTTATTTGTTGTTATTTCTTTTATTTATAATGGAACGGCCTGATTATAATCCATATTAAAAATAAAAATGCAAAATATAATAAAATATTAGCCTTTTACACTTGTACAATTCTAATACATAATTTTGGGAAAAATATTCTTTTTGGTTTTGAAATATTACCCCCAAAATTTTGGGGGCAGAGGCTTGGGCCAAAATGACAAAATACCCATTTCTTATAAATTTTCCAGCAAAATGCCTCCTATCTGAAACTATTTAGGGATATACCCCTGTTTTGAAACTCAATTTTCTAAAAATCGAGTTTCAAATATAAAACTCGATTTTTGGACAATCAAGTTATAGTGAAATGAAACTTTAAAAAAATAAAAAAAAATTGTGGAACTCGAGTTTTTAGTGAGGAACTCGAGTTCCATGAAAATATTCAAGTGGAACTCGAGTTCTGTGAACTTGAGTTCTTTGAATGGAACTCGAGTTCAACAAATTTTTTTTTTTTTTTTTAAGTTTCATTTCGCTATTACTCGATTGTCCAAAAATTAAGTTTTACATTGAAACTCGATTTTCTAAAAATCGAGTTTCAAAACAAGGGCGTATCCTTAAAAAGCTTCGGACATGAGGCATTTTTCTGGAAATTTTGTGAGAAAGGGGTAAAACTTCATTTTGGCCCTAAGGCTTTATGTATTTCCATTCTTAAAAATTTTATTGTCACTCATCTATTTATTTTTGTTATTTTTTTGTCATTTTCTAAGAATAAAAATATAATCAAGATTTTATATGGTTTAAATTTATTCAAATGACTAAAAAATCCACATTAAAAACCACCACAAAGTTTTTAGAAACAACATTAAAAAACCACCAAGAGGAAGAAGACAATCTATTCACTTTTTTGTTGAGCAAATCTTGGAATGAATAAAAGGGAGGTGCATAGGAAGTAATTGCAAATATATGAGAAAAAAATCAGTTCATTAAATGTTGAACAAATCTTAGAATGAATCAAAGAGAGAGGTGGATAGGAAGTAATAGAAAATATATGGGGGGAAAATTAGTTGATTAAATGGAATGGAGGAACAATGGGAAGAAGATGAATCAAAAAGAGAGAAAAACGTAATAGTAAAATGAAGAATTAAGAGGAAGAAGAGGTGAAAAAGGGAAATGAAGAGTTAGAGGAAAAGTGATGATAAGGCGAAAATAGAACAGTTGAAAATTGAAGAAGACAATAAACCTGACGTGGTATGACAAGAGACTAGCAACATTAATTGCTAACTTGAATTTACAACAATTCAAAACCTTCTTGAATTAGCCTAGTACCTTACACATGGGCCATTAAAAAAATTAAATTTCAGGTTGTGGACTTTGTGTGAGAGGATAGACTAATTTGAAAATGTTGTAAAATTATTGTGATATTTTGCTCATGAGGTTATCGTTACTTGCTCACTAGGGTTTGCTTGAAATGGCAAGAGTTTAACATAAAATTCAATGACAACTATGATGCAAAGGAACTTGGACACATTTGTGAACAATTTTCTAGGATAAAAAAGCTAACTGAGAATATAATTTTTAGATTAGTTATATTTGCTATTTAATGGAAACCTATTTAATAATAAAAAAAAATGTGAAATTCATTTGTAGCATTTTGTCTAGACAATCTTGTACTTGCAATATATAGAAGGAAAATGTAAATACTAAAGGTTGTGTACCACCTACGTTTGCTTGGCATGGAAACATATCTTAATATATTGGTTGTGATAATATGATTTGTAATTTGAAAGTTTGAGTCATAAATATTCCAACCTTTGTTGAAGCCTATTTAAACCCAACTTATGCAACCAATTTCTTGCACATTCAAAACCAAAAGACAAAAAAGATGGTGTACAATGTTTCATTCCTTGACCATGTGATCAGAACGGTGAATGGTCCTCTATATTGGAGGATATTTGTGCGCAAGGATTTTTGCCTCCATGGCTAGCGGCAAAGGTGTTGTTGTCCATGGTATATCACCATGCTGATGGTGAATACATCAATAAAACTAGATTTTTTTTTTTTCCTTATTTTGTGTTTCACACATGTTTTCTTCCTCTTAATTTTTAGCACTGATTGTAGTTTACAGTTTACACATCTCTCTCTCTCTCTCTCTCTCTCTCCATGGCACAAATGTAGAATCCCTTGACAAACAATCATAAGTTTCCAAATTGACAAAGCTTGTGCCAGCAGATCTTATAACACCAAGGTTGAGACCATGATCTCATTGCACAGAAGATGTGTCAAAATATGCCATTTTTATCGGAATTTATTTGACTAATATTTTTACTCTACTCTTTCAATGACAAAAATATAAGAATCATATAATTGCTTCTCCACTGAACGTGAATGGTGGCCTAGCTCAATGTCAATAATCCTATTTAAGTGCTTCACATGTGGAGTGTATTTCTTCATTAAAAAATAAAAAATAAAAAAACATGTGGGGTGTATTTGCTTTGGATCCAAGTCTATTTTGTACCGAGATGAATTAATACTTCTTTCTGGTCTTTTTCCCCCTTGTAAGTAACACTTCCTCGTCGAAAAAGGAATTATTACAAGTTTATTTTTCTGCTTAAATTTGGAAGATCTTCATATACAACATCGGGAAAGTACTACAAAAAAGTATTGTGTACATAATTTACATGCACACGTCTCCACTTGCAGTTTCTCCATCTTAAATTTATTTTGAGATTTTCAACAATCAGGCAGTCACAGTTTTCCCTGCTCTTGAAGTTGCTCCTGTGCAAAAACAATATATGTATATGAGAAACACCACAAAAAAGATTGCAAAATAAATATAAAAAGTACACAAAAATAAGGTATCAATAAAATGCATGGTGATGCTCTCTAGATTTATGCAACATATTAGTCAAAATTGTTAGATTCAACTGCAAAGTAATATGGGATGAACAGAAGTCCGCCCATTTTCAACCCCTTTGAATTAATGGTGCTAAAATATTGGGTTTATATTGAAGTAATGGCCCAAGAGGCCCAGTTATGTTGTTAACTCATATTGAGCTAATCCTAACTTCTAGTCTCTATATATACCCTATCAAGGGTTCACGATAATTAATAACTTAAATATACCGTATAAATGTAACCGTTAGGGCTTTATTTTGTGAATATAGGCCGTTGGCCGAATCACGTAATCCTTTGTATTCTTTTCTTTTTCTTGCTTTACTTCTCTCCCTTGTGTTCTTTTTCTCTTTCTTGCTCACTTTTCTATATTATTTTATTCTCGCATTTTAACACATGAGAATAAAACAGCCAAACAGAAGTCGACGACAAAGCCCTATCTCCCAACTATTCGGGATTGGCAACATATAAATTTTTAACAATTTAATTGCAGCCATATTTTTTCTTAAAATCCAGTAATCTTGTGTTACCCAAACCCTATGTTTGAACATGGCTCACCCATGCATATGCAGTGGCATGTCATCAATAAGTAAATCATGAGGCACCAGGGCTGTTTCGTTTGAGTCAATCTTGTATTTTTCCTTGTAGCACCTTCCAATGTAAATGAAAGTATATTCCTGGCCAGCAGCGCAGTCATCTTATAGGTCAAAAAATTTGGCCAACCGCAACTACACCAGAATCTAAAGGTTAGATCATACAACACAATACTGCTCTTATCATCTTTAAAAATAGATAAGCTAGTACCCCAATTGCATCAAATCACTCTGTTAATTATAGACTTTTCACTCTCATGTCAAACTCAACTCTAGCTTTAATATCTCCCCTTAAAATTTGCTCTTAAGCCAATGGGCTCTAGCTCAATTGGCAACTCTTCCCCCTATAAGTTTTAAAGGGAGGGTGAGATTATGGGTTCAAAATTCATTGAGAGTGTGTGTATTGTTTACCAATAAAAAAAATTAATATTCCTCTTAAAACATGAGGATTTCTTTATAACTAGATATGATACACAATAGCAACAAAAGCAAGCCTACTAAAGGAACACTCAAAGATTTTCCCCATCTAAGTGACTACTTAATACTTATGTATACATCCTGTGTACAAGGATAGCACTATATATCTCACTACTTCAATAAATTTTTATTACTTATCGAAAGCTCACCCCATTCAACCCTCATTACACCAACATGAATCCACAACTCTCTCAACACTGTGAAATTTCAAGTCTCGGCAGCTATATAGAGACACCAAAATTTTGGAGTTGTCAAATCTACGTTCTATTTGCTTCCATCAAAGAACAAGAAATGTATGAAAGTTTGTTATTGCATCTGCTACATTATATGGAAAATTCATGTTCACATCGTTTCTTAAATTTGAATATGGATTTATGGACGGTTAAAAATATATCAACTCAAGTAGTATTATTGGCTTACGCATCAAGGATTGGGATTGATCCTACTCTACAATTGGGCTTTATACCTCCAACATATTCCATTTGCAAGATATATGGCGCCGTTTGGTCACCATGTTTAAACACTAGTGTTCAGTGTTTAAACACTGAACACTAGTGTCCAAAAACAAAAAAAATGTGTTTGGTGTACTAGTCCTGTTCCTGTTGTTTGGAAAACATTGTTCAAAAACCAATGTTATAAAACCCATTTTTGAAATCACTTCCGAACAATTTTTAAACAACAAACACCAATGCTCAGTGGCAATTCCGTAATTATCTTAAACAACAAACACTAGTGCTCAGGTCAGCTTTTTCGTACTTTGGTCAGTTTTTTTTAAAATATTTTGGTCAGCCATGTTCTCTCTCCTGATTTATGGGCCCACCATGTTCTCTCTCCTGATTTAAAATATATTTATTTTGTACTTTGATTAGCTTTTTTTACAATCCAACACACACATACCAAACACTTATTTTATATTTTTTAACATTGAAACGTGTTATTTAAACCATGATACCAAACACATTTTTTTGTTTTATAAACACTAAAAACACGTATTTCAACAACACTTTTTAATTCACAGTTTTCACATCTTTTTAAATAACAATTTTTGAACTCTATGACCAAACGCCTCGTAACGTTTCATTTGTTTTTAACTTCCATTAGAGTTTCAATACATTTGGAAGTGGGGTTTTTAAGCTTTACATCCTGCTAATACGGCCTTATTGAAATCCTCCATTCTCTTTAAGCCCAATCTATCCTTGATTCTTGGTTTATAAATAGTAGCCCAGCTTTTATTTTAACTTTTTAAGAGACATAGAGTCCATTTAGATTGAACTTGTTGTTGCTGAAAACTGAAAACACTATCGCAAAATAATTTTTAAATGTGTAAATAGTATCGTGAGATCCATTTTTAATGAAAAAGTTGCTGAAAAATGGTATTTGTAGATCCATAAATAGTGCACAAATGCACTGTTTACAGTGAAAAAGTCAGCCTTTGAAGCTGAAAAAAAAAAAAAAAACTGAAACGCGGACGCAAACGCAGAGGCCAAACGCCCTCAAAGTCAATTAAAATCATAACATTCCAAATTATCTGATCCATTAAAAAAATTTAATAGCCCGTGTGTAAAGTTATAGACTTTAGAGAATGTTACGTCCCTAGGAATCTATTTTCCCTCTCCTAGGCTTATGGCGAAACTACTACACATTTGCAAGATTACTTCGTTTACTGAAAGTTTATTTGTTTTTTTAAGTATGGGCCCCCCAGAATATTATGCAACATGGCTCTCAGCCCAAAAAAATATTCAGCATTAAATTTAAATGTGCCAACTAATAGTAGAAAACTACGATTTCGTTTTTGGTTCAGTTTTAATTTTTAAAAATATCTTACATAGTTATCAAAATTTTAGCCAATCACGAACTTAATTGGCAATGTTACACTTCAATTATGTTGTTATAAAGCTTAAGCAACCTCAAGCAAATTAACAAAATAATAAATTCAAGCCATGCAAATTCAGGGGGCACTTCAATTCTCCTCTGATTCCTTAGCTGCTTGAATTTTTTTCTTCCGTTCCTTAAGAAGATCAACGTGAGCCTTCTTCCGTTGTTTGCCAATCTGGGGGAGAGAGACGTTAGTCACAACACAGACGAATAACATTATCATACTCAAAAGATAGTACTTCAGATGGCATATGAAAATTTCAAAGGTAAAAAGACCATTTGAAAATTGAATAAAATCCACCATTGATCCAACATCAGGACAGTAATAGTAAACCAACACCTAGTAATATATATATATGTAGTAGCTTCACTAAATCATACATAAGAATCAAGAAACAATCAGTGTAAATCACTTGCCAATCAGATGAAGAAGAAATTTGATGCACTTAACTCTCTCCCCAATTCTCTGCTTCCCTCTCTCCTATTCCATTCTCCTAAATTCTCTACCTACCTCCTTAACAATCCCGCCCGCATCACTCTCTGAAGAAATCTAGTGGATATCATTACACTATTATTCAAATAATATTTGTTCTAGAAGCATTCAAGTACAAAAGGCACTAAAATTTCTAGGATGGCTTGGACTATATGATACCAACACCTAATCTTTCACAGTTAAGTATATGTATAAACAACCTTGACAAAAGGTTTTGATGTTACACAATCAAATTACAAATACTTTGTCATCTTAAAAGTTGTCTACTTAATTATACATTATTAATGGTAACATTCAGAAAAACTTCAGTATCCACCTGTTTGCACAAATAAAAGCAACCTTTAAGTGCAGCATTTGATCCTGATTAAACTAAACAATGAGATATTCATGGCTACAATATACTCAGATGATGAGCAAACAGCTTGTAGATTTGGACAAAAAAAAGCTTTGTTCCAGATCAACTATGAAATGCTTGAATATTAAACATTCTTTTGATAGGTAAGCCGTTTTATGAATCAAATCAAAATATTAACAAAAGATTAATGAAATTCAGTTATCCAGATATACTGCTGTTAGCCGATTAAATGAGTTATCCAAGACAGCATAGATCCATAAGCTCAGCGACATGCACTCTTTTTTGCTATAAAACAATAAAAACTGCTTAACCAATAAAGTTACCTGCATGGCTTCATAAATCTTCCTCTTCCTACGAGACATCACAGTCTTAGACATGTTTGCATGATCCTCAACAATTTGTTCCAAATCAGGCTCAGATTCTTCCCTAGCCTCTGTCTCTTTGGAAGAGCTCTGCTTATTATCTGAGGGAGTTGAGGATTTCTGGACACCCTCAACTTCCATTTTCAATTCATCAAGATAGCGGTTCTGCTCAAGAATCATCTACATCCATTCCAAATTTTATCAATTCAAGAGGGACAAAGTGATGAACATGTAATAAAATTCCATAAAATCTGTGTATAAATCACTGTCCTGCATATGGTTGCTACACAATTCAATTAAGTTAAAACAACACCTACCTTGCGCTTTCTCTCGGCAGCTTCACTAGCTTCTGCTCGATCAATAATACCTTCAGACAGTAATTTCTGAGGATCTTCAAGATCTTCGTTTCCTACACCTGGTAATGGAAGGACTTCCTTTCTAGCAGCAGCCTGCAATCGTTTAATGGTCTCTGCATACTCAGGAACATAACCTTCGGACTCATGGTCAACAAAAGGTGATAAGTGTGGAGGAGGAATCCTGTAGACAGTATCAATATGTCATTCATTGATATTGATATTACAAAATGTGCACCAGCTTTTACATTTAAAGTAACAAGGAACACTATCAATTTTTAATATTAAAAAATAGTTCATGGGATTGATACTAGCAGATAGGGAGGCTCACAAAATACTTTCTCTCAAGTAATATGATTTTGTGTGCACAACGCATAGCAAATGAGAACTCCAAAACGATAATAGCAAAGGTCAGAGAGGTTAACATAGCTTAAGGCAAATCATAGATGCATCTAAAGGGACTTACTTTCCCACCATATAATCCTCTGTTGGCAAAATGACACGTGCATTTACACAATCATACACCCATTGTGGTTGCACATATTCTCTGGAGAGGGATGTACGAACCAGTGTTGGCCGGTCAACAATCTGAACATATAAAACAAATACTCAGAATGAATTATCGTGCTTAAACACATATCAACAAATTCCATAAATGTTGTATCTCATATAACGATTAGTTTAATAGCAAACCTTATGAGTAATGCTCTCATCATCTTCCTTAAATGGAGCTCCCTCTCCCTCCCAGGAAACAACACCACCAAAAGCAGGAATAACAAAAAGCAAGGACTCTCTAGGCACCTGAACATAACATCATTAATTTATTAAAACAGAGAATAATCATCTGAAACAAAGAAACAGCATAACCAAAAATAAGAAAGAGATTATTAAGTTAGAGCAAGAACATTTATGTATGCCTAATTCCATGCAAAAGCAGTAACATGATTCAAAAACAGATACACAATCGCTTTTGGATGTTAAGTGAACTTTCAGGCACTAATTTGAACACGCTGATGCCAAATTTTAAAAAAAGAAAATAGTGGACAACTTTTTGTTTAACTCTTTTATGCATGCACACGCATAGTGGGCCCAGACTCCTCACTCCCATCTTTTATGTAAAAACCAAAAATAATAATAATAATAATAAAAACACACACACACACGCACGCACACACGCACACAAAGAAAATAGCTAATCATCTCTTTTAAGGTCAATAATGAATAGCTGATCTGACCTCACGGCTCAAGAAGAATTTCAGATTCCTAAAGAGTTTTTTACACTCCCTTGTATCATCATCCTCTTCACCATCACCAGCATCATCTTCAACAAGGCGCATTAACGCACCAGGTTCATTGGAAGGAAGTTGATGTTGAAGTTGAGCTAGTCTTAATTCGGATTCATCAGATGCTGTCCCAACCTTTTGGGTCTCAACTTGCTCAGATCCAGATGTACTAGAAACTTGAGGATCCGCCACAGAAGTTCTAGAGTTCACATCAAAGTATCTAGACAATGCATAAAGATCTGCATGATAGATTAAATACTAAAGTGAATTAATAATATAAAAAAGAAATAGACTAGAGCATGAACTACCTACAAAATTATAACATTACAAGCTCTATGCACAGCTTCATGCTGCTAAAATCTCTGAATGAGAACATGGAAATTTCTGTGAACTGAACAGTGAAAAGCATACCTGACGCTAAAGCTTCCAACCGAGGATCAAGAATGGGTGGATACTTTACATTTATCGAATGATAAAGGCGATAATTAATAAAGGCAAGGAGAGTCTGCACCCAAAACGAACAAGCACGATAGAAAAATGAGAAGAGGGACGTATTAGACATAATTCTTGTGAACAAAAGATCATTTTGTCTTGGAAGATTAAAAAGAAAAAAAAAAGGGATTGGAAATATAAAATATCAGCATCCAACATTAATCAAACTTTCTGCTTGAAAAAGCTGTGTCTCTAACAATTTTTTCTGCTTTAGTAATAATAGGACATTAGTAGGTGCATGACTTCAACCTCTCTTGTATTTGTTTCTCTTGGTTTAGAGGACTCCTTCCCCTCTTTTTATAAATAAATTAAAACATAAACATTTTCCTATAAGTAACAAAAAATTTATTAAAATAAAGGAGATAACTCATACACAAAGCTCTCCTCAAAAATTAAAAAGAAAGGAAATCAATAAAATTTACAATAGAACACTTGTCATTTGTGTCAAGGCAAGGGCACAAATAATCTCAAAAACGCTGATTTCAACTAAATAACAAAGAGCTCCACACCATTAAATGTATGATTATTTCTCTCCCTCTAGATTGTCCACATTAAACAACGGGGTAGTATTCCAAAAAATATAACTTCTGTGCTCACCAAACTAGTTCATCCATCCTCAAAGTACTCCAAACAAAGAAAATAAAAGACCACAATTTATGGACAACCCAATGGTGCACAAACAATTGATCCACAGTTCCACTACAACACCAACCCACCAAGTTCATACCTCTTTGAATAAGATTATCACCTGTCAAAACCTTACTGCTCTAAATGCTTTTCCAGGGAAATCGCATACCATTGGAACATCTTAAGACCTCATGAAAGGAGTGTGAACATCAAAGTTACCATTGTTGTTAGGCCTCCACCTCAACCAGTCAAGGCCCTCACCACTATGGATGTTTAAGACATCATCATGCACAGAATCAATTGAATCCAACTTCCAATCATAGAAAGCTAGTAAAAACTTGAAATTGCATTGACGAATACCCTAGCTAAATAATAGTGAACAGAAGCATCTTTATCCACTCAAAAGTATAAATACAACTCTTTCAATGCTAGTTACCCCACCATGTTTCATGCCAAAACCTCTCTTATACCATCCCTGAACACATGATACTTCTTAGCCTACAAACTCATGCCAACCTCCCTAGATACTTCTCCAAAGGCTACAAAATAGCTCAATTGTCCAAAAAGCCTTTGATTATTTCATTACCTCAAAAAAGCATTATGTCATTACCATGACCAGCAGTATTTTTTTTGATAAGTACCATGACCAGCAGTATTATTATGAAATGACAAGCAATATCCCTTAAATCAATAAATCAGTCCATCTTTTCTTTTCTTTTTTTTGGGTGTTTGTGTGTGTGTGTGTGGGGGGGGGGGGGGGGGGTGTGTTAATTATCCATCACAAGCGAGATCATGAAACCTTTTTCCCTTGTAAGTGCAAATTTACGACATGAACAACAAATACAAGAAAACAAAACATAGGAACCATAAAAACCGAACCTCATAAACTTCCAGGAAATTTAGCATGACGTTGAAGTCAACATCATCTGGCATAACTTGCTGCAGTGCATGAGGGGTCAACCACGTGATCTTTTGACCTTCAACCTCAGCCTTCAAGGACAAACAGCACAGAGATTTAACAGCTATAAACAAAAATAATTTTCAAGTGACTAACGGGAATACAGCAATACTAGACAATGAGCAACAGTACCTGATAATATATGCCTTTCACAGATACAAAGGTTTTTCGTAATTTATGAGTACGAGAGATGTATGCTTGCCATTCATGACTCAATCTGGCAAATAAAAATGATTCAGAAAGTAGATAAGTACCAGCGAGATTGTAAGCCTATATTGTAAAATTATTAAACCACTTTTTTTGGGTGGGGGGAGGGGATAGGATAGCTAGTATATATCCAAATGCCATTTCCACCTCACCCGCCCTTCTTTTTCAATATATAAACACTACCTTCGACATTTATGAACGCGCTGCACTTCAATTTTTTCCCTCTCCAATGCTGGTAGTGCTGCAAAAAGGTGCACCATTGTGAGACAATCATCCAAATCTCTAAGCGCATCAATGTACGTCGGATACCTACAATTCAAGCAATGATTATGACAACAAATGTCAGTGATTTTTATCAGAAGCAACCTTTAATCATATCTTTCAAAGCAAATGGATAGAACAAACAAACCTCTCCCGAATAACTTTATCTAGCTTATAAGTAGGTGCACGAGTTCGCAAACGTTTAGCGAGATCAGGGTTCTTCTTTGCCTCAGCTTTCTTTACCTTCTTCTCGTGTGCCCTCTTGTCTCTAAATATCTCAAGTAAAGGCTCACGCTCCAAAAATGAAATATCCTTCACGTGATAATAAGTGTGGTGATTTCCTTTCACCTTCTTCTTTGGCTCCCGGGGGAATATACCCTTGAGAATGCATAGTCTCCTACAAATTTTCAAGCAATTAAAATAGTGAGTTCATAGTCATAGACAAATTCACTTTTCCAACAAAGTAAACAAAAGCTACATCACTGCCCATGACAATAACACTTTTTTTAATTTGTTACACATTCAATACCCGCCATCTTGTTACACTGCCAGAAATAGTTGCTTTCATTTTCCATAATAATGAATAATACAGAACTAGCGGAAAAAATTACACAGCAGCCTTATAGCTCAACTGGCACCTCCTTATATTTCAGAGACATCCAAGGTTCAAATCCCCGTCCCCATTGTAACTATCTTATTATCGAAAAAATATGTGCAAATTTTATATTATTACCTAAAATCATGGACTTACAAACCTAAATACATAAAATGCAAAACACACAAATAAACATAAACTAACAAATATACATTTGCACATACACATAAACACAAATATACAAGACTTTGAATGTGTGTGAGAGATTGAGGGACCTGAAAAGTGGAAGATTGACTTGGAGATGCTTGACAGCTTGAGACCTAGTGACATATTTAGCAGCGTTTCCTTCCTTCTTCTTTCCCTGGAAAAGCAACAAATTTTGACGGAAAAAAGTGTGAGAAAAATGTATAGATTTTTATCGAACATATCAGAAATTTTTGATTTTATAATAAACTCTGCGGTGGACATAGGAAACTTACGGCAGGCCTGTAGTGTTTCTTTGCCTTCGGCTTTGAATTTTGCTTCGGCTTTGAGTCGGGTTTCGCCATTGTTTTTACAGTGAAAGCTCTCTGACAAACAGGGAGCGAGAAAGAAAGAGGGCGCAATGGAGGCTGTTATGTGAGATATGTATTTTAGTTTAGGGTTTTAGGGGCGGGGCGGTTTGTATTGGATCGGGTTGTACCGGTTTCATTGTGGCCCGCTTTTGAGATGGTCAAAGTTCAATTCACGTTCCTTCGCTGCTCTTTATAAGAGCAATGTACACACAAAATTTATGGGCAATTTTTTACATCGCTTATATGGCAAACTTGTAGTAGGACATATTATATTGACATTATTTATTTGCTTAAGAAATGTTTTGTCTATAATATTTTCACAATAAATTTTAAGTAACACGTTGTTACGGGTTATTATTGTTGGGGCAAAAAAGTAATTTCAGTAGTAAGTTCAAATTTAAACCAATAATAACTGATCACCTATGATTTATTATGAAAATATTGTGGATATAACACTTATTTACTTGCTTACCATTAAAAATTTATTATATCAATAAATGTCAATTTTTTGTGTCTATAAACTTTCAATAAAACAAAAAATAACAAAAATTCAAATAAATTGTGATAAAAACCTATCTATAGATTTTTTAAAATAAAATATATTATTGAATTATAAGGTATTTATTTTAAAAAATTCATGAAAATTATAAGATCCTTGCTATATTATTTGAGAATTTGAAATTATATAATAATCATAAATTGCAAACCACAAATATATAATAATAATAATAATAATAATAATAAATCTTTTAGTTATTGTGATCAAAATATTAAGAATCATAATAATAGCAACATTTATGTTTTAATCCTACCTACTATAAAGCATTTAAATTCTAAAGCGTGTCACCGAATTTCTTACTTGACATTAATTACATGTTTTAATTTCATGTACTAAAACTACTACTATCTGCAAAGGGCATACACTAACATTGTTCCATCATACTGAGCTCATCCATTATTGCCTTATTGGTGCACATAAAATATATATCCATAATTATTTTCTCTTTAATTGATTAAGTGAATTCGTCCATCATTAGTGCACATAGGCATAGAATTAACGTTGTTATTTCATGCAAACCTATAGTGAAAATAAATTCACTAGTGCTGCCTCGGCTTGTTCTTGCATTAGTTATAACTAGTTTGTAACCTCATGTATATGCATGGATACACTTAAAGATATAAAATAAGATGCATAATATAATTCATATATATATAATTTAAATATTATTGATAGTTATTTTTATATTTTTATATTATAATTATTGTGAAGCACTTTTTTTTTACGATTCATTTATTCTAGACTCTTTGGTTTTTGTACTTAATAACTCACTTTGATGAATATTTATGATGTTGTCCCATATTTGATTCTAAAATTAAGAAATAAAACTCTTTAAGAATAAATAATTTAGAATACATGGTGCAAAATTAGATCTTTAATTTGGAATTCTAATTTGAGTTTCTCTCAGTTTCATCTATTATTATATACTAACTTGTAACCCCATGCATATACATGGATATACTTAAAGATATACAATAAGATGCATAATATAATTCATATATATATAATTTAAATACTATTGATAGTCATTTTTATATTTTGTTCTTTAAAAAAATTTGTAAGGATATTATTATTTATAAAATGTAAATTGTCCATTTTTTTTAATTATTATTGTGAAGCACTTTTTTTTATGATTCATTTATTCTAGACTCTTTGGTTTTTGTACTTAATAACTCATTTAGATGAATATTTATAATGTGGTTCCACATTTGATTCTAAAATTAAGAAATAAAACTCTTTATAAATAAATAATGTAGGGCACATGGCGCAAAATTGGAACTCTAATTTGGAATTCTAATTTGAGTTTCTTTTAACTTTACCTATTATTATATATATAGATATATAGACTAGCTTGTAACTCCATGCATATGCATGGATACACTTAAAGATATAAATAAGATGCATAATACAATTCCTATATATATAATTTAAATACTATTAACAGTCATTTTTATATTTTGTTAACTCTTTAAAAAAAATTGTAAGGATATTATCCGGTATAAAATGTAAATTGTCAATTATTTTTATAATTTTATTGTGAAGCACTTTTTTTTTTACGATTCATTTATTCTAGACTCTTTAGTTTTTGTACTTAATAACTCACTTGAATGAATATTTATGATGTAGTCCTACATTTGATTCTAAAATTAAGAAATAAAACTCTTTAAGAATAAATAATTTATGACACATAGCGCAAAATTGGAACTCTAATTTGGAATTCTAATTTGAGTTTTTCTCAGCTTCACCTATTATTATTATTATTATTATTATTATAGATATATAGACTAGTTTGTAACCCCTTGCATATGCATGGATACACTTAAAGATATATAATAAGATGCATAATATAATTCCTATATATATAATTTAAATACAATTGATAGTCATTTTTATATTTTATTAACTCTTTAAAAAAATTTATAAGGATATTATTAGGTATAAAATGTAAATTGTCCATTTTTTTTAAAAATTATTGTGAAGCACTTTTTTTTTTTTTTTTATAACGATTCATTTATTCTAAACTCTTTAGTTTTTGTACTTAATAGCTGTAAAGACCCGGTTTAAGATCCCAGCCCACTACGTGGATGGACTTAAGCCCAAAAAGGCCAAAACAATAAATTTGTAGAGAATGAGTTGAAAAACTGGGTTTTAGTCAATCAAGCGAACACTAGAAGAGATTTAGATGATAAGAGAATGAAAAGAAATAGGGTTGTTTGAAGAAAAATCGTCCTCGGCAAAGTCCGAGATGGTCTGTTCTTGTATATTATTCTCAAATCGGGTTACAAGTTTGGTTTCCAAATGCTACAATGTTTTTCCTTTTAATTCCCGATCCTCCTTCTTGTTGCAGCCATCTTTTTTTATACTCCCTTTTCTTCTCACCTCCACCTTCCATGTGCATGCTAGATAATTGGTGTTGATACTTGTCCCATCCACACCTTTCGTCAGTCTCCATGTAGTAGCTGTAAGGCTGAAATGCACTGTTCAGGTATCACTTCTACATTAATGCGGCCAGGGAGTTAGTTGCAATGCATTTAATGCGGAGGTAGCAACTTTCCCCTTAGATATTTTAGGGCATTTCCCTGCCTACCATCTTGACAATGCTTATCAACACTCACGAGACTTCTTGGGACATCACCTTGATCGACAGACAACCTTTTTAGACCTCGGCATTGGTCAGCCAAGGATGCATTTATCCTCGGCCCACCTCCTTGAGCCATTATGGTCAAAGTTGACCTCTATTTACTATACAATCCTTTCTAATAAAGATTTCCCCTCCTCGGACAATCCCTTGTCCTCAGATTGGGCCACAGGCCCAATAATACAAACAAATGATGGACTTCCAGGCCCAACATCCCTACAATAAACTTTGATGAATATTTAAAATGTAGTCTCACATTTGATTTTAAAATTAAGAAATAAAACTCTTTATAAATAAATAATTTATGATACATGACGCAAAATTGGAACTCTAATTTGGAATTCTAATTTGAGTTTCTCTCAGTTTCACCTATTATTATTATTATTATTATTATTATTATTATTATATAGATATATAGACTACTATATCATACATATCCTTAATTTATTTAATATACTTTAGAACAACTCCTTTATTTTCCAAAACTCATTACATGACCTTTACATGTGTAGTAGATATCCCATTTTGTAACCCTTTATTTTTCATACTAGCTTGTAACCCCATGCATATGCATGGATATACTAAAAGATATACGATAAGATATGTAATATAATTCTTATATATATAATTTAAATATTATTGATAGTCATTTTTATATTTTGTTAACTCTTTAAAAAAAATTTGTAAGGATAGTATTAGATATAAAATGTAAATTGTCCATTTTAAAAAAATTATTGTGAAACACATTTTTTTTTACGATTCATTTATTTTAGACTCTTTGGGTTTTGTACTTAATAACTCACTTGAATGAATATTTATGATGTGGTTCCACATTTAATTCTAAAATTAAAAAATAAAACTCTTTAAGAATAAATAATTTAGGACATATGTCGCAAAATTAGAACTCTAATTTGGAATTCTAATTTGAGTTTCTCTAAGATTCACCTATTATTATTATTATTATTATATATATATATATATAGATATATAAATTTGTTCACTTTTCTTAGCAGTCGAGGTGAAATTAAATTTTATGTAAGTTCACATTCTAAATGACATAAAAATAAAGTTGTAAATGTGGTTCATGTAATGTTGAGTTATGATATAAACACACACACATATAGCTATCAGTATCGTACGCTATGCGATATGTATCGTATTGTGTGTAAAAAAAGCTTCGTATCATAAGACCGTATCGTAAGTATTCATTAATCGTACGACACAATGTGTCATATCGTATCATATGATATATAGACAAATGCTATAAAATTGGTTTTGTTGTTAAAATTTGTAATTTTATGTGAATCTAACAAGTTGTTAGACTTGTTTTTAATACAAAATTATTAGTTTGCTTAATTTAGCTTAATAAAATAACATGTCTGAAATATTTATTTTCCCCCCTATTTCTCCTACAAAATTTGGACCACATACTTACATTTCACTTTTATATTTACAAATTTTATTATCTATACTATGATTAGCTGAAAATATAAATATATATATATATTATTGTTATAAGTCTAATAAATTAGAATGCCAAGAAGGATTTTTATTTTTTTAGTTTATTAAAATGAAATAACAACAAGAGACAGTAAATGTTGATTATAATGTAGAAAATTTATATGAATAACTAAAATTGCATAACGATGAACATGATGATAACATTGACTTAGATGGAGTTGATTATGCAATATGATGAAAATAAATTATTATTTCAGGTCATTTGTAATGTATTTATCAATTTAAATGTGTATATTATAAACAAATTCTAATTTTATTTATTTAGTTAGCTTGTTAAATATTATTACATAAGTGATGAATAAATTAGTTATTAGATGAATACTATATTCAAAATCTATAATAAATAGACCCTTTATATATGTATTAATTGTTTGTGTATCTTATGATACACGATAAAATTTACATATACAAGATACATATATAATATACCACACACACACACACATATATATATATATATATAACCAAAGTTGAGAAAAAAATTTATAATTTCAATTAGATTTCAATATGAGTTTAATTTTGTGTCATGTGTTTTATCTCAATTTTTTAATTTTTGTGCCAAGTGAGTTAATTTAGTGCAAAATATAATGAGTTCTATATAAATGAATTATAAAAAAACCAATCATATATCTAATTATATATCTAAAATTAGAAGAAGAAAGAGTTTACAAATTAAAAGATTATGTTTTCCAATGTCATTTGTTTGTCTAGCCAAAAATAATTCAAATTTATCAAATTTTTATATAATATTATGAGTAAACATTATATATTAAGTAGAAACTTATCTGTATAATGTGTGCGTGCGTGTATGTGTTTTATTATTTATTTATTGTATTTGTACATATGCATGAGGTTCTAAACTAGTTTATTATTATTTTATGGTTCATACTTATGGTTTCCTTATGTTTATGCATAGTTCGATTATATCAGCTATCATTGTTTTCCACAATCTCTTTAGTTACATATATTGTTCATGTCTAACCTACTTTGTGTTTTGCTCGAATGCAAATATGTCATCATTTTTTTTTTTAGGAACAAATATGTCATCATTTGGAGTCATTCTCTTTCAAAATTTATGCTTTGATATTTTAGGGTATGATGGTACATTAAATTGGCCATTGTATAATAGAATACCATAGGGCGAGTGGATGCCTAACACATATTCCCTTAATAGCGTAGGCCCTAAACCTAGTATTTGGGTTGGTATTTTCTGCTTAATTATCATTTTACTTTTATTTTAGTAGAATGCATGAAATTACTGTTTGCATTAATTTATAAATATTTAGTAACAAGTACTCTTTTTTTTTAATTATTACTATTTTGAGAGGAGGGGTGAGCTTGTCAGACTAGGAGCTTGGTTTTAATGTGGGTCTATTACTGAGTGAGAAAAATGGAAAGAGGAAATAACTAATAAGAGTCCATTTAGTTGGGGTGAAAAATGGGAAGGGTGAGATGACTAGGATTGTTGTTTATAACTAAATTACTTATTGCCATTCATTTTTAAGTCATTGTCCCTTCAGGTAAAATAAATATATGTAAGTTTTCTTAAACTATATCATACATCGCACGGGGTAGCAATTAGTCTATTAATCTATACTCTATCTATAAATAAATAAATAAATAATATAAAACCAAAGCATTGTAGACTTTTTGTTGACTATTAATATCTTGCCACATCAGATTTGAATTTTCCACAATTTTCCATGTCAATTTTTTTTTTTTTTAAATATCTACGATTTTCTGCCAACTTAATTTGCTAAAGGCTCTGCCTTCTCTATTGATAATAAAACATGCCTGCCTGCTGGCTTCTCAGACTCCTCTATTTAGGGAGAGAAGAAGAAGAAGGGAGATGAAGAGGGTGCATGGTTTCAATTTTTATTCGTTCAACTCAAAATTAGGGTTTTTGTTAATTTTTTATATTTGTTTTGGTTGGAACGATATTAACTTTATTATTTCTTTCTCTTGAGTCGCAAAATCTTTTTTTTTCCGTGCAATCTCAGTACTCAATACCATGGTACCCCTCTCTCTCTTTGAATCTTTGCCTCAATCTTTATAGTATCTAATACCATGCTCATCTTGCATAATCATATATAACTGAGTTATATTTTAGATCAAGTTACAATTTCAACAACAAATAGTACTTGTAGGGATGAAAGGCCCAAAATGCATTTTGGGCCATGGGCTTTGTCCGAGGTTGTTCACTTGTCCGATGACAGATTAATAGTAATGAAGATGTCAGACCTAGAGATCCACAAGCAAATTGTGACCGAGGAAACTAGGGGAGGTAATCTGGGGAGGGGTGTCTCCTCGGCTAAGCGAAGTAAGGATCAGATGGTACGTCATGTTGTCCAGAATGATCTTCTAGGAGGTCTTGTTGATGAAGATATGTTTCATAGGGGCATAGAGCGCAGGAACAGTTATGAAATATTTAAGAGAAAGCTACTACCATCGCATTGAATGCTCTGTATCCAAATCTCTGGTTGCATTAATGAGAAAGTGATATCTGAACAGTGATTTTTAGCCTTACAGTTATTACCTAAAGACTTCAAGAAGGTGCTGATGAGACAAGTATCAACATGAGCAGTCTAGAGTCTCTAGACCTACACGTGGAGAGCGGAAATGAGAGGAAGAAGGAAGTATAAGATAGAAGAAGGTCCCGGAGAATAGGGATCGAAGGAAGGAAGGAGGGAGGAAAAGAAAACATTGTAAACTCAAGAACAACGTTTGTAATTTGTCCTTGAGAGAGTGAAATATAAGAACCAACCTCCTCGGCTTAAGTCCGAGGACAGTTTTCACTATACAAATTATTCCAGCTTCCTCCTATTGTGATTTTAGCCCAATGTTATTGTTAACTAAACTCATTAAAACCTAGATTTCTAGCCCACTTTCTACAAATTCATTGTATTGAGCTCTTTGGGCCTATCCCCTTCCCATTTGTGGGCTTAGGTGCAAATCGTGTCCCTACAGTACTAACATAGGAAATTAACTTTTGTTTGAAAAATTCACATTACAAGATTTTTGTAATTTCCTATGGCAAAATTATAGCTATAAATTGATTTTCTCATGCTCAACCTTTACCACTTATTCAATATCTCGTTTTCCATAGGATACTTTGAATAGCTCGTTTTATTCAATACCTTTTTTTCCATATGTTTTTTCAAACGGCAACATTATACTATGGAACAATGCTCATTTTTTCTTTGAGCCTTAGTTTCAAGCCTTTAACCCATAAGCTAATCAAAAGAGCCATTGTTTTGCTACTCTCATGGGTTGCCCATTGCCCTCGCCTAATAAAAGTTATATAATAGAAATGGATTTTATTGTCCCATCCCATTGTAGACATCAAAATCTTCATTATTAAATTGCAAGCGTTCGATTGATCAAGTCAATTTTCATGTGGGGATGTGTCAATGGCGGGAAGTCAACAAATTTTAATTCAATGGGATCAAGCTAGATGTCAAGTTTTTGAGTTGTCCGACTCATTGTGATTTGTGAGAGACCATGACCTCAATCTACCAAGTTTTATATTGGGTCCAACCCACACGAATGAGTGAGATCATGATTTTGTCCCTCAAATAGTGGGAAGCTCACTTGAAATGTTTTGACCCCTTGATTAAGGGTTTTAGTTTTACAATAAAATTGCCACTTATTTTATTAATAAGGAAAAAATAAGAAAACTCAAAATTGATTTGAAAATTTAAATTTCATTGAATAATTTGATATTTTACGTTTGACAAAAATTACAAGACCTTGGTCCTATATACAATCTAAAAAAGTACGTAGCTTTTAGTCCTAGTTACATTCCATCAAAATGTAGAAATACATGAACAAAGCACTATCTAGGTTACATGGTGAAAAGGTATGAGGCACCCATATGAGAGTTATGCAAACAGTAGACAAGCTGAACTTCTTTCCTTCATTATTCTCATAAGTTAAGGTTTAGTATCCAAAATAAGCACAAAAATGTGAATTGCAAAAAGGGATCTACTGGCTGCCCTAAGCTATTGTTTTAGCAAATATCTAATATGTGAGTCTTTACTTTATAGTCCATTATGCTTTTAGATGGGAGCAGACATTGAAAATTTTAAGTGCTCTTAGTTGGTAGTAATAGCTCTAGAGTAGCCAAAACATCTACAAATCATGATAACAAAATGCCATATGTTTCTCAGTAATTTTCTCTTGATAGTGATTATTCACATTTGGGTAGTGATGACTCTCTCACAGGGCAAGCCCTTCAACTAGGTCAATTAAGCCATTGTTTAAGACCGCCAAGTGGAAGAGGGCCCCAAAATTTTGAAAAAGAAGTAGTAGAATTTTTTTATAAAAAAATTAGTTTTAGATAAAACTCCAAAAAATCTTATACATCTTTGTGACCAAAGAACAAAAAATCTAGAACATCCTTGTAAATATTGGTACCTGAAAAATTCTTTGGTCTAAACAAAATCAATTATCCCAAAAATATCATCCTCAACCTCTAAAGAAAGAAGAATTGAGAAGAAAGAAGACGAAGACAAAGTTGAGAGTTTGAAGAATTGAGAAGAAAGAAGCATCATAAACTTACTAAACTGTAAAGAAGTAATAAATAAATATACGAGAGAATAAATGCAATGGAAAAGTTGAGGAGCAAAGGTGGCCATGTGGGTGGGAGCTTAGGAATGGAAAAAATGATTTGAAATGAAGGTTCTAGGAAGGTAGTTTTATTTACCAAATTTGTTCTTTAAAAAAAAAAAAAATTGAACACTTATTTTGAATATATTTTAAAACACTATTTTTTATATATATAATTAAAATATTATATTAATTAATCTATGTAATTTATCTATTATAGTAAAAAGTAATATTAATTACTCTAATATATATAAACTAGCCTCATCATATGTGCTTTGCACGTGCAATGAGGGTTTTTTTTTTTTTTTTAATTATAGTGTCATAATTTTCCTTTTTTTAAAAAAAAAAAAAATTGGATAAATTTGTTTTGAAGACATGGATTAATCAGAGAATATCCTATTTGGTAAGAATTTTAAATGGAGTTGGAGAATGCCCCATTTTAGTTTTTGCCTAAGGCTCCAAAATGTCTAGGGCTGGCTGTGGTATTCACACATTCCTACAATAAGGACTGGATTTTTGTCCTATTTTTGCACAATCAATAGCAGAAATGCCAAATTTCCAACTATGGTTGCACAATTAGAGATTATGAATAGTACATTTTTTTTTAACTCTCTTCCTTTCCTTTTCTTGTTGGTTTCCTTTTGTATTTAAATAAAAGTTTCTAGTATCTTTAGGTGTTAGTGCTCAACTTCAAGACGCATTCTATTTGCTGTTGACGAATTTCCAATAATAATTTTATTGTTAAGAAGCTCCACGCAGGGGGGATATTCTACTTTTTCTTCTTATTGTTATAGTTATAGTTATTTAATACATACTTGTCAATGATTGGGTTGAAAAATTTTAATGATATCTTTCATAAACCTAGATTGATATTAACTGTTATTATTGAGAAAGTGCAAAACAATTTTCTTTTGTTTAAGCTTATCCGTAAGGTGGATTGAAAATTGCTAGTTTTGGATAAATGTACTGTCAAGAAACAAGAGACATACCAGTGTATAACTAAATGCACCATGCAATTACACCACTTCCTTCACAAATTTTTTTACATTTTTAACTTTTTACTTTTTTTTAATATTTTTTTATTTAATAGTTAAGATTGAAAGCTACATTTTGCAACTTTCAATCTCAATCATTGTTATTAGCTACTTTTTGTAACTTTCAATCTCAATCATTGTTATTACATTGGTATTGCACCAAATCCTAATCCTAAATGAGTGAATGTTATATTTAGCTTTGCAGCTGAGCAGGGTGGCAACACTTACAATTATTGAAGCATTTGGTCTTGAAGCATGCACCAATTTTTTTTTTCTTGGTTATTCTGTAGGAAAGTATTATGATGGTGGGAAATGTTGTTCATTCTCAAGTGTCAACTACCATGTTTTCATTATAACTCTTGTTACAATGGTTTTTTTTTTTTTTTTTTTTTTTTTTTTATCAAAGTTTATATTTTAATAAGATTTTGTTCATTTTTGGATCAAGTTTTTTTCTTGTTTACTTCTATCTTGGATCTATTGTTTGTAAAATAGGCCACGCATCCTTGGAAGACTCTTGAGTTGTAATCCTTGTTTTCAAGAGAACATATTGAGCCGGTCAAGAAGTTGAAAGCTTTACCAATAATTAGAGCACTAATCAATAGCACTTACATGAAATTCCATCATATAAACTGGCTTTTTGGTAGAGAGGCTATGTGGACAGTTTGATAAAATTCATGTTTTTAAGTCATCCTCAATTTTTAGTACTTACACCAAGCTAAGACCCAAAAAGCTAATAACATAACTCCACCACAACATGCTATTTGTGTAAAAAATTTGTTTAAATTACATCAATTTATCAACACAAAATCAGCTACAACATGAAGTTGTACTCCATCACAACATGCTATTTTTATAACAAATTTATTTAAATTATGACATTGTAAAGTAAAATAATTATGACATTGTAAAGTAAAAACTCAAAAGTATTAACAACTAGTTTTTAACCCGTGATTCCCACTTTTTTTTTTAATTAAGTATTTAGTTTAAAGTTTATAAACTTTTATGGACCTTACATCTCATCTTCTCAAAGAACTTAATCCTTAAACATTTTTTTTATTAAGTATTTAGTTACCAACCTTACATCTTAAAATTTGAGGTAATAGGTTTGTACAACAAAAACTTTTGTTGCAATAAACTCCAAATTTTTTAATGATAATGATATATATATTATTGTAATAAACAATTTACTATTTCGAATATCTTGTAGATATTATTACTTCACAAAATTTATTGCAATAAATTGCAAATAATTGACCAAAATAAGTCGAATTAAATTATTACAATGATATCTTTATTGTAATAGATAATTACTTCATTTTGTCATTGCAATAGATTATGAAATAATTGATACTAATTTATTTCAACAATATATTCGTTGCAATTTCGTGTTTGTCATTGCAATAGATTATAAAAGAATTAATATCAAATTATTGCAATGATAACTTCTTTGCAATAAGTTATTAGTTCGAAATTTTCGTTGCAATAGATTACAAAAATAATTTGTATCAATTTATTGCAATGATTTTTTCATTTTACGTTATTGCAACAATTTTATGTTATTGCAACACTTTTTCCTAATTTATTAAAGCTTCTATTGCAACTAAAAGTTATAGGTTATTGCAACTTATTATTGTTGATGCAATATTTTAACACTTTTAATTTACTATTGCAACAATTTAACTTGTAGTTGCATGGGCATTTGACAAAAAATGGACACATTAGGGTCATGAAATTATGTTTATCAACACAAAATCAGCTACAACATGAAGTTGTACTCCATCACAACATGCTATTTTTATAACAAATTTATTTAAATTACATCGATTCATCAACACAAAATCAGCTACAACATGAAGTTACAACTTGCTCAACAATTTGATTATACAATAACAACAACAAAAGGACAAGAAGAATTATGCCATGGTAGATACAAGTTCAACCAGACTTCGAATTATTTGGTTTTACCCATTGCATAAGATGAATCTCTAGAAGAGAATCAGCCAATTAAGAGGGTACTGGTGCATTTCTAAGTATGGTGAATCTCCCTCAACACTGCACAACATGCATAGAAAATAGCTTAACATCACTTCAAGTTTCTGTCAGTGCATTTCCAAAATCAACATAAAAATAAAATAAAATAATCAACTACTACCAAACCCAAACCACAATAGTAACTAACAAAGGTAATGGGAGAAAACTAATACATTGTGACGAACTTCAAACTAAGAGCTTATTATTAAGCTAAGAAGCAAAGTTGTTTTAGTGAAAGAAACTAAGAAAAGGATTATTGTTAGTGCTATAAACCAAAGAAAAGCGATATATGATTTGGTATCAAGATTTCTTAATTGCCAAAGCCAAGAGACCTGTACACACAACAATTACAAGAAGACCACTTTTCATTCAATCACAGCATTTGGCCATATCCCAAAACCTCATTTTTCAAACTCAAGCCAAAGGGGTTTCGGTCATGTCTAGAAAACAAATAAAAATTGAAACAAAAATAAAAAATGAAATAAAGAATATAAGAGATAGGGACCTGATGGCCACCAACCGTCCACCAACCGTTTTGACGCCAGTGAGAAGCACCACTAGCGGCAGTGGGTGTGGGTTTAAGCAGAAGCTTGGCCGCAACTGGACTTGAGAGATCAAGAAAACAAAGAAAGGCAGTGAAGGAGAGAGTATGGTACAAATCTAACCTGGGACTTATGAGATTGAGGACCAAATGAAAACATGAGAAGGGAGGTCGGAGGTTGCTACTGTCGATAGAAGTGGCACGATGGTGGTGATGATGTTATGGCTACGACAAGGCCAAAATTGGGAATTGAGCCCATTTTTCAAACAATATAATTAGTAGGCATGGTTTCAAAACTATATTTTTTACTAACATCTCGAGTCTAAAAGACTCGATTTTGGGCTATAAATCGAGTCTTAAAGACTCGATTTCCATGGTCTAATCATGTCCGATGTGGCATTTTTTCCACGTAGCAACCACCTAGAAATCGAGTCTCTAAGACTCGATTTATATGCATATTCAACCTAGTTACATACTCAGCCTCCTTACACTACAAACCATTCACCCCACCTTCTCATCAGACCAGAAACCAAAGAACCCATAGCTGCCCGATCCAGCCAGACCACGCCACCACCGCACCACCGCGCCAGACCCAGGCCGCGCGACCTAGGTAGCACAACCCAGGCCATGCGTCCCAGACCACGCGACCCAGGTAGCGCGACCCAGGTAAGAAAAGTAGTTTACATAAATTTACTATTATGCCCTTAATTATATAAAAAGTAATTTTTTTATTAGCATATTACACATTTTTATCATTTTATAAAAATAAATAAAAGTGAGCATATCACATTTTATTTATTTATTATATTAAGTCATATCAATTTTCTTCCTATCTTAAATTATGTTTTTATTTTTGATAAACTTCTTAAATTATGTTGGTTAAAAAAAATAAAAAATAAAAACTTATCAAACTTCATACCTATCTACCTACATCTTCTTTTTAAATTATCAAATATCAAGCTTTCTAATATAATAAATAAATGAATAGCACTGTTTCTAACTTTTATAAATTAAAAAAAATTAAATTATGTAAATAAATAAATAAAAGAAGTAGCAAAGTTGCTTCATGTTTAAGCCCATTAACTTCAAGTGAATGAGGACAATCACAACTCCCCAATATCTCATCCCCCTTTCCTTTCCATTCACAGCACATTACATACACACACAAGGAGATATCCAAGCAGTAAAAATGGGGATCAAATTCTCTAGTGCCCTCAAAGATGCCACCAAAGTCGGCATCAGCATCAGCTTTCCTCTGTTCCTCTCTTTCCACTAAGGATTATTGGTAGATCTTTTTTTGTTTTTGTTTTAATCTAAAAAATTCTGAACTCTTTAACTTCTACTTCTTTTTATTACGAACCTTTTTTTCCCATCCTTTTGTTGTAATTACTGTGTTCTTATTTTTCTGAATTGAACTAATTTTTCAAACACTGTCAAATAAGATGTAACAGTAAGCAAGGGACAAAGTAATGATTCTCAGTTCCTTCCAATTTTCTCTCCCATTTTTTCTCCAATTTGGAGAGATCAAGTTTTGGTGTGCTCGGTGGAAAGTACACGGGACCACCCATTTTCTCATCCAATTTCCACTCCCGACCAAACAAGAGAAAACTAACAACCCCCCCCCCCCCCCCCGGTTTCCATCCCTTCTGTTTTCACCAAACCAAACACAGTGAAAATGAAATTGATTTCCACCCATATATCTTTAGCCCACAAACACAAAAGAATGAAAAAAAAAATGCCCAATTAAGATCCATTTGGTTGGAGTGGTGGAAAAGTGAGAAAATAGAAAATGGGAAAGCAATGGAAAAGTAGGGGGATAGAATAGATTTAAGTTTTCTCTCATGGTGTTTGATTTGGGTGGTGAAAAAATGGAAGGATTGAAAATTCTCTCCCCACTTTTCTCTCCCTCATTTTGCATCCCCCCACTTTTCACCCTAACCAAATGCACTCTCAGTCTAAAGCATAAAGTTTAAATAGTTGTGTCTCAATTAAATCTACATGATGCCATGCCTAGGTTCTACTATCAAGAATAAAAAAGTAAAGTCTACATAGTAACTCACAGAATGAATAGAAATTGAAAATCCAACACCACAGGATGCACCAGATGTAGTAGTAATAGCCGTGTTTATCCCAATTAGACTTCCAGCACTATCAAAGAGAGGTCCTCCACTATCACCAGGATTTATGGCACAATCTGTCTGTATAACATCCCGAATAGGTTGACCATTAGCTGGCGAAGCGATTTCTCTGCAAAGCCCGCTATAGAAAAGAACAGACAGATCACATAGTAAACACATTTTTTTGTATAAATGTCAAGAAATGCTTATTCCTTGAGAAATAACATGAAAATGCCACATTTATATTGAGAATATCAGTAGGAAATTTGAACACAGGACCAATATGAACGGTTATCTCACACACACACACAAAGATATTTGAAATTATTCATTGTTTCTCCATTAGACTGTAAATAAATAAAAATATTATAAAATATGTTGTTTCCGAAATACTAAAAGGTTTCACAAAATGTGGAACAACCAAAAAATCACAGCCGATCCTACTAGCATTATGGCAACTTTTCCTATATTAAACAAGGTTCATGCACAAAATTCAGAACACTTCAGAAAAGAGTCAAAACCCTGTTATTTATCCCAAATACTAGCATTGAGCAACTAAACTTTAATGAGCTTTGTACCTGATAACACCAGTTGTAAGAGTCGGGTCAAGTCCAAACTGTAAAAAAGACCATTAATACATAAGTTTAAATGTTTAATTGATAGGAATCAAGAATTAGTAATATTAGTAAATGATGATTGAAGTCTTGATTTGGCAATCATTGACAACATACAGAGTTGGAGGCAACCATAGGTAACCAACTCAGATGAATACTAAACACACCAAGCCACAAACCATTTGGAAGCATCTCCAATATATATTTTTGATAGTTAATAAGAATTTTATTAAAAGAGTAGTTCATGAAAAAAAAAAAAGGGGGGGGGGGCATGAAGTAGCCAAGTGAATAACAAAACAACAAGAAATTATGTACATGAAAAAAATAATCTATAAACATCAGAATGCAATCACCAAATGTGAGTCCCCAAACTTCAAACCAATCAAACAAAGTGCCTACGAAATAGGCTAGCTCTCCAAATAGTCAAACATGCAATTATTTTGCTCCCTTTGAATGCTCCACATAAACACAACGAAACAAAATTCCAAACATCCATAAATGATAGGCGCCCTACAATGAATCAAAAGATGATTCCTTGTCTCTCCACTACATCAACACGTGCAACACCAATCAACAATAATATGGTCCTTTCTCCTCAAATTATCACCAGTGAGTATCTTCACCCAGGCCACCGTCCAAACAAAAAATAAATAAAAAAATGGAAACTTGTCCAGGGCTTTCACACCCCAAATACCTTTCCAGAGGAAAGTGTTAGAAGAAGGTCCCCTCAAAGTATTATAAAAAGAACGAATGTCAAAAATCCCCATTCTTCTTCAACCTCCACCTCACTCAACCTCTACCCTCATACAAAGGAATATAAGACTAGGAGATAAGGAAAATTTGCCACCAACTACAACTTCAATCATTAAAATCTCGATGAAACCGCGCATTCCAAATTCAACTCTCCCCCACACTCTATCTCACTTATAATGATTCCACTAAAGCCTCCGTATCTGTAGAAATCTCATACAAAAACAGGAAAGCCACTTTAAGAGGCTTGTCACCACATCAACAATCATGCCAAAACCCAACTCTATTCCCCTACCAACCTCAAACCAGATGTACTGGCTGAAAATCTCCCAACCCATCCAAATACCCCTCCAAAGGCCACATCCATGAGAACCCTCACTTAAATTTGAATTCCAACCCCCAATTCTTTCCCAAATTTCAAGGCCATCACATGCCTCCTTAGTTGTGTGTCCTCCACTCCAAACCACCACAACCATTTCCCTAGTAAGGCTTTATTGAAAGTGGTAAGCTTCCTTAATCCTTATCCCCAACCCACCATTAGCAATGGGAAATGGTAGTGTTGGTTCTGGTCCTGTAAGTACCCATGTCATTTTGGGGAGATATATCATGATCCTACTTAGTTTTGTCTTTAGGAGATGAGAGCCTAAGGCCGTCTATCTTTAGCCTACCCTTACTAAACCAAAGCACTATTGCTACAGTGCTTTAGGGCATTCGCGCTTTTATATATAGAAGAGATTCTCCTTTCACGAAGTTTCGGCTATATAATCTGTAAAGTTGTGATTTACAACTATGTGTTTTGTTGGCTTTTATTCCGTGCCAAATTTGATTGTATTTACTATCAATTGTTTATACCCTGTATTTGTTGTGGAAATTGATGTAAGGGGTGTGTGATAGAGAGTGTGTGAAGACTCAAGCAAAGTGGAAGCTGATGGAATCTCGCGGGTATGTCGCGACTAAGCTTCCCGCGAAGTGAAGCATGTGCCTTGCACATGCTGGAATGCGAAGAGTCAGGACAGATGGAGACAGCTGTCTCTCGCGAGTATCTCGCGGGTAAGGCCTTCCCGCAAGACACCCGCGAGACATGCTGTTCTGCCAGCCTGTACTGACTGACTCACACATTCTGCACCTATCCTATATAAACCCCCATTACCCACAAATGTTGGGGAATGCTTTAGAGAGAAAACCCTAGCCAAACACATTTGCAATTAGAGATTGTCATCCCCACCTTTCTCTATACACTTGCTTGTGGTATCTCCTCAACCCTTCCCTCTCCATTTCCACACCATTGAGAGGTTGATAGCCCAAACACTTACCACACCTCTTGAGAGTGTTGAGTGACGTTTTGGTGCTGCTGGGAAGCATTGGAAGAAGCCAAGGATGGCAGATGCAACATGGAGCTTGTTGCGAGATCCGGAGAACTAGACAAGACACGGTTCCGAGAAGCCTTGTTGGAGTAGGAGCTTGGAGGGCTTAGGTGCATCGGGTAGATTAGGCTTGGAGGGTCTTTTGCTCACTCATGTATCCCAACTGATTGTCTAGTGGATCGATTTCCGCTTGGAGGGCGGCGGAGAGGTTTTTCGCCGAGTTCTTCGGTTTCCTCTTCGAGAACACGTCTTGGTGTTTTCTGAGTTTGCATCTTTCTTCCCTACTCTTGTTTTATTCCATTATACTGCTGTGTTGTTTAGTTTATGGATTAGAGTAGCTTATTGCTTATACGCTTATGTTTACACGTTTCCGCACTTAGTATTAAGTTTGTGTAAAATCAACCAAGCCGTAATTTTAATTGGGGGTCTAAACAGCTCGTGTGTTTTTAACACATTTTCGAGCTTTCATAATCCTTGTGGTCCCCACAACCAGCTACTGTGGTCAGTGCTCATACTTGGGAGTCAGGGAATGGGAGAATTTTTTTTTTTCCAAATAACCTTAAATATCAAACAATTTAGTTAGTTGTCATGTTTCAAAACAATTTGGAAAACTAGCATCTCGAGTGTCTAAAACTCGAGTTTCAAGATAAAACTTGAGTTTTTAAGTCTCGATTTGTAAGTGGTGGCATTTGATGTGGAAAAATATCCACGTGGAACTCGAGTTTTTAAGACTCAAGTTTCACCATTTTATTTTCCTTCTTCTTCCTCGCGTTCTTCTTCATTCTTCGGCGTTGCAGATCGGAGCTCCAGCGTTCTTCATTCTTCATTCTTCCTCTGTTCTTCGTTCGTCCTCTGTTCTTCAGAGTCCAAATCGTTCTTCCTCTGTTCTTCAGAGTCCAAATCGTTCCTCTTCAGATCTGTTCTTCGTCATCTTCGTTCTTCGACGCTGCAGATCGGAGCTCCAGCGTTCTTCGTTTTTCCTCTGTTCTTCAGAGTCCAAATCATTCTTCCTCTATTCTTCGGAGTCCAGATCGTTCCTCTTCAGATCTGTTCTTTGTCAGATCGTTTTTCCTCTGTTCTTCTTTAGATTTATTCTTCTTCAAGTAAAAAATCGAGTTTTAGAGACTTGGTTTAGAACTCAAGTCTATAAAACACGAGATCTATGTGGCATCATACTTCCAACTCACCAAGTGAGAATCGAGTCTTTAACTCTCGAGTTTTAGACTGAAATCGAATCTATAAAACTCGAGATGCTAGCTTGCAAAATTCTTTCAAATTCATGTTAACTTATGATATTCTTTCTCCTCACTATGCTAGTCTGCAAATAACCTCGGGAATGGGAGGATATAAAATGGAAAATGTTAGGGACACAAAAAATCCCACAACTATTGCCACAACTTGTCACATGGCAAGCTGTGAATGGTGGAGGTTAAACGGTGGGTCCACACCTCCACCACTCATAACTTGCAACATGACGAGTTGTGGCAAAAGTTGTGAAATTTTTTGTCCCTAGCATTGCTCAAATCAAATGGTTTTTTTTTTTTTTAAATAACTATGAAACCCAAACTATTTTGTTAGTTAGCAAAGGTTTGAAACTATTTAGGAATCTAACAAATCAAGACCAGAGGAGTAGATTTTGGGTATGCAAATCGAGTATTATGTACTCGATTTTACTATTATGCCAAGGTGGACATGCGGTCCACGTAGGCACAGAAATCGAGTTCATTGGACCCGGTTCGGTTTAAAGGAAATCGAGTTCAGAGGACTCGATTTAGTTTAAATGGAAACCGAGTCCTTTGAACTCAATTTCTTTTCAGCCCTACATTTCTTTTCAGCCCTACACGTGTCCATCACTCAAAACACAAACCACTCACTCAAACTCAAACACTCTCACAGTCTTCTCTCACTCCCACTCTCAGTCTCAGTCTCATTCCCTCTCACTTTCACTCTAAAACACAGATCACTCACTCAAACTCAAACACTCTCATAGTCTTCTCTCACTCTCACTCTTATTCCCTCTCACTCTCACTCTCATTCCCTCTCACTCTCACTCTCACTCTCATTCCCTCTTGCGCTGTCGCTCCCTCTCGCACCATTGCTCCATCTACGCCTCGCTCCGTCATTTTCTCCCTCAGACGTTTTCTCTGTCGTTTTCTCCCTCGCAAGTAAGGACTCTCTCTCTCTCTCTCTCTCTATTCCTTGCAACTGATAGCATAAAATCCAATATATGCTATCAAAATTGTATCTTTATTATGAATCCCCATCCCACTATTTTGAAGTACTGTTTTTTGTTCTTACCTATCACATGTTTAAATTGCATTATGTATTTATGTGCTGGTTTTGAACTTCCCTAATTCTTTGCTTGGTAATGTAGTACTAACTTAGAGTAATTGCTAAATCTTTGTGTTGATCTGTGATTGTAGCATCAATATGGCTAGAAACAGATGGTATCTTATACAAAGTCACTTTGACTAGATTTTTAGTAATGATTCCCTGCATTTTGAATGTCAATTTAGATATATAATTTTTTATTAGAATTTCTTTTGTGTTTTTACTCATTAAATAAAAAGATAAAAAAGGAAAGAAAATTTGTTGCCTTTTCTGAATTTATGTACTGTTATATGTTGGAGCTTTCCGTTGGATGACTGTTAGTTTATAATAGTTGTGGTCCATTTCAAGCACAATAAAACAATGAGGTACCTATGATGCTTTTGCTTTAGCCTTTAGGTTGTTTCTTCTCATTCTTCTTGCTTTAAATGTGTAACATTGGCCTTATTATCTTCTCTTGTTTTTGGACATAGAATATCTCACTGAGTATAGTTTCTTCATGGCGTGACTTAAAATTTGGCTTCATGAGTTTTTCCCTCCTTTCAAGTGATTGTTGACCTTCAAAAATAGTTGACAGTAGTATTCTTAGTTTTGATTATTAATCAGTTACGTATAAAGTTTCATTCGTCTACCTTATCTCCATTGTTGATTATACTACTCATATTGATTTGTTATCACCATCGAAACATGACGATCGAAGTCATGTTATCTTGAACATGTGCTTATATTACTCTTCACTCCCTAAACTTTGTGCAGTATGGCTACCGTTGCTGCTAAGGAGGTTGATGAGTTCGGTCCTGGTCCCACGGAGGGTTCGGTGTTAAGGTTTCTAAAAGAACATCGATCGTGCGCTATTTGGGAAGGCAAGGTAAAATTAAAACCAACCACCTGCTGAATTTCTATATTCTCTTCTTATCCTTTTACATTATGTTGATTTTTTTTCCATTTCTAAAATTCTAAGTTTGTCAATGGTATTACTAGCTTTGAATGCATAGTCATGCCCTTCGAGAGATGGGTTGAGTTAGATTGGTTGACTGTTGCACACCCTTACATAAACGTTACACAGATTCATGCCCGTCACTAATTGGTTTATATTGGGTGCAAAGCCCACGTATCATGTATTCTTCAATGTCAGTGGCTTAGTGCAACAAACAAATTTATTAAAAAACATGTCGAGTGGAATTCATTTTCTATTTCTAGTAAGGGATAAAAAAAAACCCTGGACATGAAGAAAATAAAAAAATAAATTGGCAAATTACATATACTTTATACTTTATACTCTTCCCATTACTTGCCAAAGTCTCCAAGTGGTATTGAAAAAGGGAATAGCTCACATGATGGAAATTTTCACAAAGGTCTAGTTGAAATTAAGCTCTAAATCTTCATGGTTGCCGTGCTTTCATGGTTGCTGCTTCCCTTTGTTTACACAATAGCATGCACGACATAAGTAGTAGGATAAACGGCTAAAAACAAATGTATCAAGTGCATTGCATCCTTTTATTTTCTCCCTTTGTTGCCTTTTTTTTTTTTTTTTTTTTTGGGATGATATTTTAATTTCCCTTGATAACCGTTTTATTTTTGTTTTTTGGGAACAGTAACTACAATCATATATACAAAGGTTATGGCATATTGCATCTCATCACCATGGTTCTATCATGTGCAAAATCCGAGGGTACTGAAATGACGTGGTCGTAATGACGAGTTCCAAAAATGACGCCCAATGGTGGATGATTGCGTCCTCGACATTGTCAAGAGAATTGGATTAGAGGGGCTGCATAGGACCCCATCTAGAGAGATTGATCATAACTTGATAACGGCCTTTGTTGAGCAATGGCGGCTTGAAACCCACACCTTCCACCTGCCACATGGTGAGATGACGATCACATTATAGGATGTGGAGGTTCTTTTGGGGATTCCAATCGATGGTGAGGCAATTGTTAGAACTTGTGACTTGACATGGAAGCCTATACTTACTAGTAGGCCTAGATATTTCAATTGTTAGAACTTAGATATTTCAATCCTATACTTACTAGTAGCGATTCCGATTCCGATAGTCGGGTAGTGAGTGGAGGCTTATAGTGATGGCAGAAGATCTGGGTGGCGCCCTTCTCTCTATCTCTGTCACTCTATTTTTTTGTCTCTCTTTTCTCTCAATCTCTCTTTCTCCTTTCTCCGTGTAGTAATCTTTCTTTCTTTTTTTTCTTTTTTTTAAGCGGTTAGTTTCCTTTTATACTAAGAGGGCTCTCAAACAGTGTTTTTACGTAGTGAAACATTATAATTTATCGCTTTTAACAAATAAAAAGAAGATCAACACCTGCATAACAAATAAAAAGAAGACCCTAACAAAGAGTACCGGTGTCTTATCGGCCAAATACCCTCCGAAGATCAAGTTAAAGAACTTTCTCAACTCTAGAGTGCCAAAGTTAGGGTAAAGTTATGCGTACCTTGGTTTGTGAGAGCTTTGGGGTTTTTATAGTAGCATAGAGTTGACATCCGTTTCTTGGCGGAGAGGGCATTTCCTTGTAGGGAAGACCCTCATTAATACGCGTATTTGCGGGATCCTTTCCTTGTAGGAATCCCCTTGGCTAGGGTTAACCGTGGGGCACAAGATATTTTCTTATATACACATTCATGGAGGCCAAGCAAGGTCATGCTGGACCCGTCATAGATTTCTTTCTCTCCATTAGCTTCCTTCTGTCAACTTCTTATCCTGTCTAGGCATTCTAGTCGTCTCACACAGATGTCATCGGACGTTGAGGTGGAGTCGTCGACCTATGATATCGTCGTTTTCATCTCTCCAAATGCACAAGTAAAGCTGACGGGTTCATTGGGACCGTCAGCTTCATCAAATGTGAACGAGTTTAACTTCTTCTAGAATTACCCATATCACATGCTATTTCTACCAAGTTTTTTTTTTTTTTTTGCCAAATTTGTCCAACATGAGATAATCATGTCCAAAATCCAAGACAAAATAATTTAAAAAGTCTTCTTTATTTGTTTTTCTTATAAATAATTAATTATAAAAAATCTTCTTTATGAACAAAATATTGCAACATGAGCCTCAAAAATCCATGACAAAAGAGTAATTGAAGTGTGCTTTGTGAACAAATTATTGCAACAAGAATGTCATTGACCGTAATGAATGATTCAGTCCTCAACATTAGTCTAATGCAATACAATGGCATTACGTTTTGTTGTAAAGGCAAATAGCAGTAGCATCTATATCATATCATATACTATATAAAATAACAGTAGCTGAGAGAAAGTTGATTCCTACAATTAAGGACATGCTGCCACTTAGGAAAAAAGTCCATCTAAAATTCAGCCACGTATAAGTTAAAAAGCGATAAATTACATTGTTTGGTAACGCTACAACACCGTTTAAAAGCAATAAATTATAATGTTTCACTACATAAAAACACTGTTTGAGAGCCCTCTTGGTATAAAAGGAAACTAATCGCTTAAAAAAAAAGAAAAAAAAGAAAGAAAGATTGCTACACGGAGAAAGGAGAAAGAGAGATCGAGAAAAAAGAGAGACAGAAAAATAGAGTGACAGAGATAGAGAGAAGGGCGCTTCCCAGATCTTCTGCCATCATTGTAAGCCTCCACTCACTACCCGACTATCGGAATCGGAATCGCTACTAGTAAGTATAGGATTGAAATATCTAAGTTCTAACAATTGCCTATACTTGACGTGGAAGCCTATACTTACTAGAAGACTTAACAATTCGTAGGCACTAAGAGAGAAGAAATATCTAAGGCCAGCCATTGTCCGTTCCCTTGCCAGACTTGGGCCATCGGAACCGCAAGAAAAAACTATGGACCATCAACACTATTAGGCCATATATCTGCCACCTAGATCGTCGGAATCGAAACCGGTACAATTTTTTTCCCATTTTTTAGATTTGGCCATTTGGGTATGAAACGTTACTTTTGATTGAGTTTTTTTGTTGATATGTTTAGATTTTATTTGTTTTTGTTTCGGGTTTTTGGGTTCTCTATCAAAATTTTTGTTATCTCAATTTTAGATATTTGCTTTTGTTCTGTTTTTTAGATTACAAAAATCACTAAAAATATTGATTTCAGTTTGGGTGCTTCTATTTCTAATCTTTACAAAACCATTGAGATTAAATAAGTATAGGATTGAAATCATTGGGTATTTCCATTTCTAATATTTATTTTCTTTTTTCAATCTTATTTTAGGTCTTTCTGCCGAAACATCATACACCCAGATAGAGTCCGTAAGGCGCAGAGAGACAGGCCGTATACCTGTAACCGGTAAAGATATTGTTTTTTGTTTTTTCCTTTTCGTTTTCAAATATGGGGATTGAATATGATTTAGGTTTGAATTTCTTGGTTGGATTGGTTTAGATTTAGCTATTTCAATTAGATTTTGTTTTGAGTTAGGCTTCCATTAGCATGCCGCTGATAGGTAATTTGGCCAGTTTTTAATTTTTAACATTTTAAATTATTGTTGTGTTAGTTTTGGCTTGAATCAGATTGGTTTGGTTTTGAGTGATCATTTACGAAATTCATTATGATTAGTATTTTTTCTCTTTTCAAAATTGAGACTGCTAAGTTTTTTAAATTGACAACACTAATCAGCTTTGCAATGCCTAAGATAGAAATCAATATATACATTTTAGTAATATGCTCACAAATTGTTTGATAAAATTCTGCTGTTGTTTCAAATCATTGGCTTCTTTCTCCTTCAGGTTTGTATCAGTTTATTTTATAGTTTGTTTTTGTTTATATGGAATCAGTAATTTACTTCTTATTATATAATAATTGTGTTAATTTTATAATCATTGTGAAGCTGAGGGTGGGAGAGAGGGACTTACTTTTAATGTGATATAGGTCAAAGCTTAATGACAGGTTGGGCAATGATGGAGTTATCTTTAGAAAAAGCATGTAATTTAGCAACATATCTCTACGTTTGGCCATCTGATTCCATGAAAATTCAGGTTAATTAAGCTGACGAAAGGAAAATAGCTGAAAATTGATGATAAATTTAAGTTACAAAGAAAACAAGAATTAGAAAAAATATACCTTTGTTTGGAAGAATCTTAACTTTTCACTTAAAATAGAGTGACAATATTTTGAATATGATGATTGCTTTTGTAATATCTCCTATTTAAGGTTCTGATTTTCTTTTTCTCATACAGGTGGTGTGTACATGGGAAAAAGGGACTTTGACTTTGATATAGAATGCTTCAGGTTCTTTCTATTTCTGGTGTTATTAATGACAAGGTACTGTTGTCGGGCTTGATTGTTCTGTTTATTTTGTTTAAGATGTAGGTGAGGAACCTTTTATCCCCATTGTTATGGGTTTCACAATTGAACTATTGTTTTTATTCTTTCACTAATAAAATCGGTTTTTTTTCCCCACTAGGGCCTCCATATATTGATGATTTAGAAGCTATACTTGATGAGTTTTGTCTCAAGTCTCTTATTACTTATGTTGAGGATGGAAGCATTGAGGAGGTATGCACTCTCTAAATTATTCAACCTTGAATTGGCAGAGTCCATAATTGTATATGATAATGGAGTTTTGTTAGTACATTCAATTAGTATATCATGTTTTATAATTTTTCAGGATTTTTTTTTTCATGTTATGCAATTTGACTTCAGATGTCGGTCTTATTATAGTGTCTATAAAGTGGTAAAGAAACTCTGTGTTTTAAGACCTTAGTCAGGTTGGTGCAGCACTCAATCTTTTCCCTTTTTTTGGTAGCCCTGATATTAGGAGATCACCATAGTTGATGGTTGATAATCTTTTCTCTATTGGTCAGGATTTCTGAAATTTTAATGTCACTCACTTGAATTCTTCTTTGTGGATGGATATTTTTGATGATGGGCATTTTTGTTTGGTGAAAATCTTAGGGTTTGCAGTAATCTTCCAATTGTTAAGGGTTGTTGGACCATTTTATCACTTGATATTAGAGTTACGAGTTTTGAGATAATCCTTAGTTAACTTTTATTAACTTCCAAAGTGAATTTTAGGCTAGGACATTTTGTTTTGCATCAAACATGTCTACACTAGGGGCAATGGCCCATTGGTTTTGGAATGCAAGCATGTCATCAATTTTTTGTGCAATGCATGTCATCAATTTTCTGTGCAAGCATGTCTAAACTATGTCTTTGCTTATTCATTTGAATATGAGGGTAATATTTACTATTGACTATTGGGGTTTGTTCACTTTTTATAACTATGCAGGTAGCCTATAAACTGATGGTTATGCATGAAGGATGTTTGGAAGGGAAGTTTCAATCTATTGAAAGACTAAGGAAAACCAATCAGCAGAAAGCCACTGTTCATCATGTCAGACAGGTGATTATAAGTAGAAATCTTGCCTTGAATCATTTATGCTCCTTAGAGAGGTTTTAAGGGTCCCGTGGTTTAGATTTTTGACAGTTATGTGGAAATACGATATTGTTTTCTCTGCAAGATTCCAGAAATTATCATGTAGCTTTCTGTTTCTGTTGTTGCACTTGATGTGATTAATCAGTACTTACCTTTGGAACCCTAATGAGTGTTGTTGCATTGTTATCCTTCATCTCTATATTTTGTATATATATATATATATATATATATATCAATTTATAGTATATTCATTATTTAGTTTTTTTTTGGTTGGTTGTAATTTCAACATTCTTTTTGCTGTAACATACACCTATTTAATCAATTAAATCATTTGGTTTCATTACATGTTCTGTGTTGATTTCTTAGTTTATGTAGTTACTTCTTTTCATTTATAACATGACTTAATAATGCAGTCACAAGAGCAAGCCTATTCAGGTCCTTATTCATGTGAACAATGCTGCTTTGATGTTGCTTTCCTACTTCTTAATGTTGCATATTGAAAACAAATTTGAGAATGTTGAGTGATCTTCCATTATAAAAAAAAGAAGAAGGAAGAAAAATTAAACAAAAGGGAGATCCAAAGGAAATGGATGAACCTTATAAATGTTGGCTAATTTTGTTTTAATTAGATTATTTTTTGGTTGGGGAGCTATATTAGCGATTGGGTTCTAGATGGGTTATTAAAATGAGTGCTAGGTGTTCGATGAAATCCTGCAAAGAACTTGGGATAGAAAATGTTATGTTTGGGTTATTCTAAAACAAAATTAAAAGGAACTGGATTGAGTTTATTAAGCATTATTGTTGAGGAAATTACAGGAAGAAGCTGATAAGATTAAGTCAGTGCCTATAGTTTTCAATTACTTTTTTTAATTGAAAAAAATTAAGCTTTTCATTCGAGCATTGATGTTTGAGTAATAATAGTAATAAAACTATAAGCATTTTGTAGTGAAAAGAATTGATTGAAGATAGGTCTGTCGACAATATTAAAATCAAAGAACTTGAAATAATAATGAAAAGAACTAATAGAACTAATAACTCTATTAGGAAATGCAATGGTTTACTTTTTATCATTCAAATGGTTGATATTTTCACATATGCTTGAAAGGTGAATAACATTGTGTACACACATACTGGTAAAAAAGTGGAAAGAAGCACCAAGTTCTTATTTTGATGTTGTTGTTACTTATATATAACATCCATAGTCTATTGAATAATTTGTGTTGTTAGAGAAACCGATTGAAGTGGATAAGAATGTATGATTTTCCTATCAATCTTGATGGGGCACATTATAGAGTATCTCTATTGTTGTTGTTGTTTCTCAATTGTGGTGTTCATGGCATTTAATCTAATCCAAAAGCAATATACATTATGTTCATGACATTTAAGTTTTTCCCCCTCAAACCATCAAAGTGCTTGAAGAATTACTTTGGCTTTGGAATTTTTTTTTTTCTATTATTAAAGCAAAGTTACACTCAGAATTATATATGATGATCATTGTACTTTTTTTTTTTGGCAAACCGATCATTAATGTAGCTTCTAGCACCTCAGATGATTCTTCTCAGGAATTTTGCATTTACAATGATATATTTTCCCCCGCATGTTAATGCAAATCAATCATCCTTGACTTATAAGACCTTTGGCTACTATTTGAGAAGACCTACTAAATTAAATTGAAAGGTCAAGAAAACTTAATTTTCCCTTTGTATCTATTATGTATTTTGTGCTCTCAACCGGCAAATAGCTTGAGAAACTTTTTGAAAACAAACAAATTTAGGACCGGGTGAGTGCAGGTGCTATTGGTGACCTTCAAAGTCTATTAACCAGTATAAGAAGTGTTGGCTCTGTTAGGACATATGTGATTTATGTTAGGAACATATGTCAATATTTTATGTAATTGGCTAATCCTTTGATAAAACGCACTTTACTTGTAATTGGGTAGATCTAGGATGTGTTTAATGCTTCAAGAAACAAGGTTTCAAGTTCAAGTGTTAAAGCCATGCAAATCTGTCCAAGAATCAAGTGGAGAAGTGTTGTTCATTAAAGCTCGACAGCTAGTATCTATCGAGGTTTAAAAGGCTGTTGAAGCTCGAGGCTCAATAGCTTCTCGATAGATAGGGTATCTGTCGAGATTTATGAAAATTGGATTTCTATATCTGATTTCACTCCAATCTGTATGTACATGTTTAGGCTTTCTTTTCTCACAACCCTAAACATATATAAGGATTATTTTAAGGGCTGTAAAAGGTAGCACAATTGCAAAAGTGTGAAGCAAAGTTGTGTTCATGCAAATTGTGACCGGAAACCTAGTTTGCCCTAGTTCATCTTGAAGAAGTTGTTGTGTTTGTACACCATTGGGTTTTGTGACCAAGCAACTTCATGATCTTCATCGTGTGATGAACTGAAGAATTTTGCAGCCAAAATCTTTTCAAGTTAGTGATCAAGTCACGTACTGGGATCCGCGCATCTTTTGGTTAGTCACGTACTGGGAGCCGTGCAATACAAGGAGAGATTGTCATTACAGAACAAGTCCAATTGGGTATTGGGGTAAGGGTTCAACTGTAGGTTGGTATAAGATACTGGGATTCTTTTACTTGTAACCGCTTGTTTTGATAATAGTGGATTCTCGGGAGTGGTGACCTTAAAATCACCTGGTGAGGTTTTTGCCGTGTAGGTTTTCCCCATTCGTAAACAAATCACCGTGTCAAAATTATTTTCCGCTGCATTTAGTTTATTTGGTGATTTGTTTGTGCTGCAAACTACATTGCATGTTAATTTGATTAATTAATAAACTTGGCTAATTAATCAATTAATTAATCACAATGGGTCAATTCGTTTTTTGGCCTATCAGGCTCTAATAGGAATGATCCCAAAATTCTTTGTCAAGTCAGGTAATATGCAAATATGACATCAAACTGCTAGGATGAACTTTTCACTTTACATTATATTTACATTTGAATCATAAAGGTACTTCTATAGTCTATGCAAGGTAAGGAAAGGACTACATACTTTTTCTTAGTATCATGCATCTTGAAAATGTTTATTTTGTTAGTGAAAAAAAGGGCTTAGATGAGTAGTTGGGTAGTTTCAAGGTAAAGTTTAATATGATATATCAAGTCTTATGTCATTATGGAATCATTAGTCTTTCACCGTTGCATAAACCAAAGATTTTGTCATCCACTATCATGGACATTAAATTAAGCAAGTTTTATTTAGATTGGGAGATGATGAGATATTCTTGAGGTTGGTTTGTATTTTTATAATTAAAATTGTCTTATCAAAGTTAGTGCAAAATTTGATGTCTACATCTCTTTGATTTTTTTTCCTGTTAAACTTAGGTTCATGGGTTCAATTTCTTTAGCTGAAGAAGTATTAAGACAAAGGGTGTGAAATGGACAACAATCTTGCTTCTCCACCAATTTTTGCTTCCAAGGAAGGATGATCACACTATTCTCTTTAGCTGGATTTTTTTTTTCAATTGCTAGAAATATTTTTCTCTCCATCATAGTGAATGTTACAGTTTTAGTTGTTTAGAATAGGCTTAAAAGAAAATCTATTTGTAAGACAACACATATTTTTATGGATAGCATACTGAGTGTCATATTCATTTTAAATTTGAAATTCATACCAAGTGTTATTTTTTAAAATTTATAAATTCAATTGCATTAGCTACATACTTATTTAATTAAATTTATTTAAGTACGACTTTTGAAACAAAATTTTTCTCCAAATATTTTCCTAAAATTATTTGAATATATTTACTTTCTCGAATTCTAATTATTTCTATGTACAAAAATTTATTTGTGGACTCATACAAAATTTTCATTATTTTTATTTCTATTTTGTTGAAAATAGATGTATTTTTTTTCCAAAAACCCAAAAATACATGTACTTATGTAATTCCTGTGCATTTGCACGGGTTTAAAAGCTAGTCTATATCTATATATTACTAAAAGCTGAAGCGTAGCGTTTAATGCTGCTGTTCTCACGTTGCGCCACATTAGCTGCCACGTCATTTTTTTTTTAATATAATTTGTCCTACAATTTTAAAATGGTTTTTACAATTTTCAGTCCTATAAATGCAGCCCACTACTTATTTATTTACTTCCACTATCACTCTATAATAAATCCAGCCCACTACTTATTTATTTACTTTCACTATCACCCTATAATAAATCTGTATAATTAATCCAGCCCACCTCTTATTTATTTAGTTCTACTATCAAACCCAACCCAAAGCCTTTTCAGTTCAGCTTTAAAGTTTTGGGTAAGCTTTTTCAGCTTAAAGGAAGGAAAACAAACAAACAAACGTTGAAGCCTTTCAAGCTTTAGGGGTTTTTTTTTTTTTTTTTAATTAATTTTCCTATAATTGTTTTTAACATTTATTTTTTTAATATTACATTTCTCCAACCTTTCTCTCTCCCTTACCATTTCATCTCCGCACTACTTCTTCAATCTTTCTCCCTCCCTTACTTTTTCATCTCCCCATTACCCTCTACATTAATATCATTCTTCCTCTTTCCCTTCATCTTCCTTTATTTTTGTCTCTTCTTATTCACACCCTCTTACTATAAATTTGTCACTATCTCTTCTATTCTATGCATAGTTTTCCCTCACAAAAAAAAAAGGTTCCCTCTCTCTCTCTCTCTCTCTCTCTCTCTCTAAATTTTTTGGTGGATTTTTTTATTTTTCTTGCGTCTCTACTTTAGGTTGATAATTTTTTATATTCTTTAAAACTCTATTTTTGGTTAGTGCGATTTAGTTTTTTTTTTTTTTTTTAAATTGTTGTTGTTGTTTTTTTTTTTAATTTTTTTATTCTTTTTTATTGTTAAATGTTATCCTATTGCGTTGTAAAGAATTAAATATAGCATATAAAAATATAATACTATTCTATTATATAGCATGATTTGGATAATTTGCTATTTATTCTATTACATAGCATGATTTTTTATAGTGCTCAATTTAGATGTTAAACTATGAGACTTTACTAATTTTTGTTTATTTTCTAGTCCTTTGTAGTGGGCAAAGTACTCTATAATGCCATTTATTTAAAGAAAAGCAAAGGTTAGCCAAATGAAAATAATCGGATAGGTGACAAATTTTAACTTTTGCAATTTTATTTTAATTATTATTATTTTATAACAATGCATGTATAGAAATTTAATTCTTAGATTTTGCTAATAATTGTTTATTTGATAATATGTTTTGGGTGGCCGAAATTATAATTTCTACAAAGAAAATAACCTTAATAGATTATCAAAAACAAAATTTTATCCTAATATTGGTTCAATTAATCATTGTTAAGTTTTATTAATTTTTTTAAGTTTACGTTTTTTTTGGTGTTTTGAATTGTTTCTATATTACATTTATGATTGTTCCTATAATAAATAAAAATATAATTATGAAATACATTACTCATTATTAGATTAGTTTAAATTGTAAATTTTTTTTTAATAAAACTACCATAAAATAATTATCACGCGCAACGCGCTGGTTCGCGGCTAGTATATCTAAAAGCTGAAGCGTAGTATTTATTGTTGCTACGCTCTTGCTGAGCCACATCATCGGTCCCACTTTTTTTTTCTTTTTCTTTTCCTTCCTTTTACAAATTAACATTTTCCCAATTATTACTCTATCACATAAAAAAAAAAACTTCATCTCTTAATTAACGTATCCTAACTTTTCAACTTTCCATTTATTATTCCATCAATCTCAATCTAATAATAATCAATCTTCCTTCAACTCTATGACTCTCCATCTCTCAAATCAAGCAGTTATGAAAACTACTCAATTGCCACTTTATTAGAATTCCACCAACAACAAAAAACCTACTAATTTGTTGTCTATATATATTTGCAATTACTCTACCTCACTTCTGCAAATTTGGATAGTCCCTCTAAAGTGAGTTTTTTATTATTTTTTTTTCCCCATATTCTTCAAGTTTTTCAAATTAATTTTGTTGGTGATGTGCCATCGGAGATCTCAGTTGCCAACAACATTGGTTCCCATAAACCAACCAAAAAAAATCTCAAAGCCATGGTTGTTCACAAGGATACTGGCACAAGGATAGGTCACGATGTGTAAAACAAATGAAAACATTTCCAATGGAAAAACCATTACAGGATGCAAATAGTCTCATAGAAAGTTCACAAAAAAATCTACCGTCAGCAACTTGCAAAACCTTTGCCAGCCTTAACTCTTTGCAACCTCTGCAAATGACCCACTTGCCTTCAATAGTCCTAGAACATGTGTACTCTTTCTATATGGTGATTTCCTTTGATATGGCTACGTGGTTTCAATCTCACAAACATTCAAACTGGGATTGACATAAGTGGGCTAATACATACAACGGGTATTTGGTTGAGCACTTGGCATGGCTATTTTATGATAGCTATTTCATGGGGGTGCAAAACAAAGGCTCTAGATCAAGAACACAACTCTCTCAGTTGGTCAAATAGCCAACAACAAAAGAATCGCAATGGGCTCTTACAACTATAGTTTATGTGGTCGTTAATCATGGATGAGTTTTTTTCCACTGATGGATACCTCTTATGTGTATTTGTATGATGTATTCGCCATTATGGATAAATAATTCTCTTTGTGTATGCACTTAGTACAAGATATGTTACTTTTTTTGGTTTTGTATTGTAACAAATTTAGATATTATTATGGGAGAGACCAATTGAATTGAATTGAGTTTCCTATCACAAATCCTCTCTCTTCTTGTTATTGTTTTGATTTAATTTTTGTTTGAGCTACTACTTAGCTATTTTGAAAGTCAGAATTTGAATTTATATCAAAACACAATCTTGGCTATGCATTTGAGTGTGCCTATTGGTTATTTGACAAATATCAAAGGTATTTTTGTCATGAGTTTTGATTATCATGATAATATATTTTAAGAGAATGAGAATTTTGAATAACAAATTTGAAACTTAAAAAGTTTAGTAGTAAAGAAAAAAATTAGGTAAACATAACGCACTATAACATAATTTAGAGGAATATGAACCACCTAAAAATGGATAAATATCAATCAAATACACCCAAAAATAATAGAATGGTACATATTTGTAGAGATAGAAAGATGAAAAATAATTTTAGAAATTGTTTAATTTTTTTAAAGTGCTACATCTACAACGTTTTCACAACAAGTTATAGTTAGCAAGTTGTTATCGGTTCTAATTTAAACCTATCACTAAATTTACTTTTTTGCACACCAATAACAACTTGCTACATATGATTTGTTGTGGAAGGGTTGTAAAATTATTGTCGACATAACATTTCCCTTAATTTTTAGGGAGAGCAAATTATTTTCAAAAAATTTAGGATAACAAATTATACTTATGTTAAAATTACAAAGTAATTATACATTCCCACGCATCGTGTGGATCTGCGACTAGTTACAATTATAACTACTGTCATAATGCATGCAGCAGGTCAAAGTGTGACAAAAAATTTATAATTAAAGCTTGACACATAACATCACTTTGTGGATATTACTAGGGTAAGGACACAAACAAATTAATGATCAAGGTAGAAGTTTGATGTTTTCCTTCACAATTTAACAATGTTGAGTACTAACATGCAAAGAAAGTAGGCATCAATTACCATTAGAAATAGCAATAATCTTATGCTCCCACACTTTGCATAAAGGTCCAAAAGGACATTATTAACATGCAAGTTTACACTCAAACCAATTTTCAATATATAAACATGGGCCCTCCTACCCAATGCCAAAGCTCCAAGCTCAGCACAAGCAGACAACAAACTTACCATGGTGAACCCATATGGCTGGACACCCTCCAAAACCCATTTCCCTGAAAAGTGTAATAGCCTCACTGGGCATCCCATTAAGAGCAAACCCATTAATCACAGAATTCCAAGCCGAAAGATCTCTATCAACCATTAAACCAAACGTCTTGTGTGCACAATCGGCATGTCCACAAGCAGCATACATAGGAACCAACGAGTTCAGAACAAATACCAACGACTCAAACCCATTCCTTATAGAAATAGAATGTATCTTTTCACCCTCTCTAACAGCAGTCAACTTGGCTACAGCCTTTAAAAGAAAAGGGTATGTGTGTGTGTGTCAGGTTCAACGGAAGACACATGCATTTGGCGATTAACTTTAAATGGGCAATGCTCAATTTTGATTGCAATCAACATTGAGATGTAGTTTCTTCCTGACTCGCCGAGGTAATTCATCAGTCTCTACACTTTCAAACTCATTTATTTGTATCACGTCATGGTACATTGGTCTAAATCGTGTTTGGAAAGCCCTGAAGGTAAAATTGGGTAGCAGAGTGCAAATGACAGCTAAGAGGGTGATCAACCAATAGAGAACACTCAGAGCACATGCTTCCACAAAAACCCTATATGCTGCTGTTGACAACTCTGGTGGGAGATAACCATAAATAACTAAGAATTTATACCACAAGGCAATGCTGCCCCAGATGAAGAAGTGCTGGATCCAAGTGAAGTAGTTGATGGAGATTGCCATTTGGCAATTTACAGCCCACACGACACAACTATACATTGTGACTCCAAGGACTTCATGATCGACTACTTGCCCATCTCTCCGAAAGGCTTGTTTAATCATCGACTTGGTTGTCCAGAAGAAGATAATTATGGAGGTTAGAAATCCATTAAACATCCAACCAAGTATACGGGGCCAGCTGAAGAGAATGTTCTCGACTCCCTCCAAATATAAGAAGGGATGCTGCAAACAAAGAAGCATGAAAAATAAATGGTCTAGATAAAGCTCTCACGGAATATCTAGGAACCAAAAAGGTGAAATTCTATTCTGTTTAAGATATACCTACTTGCCTGCATTATTGTTCATATAGAATCACAGTTATAAGTTGCAAGATAAATATTGAAACATTATTTTCATGTCATGATACTATTTAGGCATCCTCTAAACTTAAATGAATCCACTGTATTTGAATTTGAAGAATACTTGTAAAGATTTAGTGTGCTTAATCTATCAATTTGAGAAGCAGGAAAGAGAGACGTGGGAAACAGAAGTGAGGAGGCATAACCCAAAAAGAACATTGGAATTGCAGGTATAGAATCAAATTTGCAGAGCAAATGGTTAATGAAGAAACAGCTGCGAGGAATTGTGTCAAAATGTGTAATAAGCACTACTCACTGTAAAATACATGAAGAATTTAAATAAGAAACAGAACAATAGGAATCCCACTTCAATTGTATTCCAAAAATATAACCTGTTACAAAGCATTACATACTTCTAGCAGGTTCCACTGGAGAAATGTAAATCAAAGAGAGTTTTTTTTTTCCCCAATATCAAGAGAAGCAGACCATGCATAACATAGAAAACCCTTCATAGCAGAAAAATATTGATGTTGGTAACAACTATTTTAAATAATGCATAGATGATAAGAACTGATTTGTTTTAACTGCTTATGTTTAAGTGGAATTACCCAATGCTATGCTGCAGCTGTAATATGCTGATGTGTAAAACATGATTATGCAGGCCATATGTTACGCTAAAGGTACAACAGGTTTATTCTTATCTTTATTTTTTTCTTCCTGGGTTTCCATTAGTTCTTTTACTATGTATATAAAGCCTGAAGAAGGGCAATAATTCTATACCTTGAGGCAAAGTTGTGCAGAAACATCCTGGTCAAAAACACCAAGAGCAATTACGGGAAGTGAGGTGAAGAAGACATTGTAAAATGACATGTACCAATCATTATATGCAGTTTGACCAGAGAAAGAAGCATGGGCCTCAAACCAAAACAGAGTGAACCCAAATGCTATGTTCTTGTAGAAGAAGTAGCATATCTGCATTAACCAAACAGAAGATGATACTGCAAGTCAACTGAAGATGAAGAAAGGAAAACAAGAGAAGTAAACAAACTTAGTTTCTGTCTTTCTTATCTGCGCCCCCACCCCACCCCCCCCCCACAAAAAAAAAAAAAAAAAAAAAAAAAACCCACCAAAAAAAGAGTTAAAACAAAATTAATGAACATTTAGTACAAATATAATGGAAGAGTGATTCTTCTTCCTCAACTTATTGATAATAGTTTTTGTTTTTTTGGGCCAGGGGAAGGGGGGTTGAGTTTTAAATAGATAGAAGAACTATTTTACCATCATTGCTATTCGTCTGTAACACCAATGTCCATGAACCAGCAACAAACGTTCTAGAAATCGGAATTGAGCTATTGAAAAATCACTTGCCATCACTGCCTGCAGTTGAGAAATTTTTGGAATCAGAAGTTGGGTCCTCACTTTTTTTCAGCTTGAATCAGTCACCAAATAAAACATATGCTTTGTGTATACATAGGTTGTATAAGATATATACAATATCTCTGGTTTTACATGAAAACACAATCTCTGGGAGGAAAATGTTTGAACCAGTTTTAATTGTCAGCAAAAGCAAAACAAAGAGAAGAAAAGGCAGTGTTTCTAATCAGAACTTCTTTTCATATGCTCTAATTTTTTGCAGCTTTTCACAAATCCAAATCAAATATAAATCACTAGTCACAAGAAATGGGCAAGAAACGTGTGAAACTCTAGCATTCATTAATTTCAACAAGAGCATTCATAAGCTAAAGAGGGAAAGGGGGGAATATAAGGGATATGAGAAAAATAATAATATAGACTCCAAATATCTGTGAAATGAAGATTCATATTAAGGAAAAGAGAAGATGTACACATCATATAAATAAAAATTAAATATATGTTTACCTGCATCCCTTCAACACCACTAATGCCAACTCCAATATCGGCCTCTTGAAGCATGCTAACATCATTTGCCCCATCACCAATAGCGAGTGTTGTCTTACCTGTTTCTCCTTTTAACAATCTTGTAACCTGCATAACTTTTATATTTCTATCAGATTATCCTTACGTCATCCAAAACAGTAACTAGCCATTCTTAAGATGCCTAGATAATTTAAACTAGCAGAAACTCGATATTAGCATGATCATAACACTTACCAGAGCTTTCTGCTTGGGCGAAGATCGGCAACATATAACAGAAGCACAATTAATTGCAAGTTCAAAAAATGACTTCTCTATGTCCTTCTTTAGTGAAAAATCCAAGGATTTTCCATCAATTATTAGGCCAAACTTGACATCACTTTCTTTTGCTGACTTTATCTGAGACATCCCTTCTCTAATTTGCTTCCTTATGCTTTCAAGAGAAGCCTATAACAATCAATGATTTAGAAACTTACTGCAAAAAGAATAAAAAATAATAAATTTTGTGTACTTCAAAATCTTGCACCTTTGCAATGGCCTCTTTATCCCCTTGCTTTTCCAAGGCATCAATGTCTGGTGAATCCAGAGTGATCACAATTTGTTTCATATCTTCTCTAAGTAAACTACAAGCATACCTGGAAAAATTAAAATAGTTAAAATATGTAACTCCAAGAAAAATAACATATATAATCTCTACACCAAAATTTTCTTCAATACCCAATATTAATTGCTGTCTCCATCTTATCACCAGTTAATACCCATAGCTTAATTCTAGCTTGGGCAAGCTTGTCAATACATTCTGGAACCTGAACACAGAACACAATTGAAGTGAAACTAATCACATAAAATAATGCAATCAAGGTTTCCAAAAATAGAATGAGAGGAACTGGTTTTGTCCTAATGGTTATTAACTTCCAATTGGCATACAGTACGACAGCAGAGAAAGCTTAAACTTATAGTGAGTGCATAATCTAAAAATTAAATAATGAAACTGCAATTTTTCAATACGGACCCCCTTTTGCAGTTTGTCTTCAACTGCTGTAGCACCAAGAAGAATCAAATCCCTTTCTATTTTATCAGCAAGTTCATCCACCGATACATCACACTCTGTAGGGACAGATATTTTGGCCTTGGAAAACTCCACATCCCATGATTTATACTCTTCTTCACCGAGCTCACAGTATGCAATTATCATGGTCCGTAGACCTGCTTCAGCGTATTTTTTGATGTGATCCTTGGTCTGTGACTGAAACTGCCGCCCATTTTTTGAAAGCCTTTGAAACATTACACTATAATAAATGCAAATAAATTGAAATCAGTTGACTCAAACTGCAACTTCATATATGTAACATTAAATCAAGTATGCATAGGTTTCTAACCTGTCTGCCCCCTTGCAAAGTAGAAACAACTGATTTTCTGCATTCCTTACAATCACTGACATTCTTTTGCGAGAACTACTAAACTCTAAGACATGTAGACGCTTGTATTTTCTGGAATATAGAAACCAAGTTATCTGATGTTTAACAAAAATACATAAAAAGGAAACTAAAAGAAGTCCAAGAAAACAGAGATCAATAAAAAGAAAAATACAATGACACGCCTTGTCCAAAGGTAGCATTTTGGGCATTTGTCTCAAGATTGACCTAGATGTAGCTACCATGGATTTGACACACACAACAATGAACCTGATTTTTATTTTTTTTTTTTTTTTTTTAAAGATGAAAAAAAATAAGGAATGGCCTTAAAAATCAAGAAACTTACATATAAGCAAAATGGTGTTTACACAATAATACATATACATTCATCCATGGCGCACTTTTTCCCTTAGTCTCTCTCTATGAGGGGTCAATACAGTTTTTTCTCTACAAGTTCCTCACATAAACACTCTTATTATTTTCTTTGCTCCCTCATCCCATGGTCATTTTACACAAAAAGGCCTCATAAGAGTATAAGTTTTCTCGCTCAATCTATCATCTTGATGTCTCCCTAATGAATGCAAGAGCTTTCAGAAACCTTTTTCCTAACAGATCACTGAGCAGAAAATAACTTGTTAGATGTTCTAAAAGATTTATTTTTTTATACATAATGCGACTGCAGACATCATCAACTCTATAAATAAAGTATTTCTGACCTTAAAAAAAACTAAAACATGAGTTGTGTGCTTATAGACATCATGAAATTAATTGTATTGTATACTTGCGGCAGATTGCAGTTTTCAAAAGCAGAGAAAGTTGGAAATTGTATTAATCTAAATGTGCAACAGACTGACTTTCCTCATAAACAAAAGCTGAAATTCTCTACATCAAAATAAAAACATGGTATCTCAAATATGACAAAATAGAGCAATTACCTATAATCATCAAAAGGTTTGTAGGCAGCTGCCCGCATGGGAAGTAGAAACTATACTTAAATGAACCTAAAATATATTAAATAACTTTCCAAGAGCCTTATAACTCAACTGATACCTCATAGTTTTTCTAATGGAGACATTTAGGGTTCCAATCCCCCAACCCTCATTGTAACTATTGAATTATAAAAAAATTTAAAAAACAAAAAAAATAATTTAAATAAATTGTTGCATGAGAGCTTACCTAATAACCTTTTCTCCAGTCTCATAATCTAACTCACGCAATGAGATGCTTGTTTGTGTCACTCTAAAAAACTCAAAGCCAATCTCCTTTGCAGCTATGACAAAAGCAGCTTCATCTGGTGACTCAGCTTTATACATAATTTCTCCCGACTCTTCATTTTTTTCAGGAATCACTGTGTGACATATTGCCAAGACCCTGAAGAACTTCTGTATTATATCCCAATGGGGTTCATTAAGCCACTGACCATTCATGATTCGTTCATCTCTAAAGTTGAAACCCCTAACTGACTTTTCACCCTCATGCCCTTGAACATCATCACCAGTTTCAGGCAGTGGATCCCCCCTCCTCCTTGCCAGTGACCTCTCCACTTCTGTCATACCACAGCCATAAGCAGTTCCTGCTATTGAACATTTAACAAACTCCATGGAATTACATGTCAAAGTGCCTGTTTTATCAGACAGTATAGTATCTACCTGACCAAGTTCCTCATTTAAATTAGATGTGCGTGCATGTGCTGGCTTGTCTGTTTCTTCATCATACATATGCTGATCTTGGTTAATAAAAGTACTCTGTAAAACCTTCACAATCTCAATGGATACATACAAAGATATTGGAATTAGGTATCCATACAACATAAGGGCTGTCAGGAAATGAAGAAATGCAGAAAGTGATGGTCGTTTAGGGTCATAAAAGACAGTAGTATCATCTGGATGAAGATACCACCTTCTAAGGTTTCCATCACTGAAATCTTTTTTGGTTTCAATTCCAAAAAACAAAGATCCAACAAAAGCAATCAATACCAGAGTACTGAAAAGTATGTAGACTATCTTATCCACTTTTTTCTCAATTTTACTTCTCTTGGAAGGAGGATCTGTAGCATTCTGCATCACTTTTGTGTCATGTCCCGCAAAAATAACAACACCAAAGACATATTCAGTATTTTTAAGCTTAGAACCTCTTAGTAGTAGCTGTTGTATGGAAAGTGGGTATTCTTTGCCATCACAAGACAAATTTCCAACGAATGAATATAACTTTTCATTGGGGTCCTCACACTTGATCACTGCCGTAAATTGTTTCAAGGAATTTTCATCATGAAGATGGGACGTCACCTCCAAGGCATGCTTCAATTTCAAATTGGTCTCTCCATCAAGGTTCATGGTCTCAACATAACAAACCCCATCTTCATGGCTAGACGAAAGCAGAACTAAATCAGCAGGGAAGTATTCATCCTTACACACCTTTACGATATCACCAACTCGAAGTTCCTTCCAACTGGTCTCATGGAACGTATAATTACTACCATACACTTTGACCTTTCGATTATTTTCCTCTATATCCTGAAAACATTTTCAACATTCAGTAAGTAGCAACATAATTAGAAAAAGAATACCAAAGAATAAAGGGATGGAGTAGGTGTGCAAGAAAGAATTCCAGCAGAATGAACATTATGAAAAAATAAATAAATAAAAGATAAGGAGGATTCATTTCAAAAAAACAGGTAAGATTAGAATAGCAAGACACATCTAAAATGAATCATTAAACAGAGAGATAAATATTCCCTCGAAGTGATCCATATAGAAATGTCATGCTCACATAGAGAACCTGAGGCTAAAGTGGCACCCATATCTTAAATCAAATGACTTGTTTGGATGTGCAACACTTTCTTTCCTACATTTTTTTTGGAGAGCCCACCATAAAAGTTAGGGTAGAGAATAATAGATGGATAAAAGCAGTGTTTTGTGAACCAATGCAATCAGAATGAACATTATGAAAGCAACTATTGAATACTTATTTTAATTGGTAAATTACACACAGACACACCTAAGATGTCTTGGTCTCATGGTCTCATGGTCTCACACTCCATATTATTATTGAAGGAGGAAGCTCCATTTGAGCTAGAGATCATTGGCAAAAGGCAACTATTGAATACCAGAATGGTAGAAGTGAGTCTGGTTGCTAAGAGTTATGTGTTTTTTCAAGAGATTCAAATTAGAGCTATGACTTATGAACTTACGAAAGTTATTTTTTAGACATTCTATGCCTTCAAAGTGGTGGTATAAGAGATTGACAATATGGATGATCTTATGAAATGTGTGAGAATCTTTATTCTCTTCAAATGATTCCCTAGAATTTTAAATTTTTCATAAAGTAATGTTTAATTATGACATCCAATTGGTATAGTAATTTGGTTCATTCCAATCATGCAGCATCCATTTTGGTTGTAAAACAACTCTTATCTTGAAGAAGTGTTTTGATATCATGGTGTGGTTCATTACAATATTTATGACCATTACGCCACATTATTTCAGAACTTATATGGTACCACAAGTACCAGAAATAACATACCAGAACTTTAATAATACTTGATAAAGGAAATGTATGCTCACTATCTTGTTTATTATGAATCTCCCAATCAAGGACCCTGATGCCTTTGCACTCCTAGTCCTAATGGCAATTAGAAGAAGCCAATCGTAATTGCCCATTTCCTTAAATAAAATTTATGACCACAATCCCAATCACCCAGTTCCTCAATACACTTCTAATGATATCAGCATATCTATTTAAACGAAATTTGTTTGGACCAATGCAGAGTCTTTTTACTATGGATGTAACTCAAAACTTGACAAAAATATATTTCAGTGTGGAATAATTTATAACAAGTGTATCGACATACAGAATGAAAAGTCCAAGGATATCTACAAGATTCAAAATCCAGAATAGCACAACAAATAAAATTGATTTCAAATATTACCTGCTTTCTTCTTCTCCAATCTTCCACGCCTTCCTTTGCCATAGTAGCTCCAATCACCACTATCAATGGTGCAAGAATACTAAGAGACGAAAAAGGCGCCAATGGGCTAAATGAAACACAAGCCACAACAAGAAAGTACATATTTGCAACCCTCCTGAACTGCTCAAATAAAGACTTGGGAATAAAATTAGCTGCGGAATACTTAGTAGTTGAGACATAATTTCCCCTGTAGTTCAACTTAACTGCCTCCGAATGATAGGGATCATTACAATACACTACCCTTGAGTACCCTTTCTGCCCAATTTGGGAATGGCTATGTTCATACTTAGAGTGAAAACATGCAAATGAATAGAGTTTCCTAAAATGTATCCTTTCCCTTCTCTCTTCTGACATTTTCACACCTCAACCAGAATGGGTCTCTTTCTTTTTTCCAAGAAAACCAAACTATCCCTCACATCACCATCCACATTGACATCTCTCTTATCACTTTCCAGAGCAATCACCAACCAACCAAACATGTCACAACTCACAACTACTTCTCTAAACTTAATTCCCCATAGTTTGCAATATAGAAATATTCACATACTCTTAATGCATATGTCCTTAAATCACCAACAAAATTTGAAAAAATATAAAACCCAAGAATAGTAATTTAATTTACACCAATTCCACTAAGATACATATGATTGGTGCAATCAATCAAAAATAAAAACTACAACTTAATAAGTTCAAGAGCATTTACTACTTCGTTTGTAATCTATAGCCAGGCATGGAAAGAAAGTATGTGAACAAAGTATAACACCAAGCTCCATTCAATATCACCAACAGAACAGACTTGTTACTCTCCAAACATTGCAAGTAATATGGCAAAACAAAACTGGCTAATATTTGTTGGCAAACATTAGAGTTCTATGAAGTTCCAGAGAGATCTCTTTCCTGTGGGGTTTAGCTAAATTGTTAGAGAGAGAGAGAGAGAGAAAAGTGAGGTTTGTAACTTTGTATTGTATCTGTATGAGATATATACTAGAAGAGCAGTAGTAGTAGTAGTAGTTAGCTTCTTTTGCCGCTTCTATAAAGGAAAGCAAAAAAGAAAGAAAAAAACAAACAAAGAGAGGATAAAGTAGGAGCGAAGCAGGAGATTGTTGCCCCTGGACATACAAAACAAGTACAAGGTGTTTCTCAAGAAATCTAGCTGAAGTTCACGTAAGACTGTAGGGAGACATGTCACGATTCTGTGCTTACACGTAGCCCATAGTGTTGGGACTTACAGACGTATCTCTCTCTCTCTCTCTTAACACGCCAAAAAAGATGGATACGAAATTAGAAAAAATATATATATATATATATATGTTTAATTGATAAATATTGATATATAAAAAATAGTATTTTGAAGATAAAAGCAAATTTAATCTGAATTTATTTTTTTAGTTATTAATTTGAATTTATTTTGTGTTGGGTTATTTTATCAATGAAATACATCCATCAAGAAAAAAAAAATGAAATACAAGTCATTTTTTGGTAATGAGCTGAAATGAATATTGATTGTGCACAAATTTTGGGGACAAGGCTTCTACACTAGAGTACTAGATAGTAGATACATTGTCCTTTTACTGTAGTACTTGTATCTTATACTTTTACCAAAAAAAGAGTATCTTGTACATATGGTAAAACGACAATTAATCAAAAAACAAATATGAGAACATCATGTAAAACATTTTACACTATAGTTGTTTAGGTATTGTATGTTAAGTTTCCTGATTAAATTTATAAACATAAATTTTGTATAATAACTCTTGATGAATTTTATTGTGATTTGTATATAATAAAAATAATGATAACGTAATCATAAAAAGATTTATATTAATTTAATATGACTCTCATTCCACGTCAAAAATATTAAAATGTTCTTCTCCAAAAAATAAATAAATAAATGTCCCCTCAAAAAAGTATATATTAAAATGTATCACTAGTGGAAATGGTCCAAAATCCAACTTTTTTGGCATATATATATATATAGTGTATATTTGCCTCAATAATGACTAATAATGTTTTTTTTATAGGAATGTCATAACTTTATTAAAAATAAGATAAATTCAATATATCTTAAGTCAATGCAGACCCAATCATATTAGGATTTTCCTCTATCCAAGTTACATAACTATCAATTTTCTTGGCAAACTGTGCCAAAAGATGTGATGGTTTGTTCCCTTAGGCTACATGGGAAATCTGAGTAGCTTTAAAGTTTGATAATCTATATATCTAATAATAGGTAAAACTAAGAGAAAATCAATTAGATTTTAAATTGTAATTCAATTAGAGTTTAATTTTGTGCCACGTGTTCCATCTAAACTAAGTTTTTAAATTTTTGTACCAAGTGAGTTAATTCAATGTAAAAATTGGATTTCAATTACATTTTAATTTTGCGGCATATGTCCCATCTAACTAAGTTTTTTAATTTTTGTACCAAATGAGTTAATTTAGTGTAAAAAACAAGGAGTCCAATATAAATAAACCATAAAAACATAATTTTCGAATGATTTTATATTTATAAGTCTTTTTTTTTTTTTTTTTGTAGAACTAAAAACAATTCAAGTTTATAAGTCATTTATATATATATATATATATATATTAATAAGTAAAACTGAGAGAAAATCCAAGTAGATTTTAAATTAGAATTCAATTAGAGTCTAATTTTGTGTCACGTGTTCCATCTAATCAATTTTTAAAATTTTGAACCAAGTTAGTTAGTTCAGTGTAAAAATTGGATTTCAATGAGAGTTTAATTTTACGGCACATGTTCTATCTAATCGAAATTTTTTAATTTTTGTACCAAATAAGTTAATTTAGAGTAAAAAACAACGAGTCTAATATAAATAAATCATAAAAAAATATAATCATATGTCTAACACTATATATAAAATTAAAGGAATAGAGAGTTTGAATGATTTTACATTTATGAGCCATTTTTTTATAACTAAAAGCAATTCATTTGGCACAAAATATATATATATTAATAGGTAAAACTTAGAGAAAATCCAATTAGATTCTACAATTGAAGTCCAATTTTGCGTCATGTGTCCTAAATTATTTATTTTTAGAGAGAGTTTTATTTCTTAATTTAGGAATTAAATGTGGGACCATATCATAAATATCCATTCAAGTGAGTTATTTTGTACAAAAACCAAAAAGTCTAGAGTTAATAAACACAAAAATATTTAAAAATTTGACAATTTATATTTCTACCTGTGGTGGGCCTTTTTGCAATGTTGGGCTGGGCTGCCTCCTACTATACTGGGCCCAAGTATTTTGAGTAAAGGAGTTGAGACCGGTCCAACTGTAACTCACTTTGGTCTGGCTTATGCACAAAGTATACCTCATTTGCCAAGAACTTCGTTCACATACCCATGGCAGGCAGAGTTACTTCGGATGAGTCATGGCAAGCAGACATGATAATAATAATAAAAGAAAATACTTTTGCGTTTAGATAAAGTGAATAAATAATCCACAATCAAAATGATAATCACAATGACAAGAAACACCTTGTAAAGAGAATGGTGGAAATAAATAAGCAAGACATGAGTTATCTAAAGAAAAGAAAAAAGATCAATCTGTTATGCCAGGTTATGTCACAGGACCAAGTCCAAGGAGGGAACCATCTTCCTCAATGTGAATAATCTCCCAGGGAAAATCCTGCTGTTGAAATTAATCACTTTGAGGGAAATGAACCTGAATGGCTTGTGCCCAAAAGAATCATTTACTTTTGGTAGAGAGCAGGACTTTTACACTATGTTTGGTTGGAGGGATTATAGGGAGGATGGAAAACAATGGGTGGAAAATGGTGTGTTTTCCACTGTTTGGGAAGGAAAGAAAATCAGAGAGGATGGAAAACCGGGAGAAAATTTTCCTCCCGGGCCCACCAATATTTTTCCTCCCAAATCGGGAGGAAAACTGTGGAGAGAAAACTTCCCCTACCGTGAAATTACACAAATGCCCTCTCCACTTACCCTCCTCACAACCACAAAGGCTGTTCTGGAATCAAGTAAAAAAAAAAAAAAAAAAAAGAGACCGAGAGCTGTAGAAAAAAAAGAGAGAAAGAACTTCTTGAATGAGGGAGAAAAAGGAGCCATCAAGAATCCAATTACAAAGCCCACATGACTATGAGCCAAGCACCCAAGTCCTCCTTTGCCAACGGGTATGGAGGAAAAAAAAAAAAAAAACACAGAGAGAGCAAGCTGGAGAAAAGAAAGAGAGAATGAGAGTGATGGATGATTTGCTGGAAGCCTGGAATGTGTGGAGAAAAAGAAAAAGAAAAAGAAAAAGAAGTGGGGTGGGGATAAAGATAACAACGTGTGGAGGAGATAGTGTAGAAAAAAAAAAAAAAAAAAAACAAAAACAAAAACGTGTGGATGAAATGAAAAGGGAGAAAAGAGAAATAATATAAAGCATAAAAAAATCCTAATGGAGAAATGTTACTACAATATTTTTATAATAAATTTTAAGTAACAGATTGTTATTGGTTAATATTGGTGAGTAAAAAAATAATTTCAGTGGTGGGTTCAAATTATAACTAGTAACAACTTTCACATAAATTTTGTTGTAAAAGTATTGTGAAAAATGTTGTGAACGTAACAGTTCTTATTGAAAAATATAATTGTTGGTAAATTTTATATTATTTAATGAGTACAAATAAATATATTTTTTTACCTATTATATAACAAGGGTATAATAGTCAATTTATATAAACTACTTTTTCTATCCTCTCACTTTTCATTTCAACCAAACAAAAAAAGTTTTCCATCCTCCCACTTTTCCATCCCTCCAACCAAATACACACAAGAGAAAATTAAATATTTTCCATCCTCTCACTTTTTCATCCTCCCATAATTTTCTATCCTTCTACTTTTCCACTCCTCCAACCAAACGAACCCTTAGAGGGAGAGATGGGACAACCTATTGGTGCATGTCTGCCATTCTATACTCTCCATTTTCTATTATTTCTAGTTTTTCCTTTCTTTCTTTTTTTCTCGGTTTTATTTCTCAGTGTTTTCTCTTATTTTGTTGCGATTCTTTCCTAGAGGTTATTATTCCTCCGTTCGTGCTCCACCCCTCCCCTGTGGGTGGCAAGAGTTCTTTATATAATGTCTGCCGTGACCGGATTTTACTATTTTAGCCTTTAACTACCTTTATCTAGTCTGGGTATCCTTGCCGACCACCACTAGCTTGTCAGTCGCCTAGCTATCACCACTTACCTGTGCTGGCTGTGTCATCAGACGAAGAAAACTATTTTGTTTGTTTGTTTGCCGTGGCACCCTTACCTGCTACGGTGTGGGTGCCCTCTTGAGTGTTACGTCATCCCAGCAGGATATATCCCCCAAAAGAACCTAAGCAGGAACCCCATAATAGGTTTTCCCCTCTCTCCACCTCCGGACCATACCCTCTTACCTCTGACCCATGACCCACCACTTCTTGTATTGCCTGGATACAGACTAGTGAAGCCTGGGCCTTGCGCGTGCTCAACTTTTGCGTGTGTCCAAAACTTGCCCACTGCGTTTGTCATGGTCTGGAGGCTCCTCTGCACATTCTGCCGCCCATCCTTGACTTCTTATGGCGTGAGGCACTTTCTAATTCCTCATTCTCTATGGCCCACTCCCTTCAGGGGCTGGGTTTTGCTTGACTGTGGGTTTTTCCTCTTTCAGCCCATTCTTTTACTCTTTTTTGCAGTCTTTGCATTTCCTGCTGCACTATTCTGTCATTCCTGCTGTGATTCTATTTGACCCAAGTCTACTAGGTTTCTTTAGGTCTGCTGCTTATTCTTCTCTCAATGACTTAGTATGGTCATTGGGCTTTTTGTTATATTGCTTGCGGGCTCCTGTGTCCCATTTATTTTATTTTTGAGTATCCTTGACCCATTTACTTTCCTTTGGCATCCTCGGCCTTATCTGATTCTGTGTTCCCATGGGCTTTTACTAACTCCTTTGGGTTTTCCTGACCCAATTGCTTTATCTTTCATCCTTAGGGCTCATGGATTTTCCATCAATCGCTTACTTTCTTTACTTGCATTACTTCAAGTCTGTTGTGGCCCATTCTCACTTTTCTACATCACATACTGTCCATGAGTTTGCTATTTCTCTCTTTCCGGGCTCCTTTAGGCCTGTTTACTTCCTCAAGACCCATGTGTTTATCTTACAGGCCTATAATCCATTATTTTTGCCGCTTGGGCTTAATAGATTTTCTACCTAATTACTAACTCATTTCTACCTATGTTGCTGGGCTTCTTCCTTTTACTGGGCTTCCCAAAATGATCATCAACACTACCTAATAACATTCTTACAAGAATTTTTAAAGAGTTACAAAATAATAATAATAAGAATGACTATCAATAATATTTTAATTATATATGTAAGATTATTATACTAAGCATCTTAATGTGTATCTTTTAAGTATATCCATGCATATGCATAAGGTTACAAGCTAGTAATTAATAATATTAATATCATACACTTTGTCATAATTATCTTATATGTTAGGCTATAAGTAATGGGAGAAAAATTAATAGACTCATATAATAATAACAAACAGTCAATTATAATCTGTTATGTAAAATAATCTTAACTTAATGAGAAAAGACTATGACAGTGGGTAAAGGTAGACCCTATAATCACAGAATCGCACCTAAGTGATTCTCACTTGTGAGTAAAGTAAAGCTTCTCTGTTTAGCCCCAAAAAAAAAAAAAAAAAAAAAAAGTAAAGCTTCTCTAATTTATCCTGAAAAGGAAAAAGGATAACTTGTAACAAATATATTTCAAAAATAAATATGAAGGCACATAATGTATTTTTTTTTTTAAATTGTATTCTATTTACATATTTATTTATTTAATATTACTAGCTATATTTTTATTTTATTTTTTATTATTAATATCCTATTAAGGTATTTGATTTATATTTAATAGTTTTGTTAGCTCATTTATATATAATAAATAGGAGTTTGACTTCCATTAACCTATTTTATCAAAAATATTGAAAAAACTCATCTCAAGCTTGAACTATAATGTTTACAAAAATTATTGCATACTAAGAATTATAAAAACAAAGTTTAGCTATAAAACTGGTTATAACTTAAAGCTACAACTTTACTCAATATCTTTTTATTTGAAGCGTATTTTGAAAAATCTACTATTGAATTACATCTTCTTGTTATATCCTTATTCATGCAAAAATTCTAAAAAATTAAAGATCAATAACTACGTCATTAATAAATTGTTTAAATTGCAAATTTTTATAGTTTAAAATTATCCATAATATATAAGCTTATAAATCATATAGTAAATAATATTCAATTGATACAAAATTGGACATGTGTATTAAGAGCGTAAAGAACATGCAATTCAACGGTTAGATTTTCAAAATATGCAGTAATGTTTATTGAAAATGTTATCGGATGCCCTAAGGGCACCCGTTAACATGACCCATGTTTATTTTATTGAGTAATGTTGTAGCCTTAGGGTACAACCAATTTTGTAACTAAACTTTGTCCGAATTATAATACCTGTGTTGTTTTCTTCCAAGTTCAGAGGAAACAAAATTATAAGATACTAACAAATACCAACTTCCAAAACTTGTACTCCTCGTAGTAGAAATTTTACTATCATTTATTCGTGGGAAATCTAAAATGTAAACTACAAGACTTCCAAGGAAAAAGTTCCATATTTGAATAGTTTAGATTACAAATATATCTCTTCTCACAGAAAATTGAAACTCATCAAATACATCTTGTCTGTTTTCATGTTGCCTAGTTATATTTGTGCTAAATTGTTAACACTACCAGTTTCATTAACAACTTTTAACACAATATTTACTAATGGAAATCTAATTTACAATCAGAATGAAAATAAAAATAAAAATTATAGTCTCCATCGAGTTTTCCATTCATCTATTTCATCATCTCTTGCTTGTAATTGACCTTATAAAGATCATACCTCTGCGAACAATATGCCGAGAACTCCCAACTGCGCATACCCCATTGCTTTCATAAGGCAATAATTGTTCACTGATGATCATTGTTCTTGGCAGATTCCCACTAATTCCGAAGTAAAAAGTAGTGTGCGACACACCACTCAAAGAAGATGAATCTCTTTCTATTTAAACTTCTATAGTAAAGCATTACCATTATAAAGGCTATTAACTATACCATCTCTCATATTATTTGTCCAATGACTAACATTCCTCCACAAATTCAATATCCCTAAACGAACAAGACTTTCTCTAAAGTCGAAATGTAGGAAACAGTAGAGTACGAATATTGCTAGATGCATAATTTCTCCTTTGTGACAATATTATCCTTTTTCTGTGTATTAAGCAAACTAAATGATTTGGAGATATACCAAAAAAAAAAAAACAAGGAAGCCACAAAAATTGAGATTATGAAAATCAAATTGTTGAAGTGCCCAAGTAACTTTTTGAACATTAATAAAATGGTAAAACATGCTATTTCTACCCCTTTTTTAATACCAAATGTGTCCAACATGAGATAATCATGTCCAAAATCCAAGACAAAAGAATTTAAAAAAAAAAGAAAAAAGTCTTCTTTATTTGTTTTTTTTAATTATAAATAATTAATTATAAAAGTCTTCTTTATGAACAAATTATTGCAATATGAATCTCCAAAATCCATGACAAAAGAGTTATTGAAGTGTGCTTTGTGAACAAATTATTGCAATAAGAACGTCATTGACCATAATGAATGATGCAGTCCTCAATATTAGTCTAATAATGCAGTACAATGGCATTATGTTTTGTTGCAAAGGCAGATAGTAGCCGCATTACAATTATAACTGCTGACTTAATGCATGCAGCAGATCAAAGTTTGAAAAAAAATTTATAATTAAAGCTTGACACATAACATCACTTTGTGGATATTATTAGGATAAGGACACAAACAAATTAACAATCAAGGTATAAGTTTGATGTTTTCCTTCACAATTTAACAATGTTGAGTACTAACAAGTAAAGAAAGTAGGCATCAATTACCATCAGAAATAGCAAAATCTCCAAGTTAAGCATAGATTGGCATCACACAAACACGAGGAGAGGGTAACAAGTGAGTGAAGTTTACAGGCATATCTCCAGCAGCAGCTTCATCTCATCTATGTGAATGACTAATCAAAAAAATCTTTCTCATATGAATGCAAACCTCTACCATATGATTTTAGCCAACAGTTACAAAGTATCCTTCAGTTACCAGTAATCTCTACAAGAACAAGAACCATCTTTGAAATGGTGAAACCGACTATGATCCCTCACAACAATCTCTCGCTTAAAAGCTTTTGATATGAGTTTAATTGCTAGATGGCAATCTGCACAGGCTCTCAGATTTTTCACAACCCTAATTGGGGTCCCTGGTGCTGTATTAATGAGCATAAAAGCAATTGCAATTTTCTCACTGTGATAAGACAAAGCATTCTCCTTTTCCTCCTCCTCTATGACTGCAAGCACATTTGTTGTATGAGGCATATAACCTTCCAATTTTAACAACTTTGTGATCTCTGCTAACATCGCATATATATCCTTACTTTGAGGATGAGAATTATCACCCATGGTAAATTCATAAACACGATTCCCTAACTCAACAAGGCTATACCCAGGAGTTTTCCTCACTCCTTCGGTAAGCATTATCCTCCTAACCTTTTGCACGTCTGACCAATGACGCTCTGCCGCATAAAGATTTGAGAGGAGTACATAATCCCCACTATGTCCAGGCTCCAATTGTAGGATTTGGGCCCTTGCAACCTCCCCAAGAGCCAAATTTCCATGAATCGTGCATGCTCCTAACAAGGTCCTCCAAACAACAGCATTGGGTTGCAATGGCATGTTTTGAATATATTCATATGCTTCTTTCACTTTGCCTGACCTACCTAACAAATCAACCATGCAACCGTAGTGTTCTATCCTAGGCACAATGCCATATTCATTTTTCATTCTCATAAAATATTTAAAACCTGCATCCACCATTCCACAATGACTACAAGCGTACAGGACCCCAACAAACGTTATCTCACTTGGCACCAACCATTCTCTTTCCAACTCCTTGAAGAGCTCAAGTGCTTCCTTACCAAACCCATTAACAGCCAACCCAACTATCAAAGAAGTCCAAGAAACCACATTTTTGTCCTCCATCTCATTAAATACTTTATGTGCCTCTCTTATGCTCCCACACTTTGCATAAATGTCCAAAAGGGCATTATTAACATGCAAGTTTACACTCAAACCAATCTTCAATATATAAACATGGGCCCTCCTACCCAATGCCAAAGCTCCAAGCTCAGCACAAGCAGACAACAAACTTACCATGGTGAACCCATCTGGCTGGACACCCTCCAAACCCATTTCCCTGAAAAGTGTAAGAGCCTCACTGGGCATCCCATTAAGAGCAAACCCATTAATCACAGAATTCCAAGCCACAAGATCTCTATCAACCATTCAATCAAACATCTTGTGTGCACTATCGGCATGTCCACAAGCAGCGTACATATGAACCAATGAGTTCTGAACAAATACCAACGACTCAAATCCATTCCTTATAGAAATAGAATGTATCTTTTCACCCTCTCTAACAGCGGTCAACTTGGCTACGGCCTTTAAAAGAAAAGGGTATGTGTGTGTGTCAGGTTCTATGGAGGACACGTGCATTTGGCGATAAAGTTCAATGGCTGGCCACAGGTTCTCACTCTCAGCATAGCCTCTAATCATGGTATTCCATGTGAAAATGTTGGGACCCTGTATCTGTCCAAATATGTGTTGGGCATAAGACATGGGAGCTAAGAGGGACACAATGGTGAAGATGAGGTGCTTGCCCATCTCTGGGTCTGATAGTGGGACAGCATGTCTGATTGAGAAGGCATGGATTTGCTTCAGTTTGAATATGGAGGAGGCATATAACTGCAAGTGAGCAATGCATTTCTTGACAATGTATGGTACTGGGTTTTCTGTGTAAGTTTGTTTCAAGTTTGGCAAGGAAGATAAGTGGTTCCTAGTGTTGTGGGCTAAGGTTGGTGTCGAATAATGTAATATGGATGAGCGAACAAATGAGGACCAGTTAGAGTGCATCAGATTATGTTTCTATAATAGAAGGGCTAATAGTAGGTGTGGAGAATACACTTACTCCGCCTTTCATGCTCCTCTTCATACCCTCCAGAACTCTTTCAAAAGCAGGCTTTCAAGTCTAGCAATGCACCTGTCCTCTCACTATCAAATTCTAACCAAACCCAAACTCCCAAACAGAAAAATCAAATTTCAGCACCTCACTAACATTTAAAACACACACACACACAAATGCACAACAAGTTTGGACGTACTTAAACTCTAAGAAGCATTTCAACAAGCATGTTTTGTGCCAACAAAAAAATAAAGTGCTGATAGCATGAATGTCATCAACGGCTAGAAATTTAGCTTTATACTACTAAATAATATAAATTTTGTCGAATTCTGTAAAAATATATTTCAGATTTTGATTCATAATCATAACCTATCAAAGCACCCAACAAGAAATGGACAAACTTTAAATGGGCAATGCAAGCTCACGACCCACTTGATTGCAATCAAAATTGAGAGAAAAATACGAGAAAATTCGGAAGAATCAATATTTATTTTCTCTTCTCAAATTTCTAGGCAACCAAACAGACGGCTAAGGTGAAAGTTTGAATTACCTGAACGTTTTGTTGGCGGAACAAACATTATGCGAACAACAACGTTGTTCTGTGATCAAAAGAGTTGAAAAAAGAACACTGAACAAGGCCGAGATAGCGTGGGAAATGGGCTTAATAAAGGCCCAAATATAACGATGTAGGAGAATAGTGAATAGCGATTCGGCTGGGTAGGCCTTAGTGCCTTACAACTAGTGTTCATTTTGATGGATGCTATTAAAGCCCACCCAGTCCTACCCTTCTTCTTTTTTTCATTTTTCTTTTTTTGTTAAACTAAAGCCCCTAAGTCCTTTTTTTTTTTTTCTCTTTGTTTGGATAATTCGTTACGATAATTACAATGATAAAAGACAGATTTGAATTCTGGATGTTTCTTTTGAAAATACTAGAAATTGTCAATTAAACTATAAGAATCTTGACCACCAAGTTTAACTTATCTAAGCAACTTCATATAAGACTAGTCTGGTAGGCAATCAAGGTACTACTAAGTATTATAATTTTATCTATTGAAAATAACGTATTAGTTTGATATCTATATATATCTAAAAGCTAGAGCATAACATTTATTATTACTACGCTCCAGTTGAGCTACATCAGAGTCCACGTCATTATCATTTTTCTTTTCAATTTTCCTATAATTTTTTTTAACATTTACTTTTTTTTTTTAAATATTTACACTTTCTCCAACATTTCTCTATCCCTTACTTTTTTATCTCCCCACTACCTACTACCCTCTACCTTAGCGTCACTTTTCATCTCCCCACTACCCTTTACCTTACAATTTTCATCTCCCATTACCCTTTACCTTAATATCATTCTTCATCTTTCCCTTCATCTTCCTTTTTTTTTGTCATTTCTTATTTACAACCTCTTACTATAAATTTGTCATTCTCTTTTCCATTTTTTACATACTTTTCCCTCACAAAAAAAGGTTTTCTCCCTCTCTCTCAATTTTTTGGTGGATATTTTTTTTCTTTCATCTTTGCTTTAGGTTGATAAATTGTTGTGTTCTTTAGAACTTTATATTGAGCTGATGTGATTTAGTTTTGTGATTTAAGTTTTTTTTTTTTTTTCTCTCTTTAATTGATTATTTTATTACATGTGCTTTTCTTTAAATTCTTAGTTTGGGTTGCTTTGAATTCACCTATTTAGTTGTTCTATATATGTTATTTTTGTACAACATGACATTTGTTCTATGAAATTCCTTTTAGACTTGATACGTTATCTTTTCATTTGATTTTTTTTTTCTCTCCTCATATGCAGTGATTGACTTCTAACAAAAATTATTCTATTTATATATTTAGAAATCTATTTCTTCTTAATTCCAATAGTTTAAATTTTGTATGGGCCATAAGGAACAAAACGGTCCATAATGCATTCATGTTCTCCTTGTATTGTGATAAATCTAAGTAGTTGAATAGTGTTGTTTAATTTACCACTGTTACGTATTTTTTCCTAAAAGCTACATACCATCGATCGTAATGCCAAATTGATATTTCAAAGCTCATCTGCATGATTACTTTGCTATGTGGTGAGTTGAAACATTGTTGGGTAATGATGTACGCTAGATTGTTTGTGTAGCCTCTTGACTTGCAAAGGGTAAGTACTGATTTATGCTAAGTTTTTGTTTTTGGTATTCTTTAGAGCTATAATGGTTGAGAGGTCTAATGAGGCTCCATTAATTTATGCGAGGCTTTAATGTCACCCAAATGACAAGCAATAAAACAAGACAATTTATGTTCAGCTTCCAGGTTTATTCTTTCAAAAAAAAAATGCTTAACTTTCTAACAACCACCAATTCATTTTGTTAACTCAACATCATAAAACAACTTTAATTTAGTTATATGGATAGGGTTTATCATTTTTCATGTTGCAAAATATATATATATATATATATATTCAAGCTAAAATCAATAGCACTACAACAATTGACCACTTAAATTCAGTCATATCCCCCATATCATTAAATTATTAATATTTTCTCTCATTTTTCTAATTTTTAAAAATTAAACATATAATGTTTTAATTAAATACAAATAAATAAATAATTCCTTATAAAATCATACTTTTTTTTTAAACATTTACACTTTCTCCAACATTTCTCATTCATTTCACATTTTCATCTCCCCACTACCTTTTATCTTAATATCACTCTTTATCTTTCCCTTTATCTTCATTTATTTTGTTTTTTCTTATTCTTATCCTCCTATTATAAATTTTTCATTATCTTTTCTATTCTATATTTCTATGCATAATTTTCCCTCACAAAAAATGTTATTTGTCTCTCTCAATTTTTTGGTGGATTTTTTTTTATTTTTCTTGCATTTCTGCTTTAGGTTATTAATTTTTTGTATTTTTAATAACTCTACTTTGAGTTGATGAAATTTAGTTTTATATTTTAAGTTGTTTTCTTTTTTCTTTTTTTGTTCTCTCTGATTGTTAAATGTTATCCTATTGCATTATAAAGAATATAATATTATTTTATTACATAGCATGATTTGGATAATTTTATCATATAAGAATTTTACATAAGTTACATAGACAATAATAATAATAATAATAATAATAATTTATACATATATATATAACCGAAGCCTCTGAAGCTCCCACAATTTTTCATGTCAGCACAATATTTAAAAATAAAAATAAAACCAAAACCAAAAAAAAAAAAAACGTCATAAACCCGACACTCAAAAAAACAAAACCAACAAAAAAAATGTAAGCTCGGTCTTTCCCTTTCACAATGGTCTGCCATTCCCATCTTCTTCTTCCTCAGTCCTCTACCAGCTCCTCCTCAATTAGACCCATAAACTTGCAACCAACAGCAAATCAAGCATTGCATCTCATCTACAGACCCACCATACCCATAAACCAAAGCCTCGATCTCCTTCCTCAAACCACCGATTTGCCATAAACCACCCACATCCAACCTCTACAACCCAGAAACGGCCCCCCATTTGCCGTGGGTCTCATCAAGCCAATGGCCACAGATAACCCACCATGCCCACCATACCCACAAACCCACAAACATCGAACAGAGGTCGAGCTCCTTCCTCAGACCACCCACATGCAACCTCTACAACCTAGAAACGGCGCCCAATTTGCCGTGGGTCTCATCCAGCCCATGGCCCATCAACTACGTCGGTCGGAAATACACCCAACCCAGCCCATCGAAACCGGCCCAAAGGTATCTAATAAACAAATTTAATTAGAACTCTATAATATATATATATATATATATATATATTTTGATAATTACAGTAAACCCACCTGAGGTTTGGCCCATTTGCGCTTTGCCTACCCGTGGTTCAAAACTTATCACTTTGCCCACCTGTACTTCAATCCGTTACCCCCCCCCCCCGGTTGCCCACCTCACCCTCAGACGTTAGACAAACACCTTTTTATTCCAAATTAGAACATAACACGGATCAAACAACACGAACTCACTCTCTTTTCCTCACGAGTCCTAGAAACGCGAAAATCCCTGTAACTAAGCTGGGCTTTTTATTTTCCTGATCGTGTTTTCGTGTGAGGGTGAGGTTCTGACTTTGGGTTGTCTTGAGGCATTGAATATTCGAAGATAGATCATCACCAGGTACAACATTTCTGCTTTATGGTTCTGAGCTGGGGTTTTAAGTTTTGATGGTAGCTTTGATTCACAGGAAGTTGATAATCGATGTCTTCTTCGAGTGGAAATTACTTAGGTTCAACTGGGCATGTGTGTACATATGAGACTTGTGTGCTGAGAACAAGTTTGACAGTGGATAATTTTGGGAGAAGGTTTTTGGGTTGTAGCCGATATAAGGTAAGTATACTTTTTACTTAATCTAGTTGATTCACGTGAGATTGGAATGTGATGTGTTCAATTCAATTTATGAACAGGTTGGTCCCAAGTGCCCTTTCTTTAAATGAATTGATAATCCCACTTGTATGCGTGGGAATGAAGTTGCCCATTTGGTGCAACAAAAGATGGATTTACTGCGGAGTAAGCTGCAACTTGCACATGAAAGGGAAAGAGAAGCTACCCAGGCAGCAGCAGGAGCTACCCAAATGGCAGAAATTGCTCAAGACAGGGCAGTAAAAGCCACTGAGAGGGAGAGAAAGTTTTGAGCTTTCTTTGTTCAAGCGAAGGAGATAGCAGTGAGAGCTTTAGAGCAAGAGAGAAAGTGCAGAATTGCACTAATTCTGTCATGGTTTTTTTATTTATTTTGGTTATGTTGTTTTCATGTTTTGGCTCAAGTGAGAATGTTGGAATGATGAAATTGAGTCTGCCTGATGGGTTGTAATATAAGCTGGTCCTCAATTGTATTGTAATAGAGTATGAAAGAATTTTTTGAGAATGAGAACTATGTAAGATGGTAGATGTTGTTGGCTTGAAGCCATTTAATAATATAAACCTTTTTAAGATAAAGTGTTATTTATGTTAGATGTTGCTGGTATTTTTGTTTAAAGTGAATTGGCTACTTGTGAGCTGTGAGCTATAGGTGTTGGTATTGGTGTTTTGTTGGATGTTGTGAGCTGTGTTGGTTTATGCATAAAGTGCATTATGTGAAGACAATTGTGTTAAAAGTGAATTTAAAGTGCATGACAATCTGTCAACTTGCAAGAAAAGACAACAAATGCACACATACACCTGCTATTCAACATATACACCCTGCACACATAAACAAACTCATATAATAATAACTCATATAACAAACTGCAATAATCAGAATAATAATTCTGAACATTTGTCATTAAGTTTGGAAATTGTATACATATTTTAAGGTGACATTGAATAGTCTTTCATCAACCACCAGTAAATATAAGGCATTTGGTACAACAACCAAAACAGTTGCAGCTGCCCAATGTTTACAAAACTTGCAAAAATACAAAAAGTGTTTGAACAGCTATATAAAAAAGTGTCTTGCCATTGTCTGCCCTGCCATTGTCTACAAACTACATAAAATCCTAACACTACATAACCCTAATACATTATACATAGCAACAAAAGTGTCTTGACTTAGTCTTCATTTACTACCCCTGCCCCTGCCTCTCCCACCACAGCTGGCCTTTCCACCTCTTGTTCTACATTTCTGAGCCCTAGCTGCATCACCCCTTCCTCTCAAAGCAGCTCATTTGGTAGCAGGTGATCTTGTAGGTGCTCTACTATCCCATGTTTCTGTGGGGTGTGTGGTGCTGGTTGGCTTGAAGAGAACCAATGAGCTCCTCTAACTGTGTACCTGAAGTCTGAAGAGTACCACTGACTTGGGTTTTGTGACCATGGAGCCGGTGGCCCTAACCATGGAGCTTGTGGCTGTGGAGCTGGAGCTTGTGGCTGTGACCGTGCTGCCTGGTTGGATGAGGATGACGTCATAGTGTAAGGCTGATGTGTTGGTGGGGGCTGAGTTGAGGATTGGGTCTGTGATGAAGATGGGGCCTGGGATCCTTGTTTGTGTGTAGAAGGCCTTCCACTTCCCTGCAACCAAATATAAGCATGTTTTTACAATGTCAGTTATTGGCATTTTGCATTTGAATAAAAAAAATTGTAAAAACTTACAGATTTCCCTTTTTGCAATCTCTGCCTCCTTTCTCATGGTGTCTCACCAGTGACATTGGCCTTGCATCCCCTTGCATTTTGCTCTTCCTTTTAACACCTTTCACACCTCACTGGCCTGTTTACTCTAGACACCTTATAAGGGTTCGGCTCATTAGCATCTCTCTTCCCCTTCATGGGTGGCTGCTTGGTGGCTTATAGACAATAGGTGCAACAGGCTTGTGAGGTATGGGTGTCTTGTATGTCTCCACATAAGCATCCTTGTAGTAGCATGGATGGGTGTAGCCTTCTGGTTTCTCACGATTCACAAAAATGGCTGCAACTCTATGCTTGCAGGGGATTCCTGTCAAGTCCCATACTCTACAACTGCATGTCCTATTTACCAAGTCCACCACATGCCTTTCCCTTTCATTGTCAACCTTATACACAAACCTCCCAAAAGGCATTGCACAGAAACCCTTACACTCTAATTTTAACTACTTCAACTTTTTTTGTATGCTTGGACACAACTTGTCACCATACTTTTCTATGCCAGTCTTCTTTATATACAGCTTGCTCATAAGCCTAACCCTGATCCACTCCAGCATTGATAAGATGGGCTTGTCTCTAGCCTTCACAATCATAGAGTTAAAACTCTCACTCATATTGTTTACCATACAATCTGTCAAAACTCTTAAAGAAAATTGGGATCTGGTCCATTGTGCAGGCTCTATATCAGCCAGGTACTTCCAAACTTCTTCATCCAAACTCTTAAGATAGTCCATCCCCTTCTCAAATTTCCTGGTTGATGTTGTGCCAGCACACCACTACAGTACACTCTTCAACTCCATGCCTTTGTGATTAACCTTGAAGTTGTTGTATATGTACTTCACACAATACCTGTGCTCCACAGTTGGGAATAGAGTCTCCATTACAGGTAGAAGGCCCTGCAATCAAATAAGCAAGTAAGCATTCAATGTCAGCAAGTAAGCATGTAAAAAGGTAAGCATGTAATGAAGTCATGAACATGAGCTAGATGATAATACCTTCTGCTTGTCACTGATGAATACCAGTTTGAGCTCCTCTGGCCTTCCAATGTCATCTGCAAACTGCTCCAAGAACCAGATCCAGCTATCCTTGTTCTCTTGCTCAACCACAACCATTGCCACTGGGAATATATTGTCATTTCCATCCTTGGCAGTGGAAGACAATAATTGCCCACCAAACCTGCCCTTCAAGTGGCATCCATCCAGCCCAACAAAAGGCCTACAACCACCTAGAAAGTCAACTTTCTGAGCATTGTATCTAATATACATCCTTTTAAACTTGGGCTCTGCATTCTCATTTTCCATCTTTGTTTGCAAAATCACCATACTTCATACATTTGTCCTTAATATCATTTCTGCATAATCTTTAAGCAGGTCATACTGAGCCTCTTCATTCCTAGTAATCAACCCCCTAGCTGGCTTCCTTGATCTATACACCTGACTAAGATTTAAATCAATTGAAATCTTCTGCATCATGGTGCTTAACACCTGAGACATCCCTATTAGGATTTTCACCAAAATCCTCCAAATACCTCTTTGCCACATAGACTGATGTAACTTGCCCATTTTTAAATGTTAAGGGGCAGGTACACTCAGGATAAAGTGTCTTGATCTCAAATGTGCACTCTCCAATCACCATTAAGGCATAACACCTTCATGCACAATTGTTCTTACAATGTACAGAAATCTTCTTTTTCTCATTCAACTTCCACTTGACATCAATGTGATTCTGAATCACATACTCTCTCAAAGCCTTCCTAAACACCTAGGAGTTTAGGAACTTCATCCCTTTTGCCAACCTAACATTTTCCATATCAGTCCTCTCATTGAACTCCAAATTGCCAGGCCCCTGCTCATCATCAGAACTATCCATACTTGCAATATCATCCTCTAAAGCTGGTTCAGCCCACTCTTCATCTAAATCTATGTTTGGAGGAGGAACATTGCTTGGGCTAGTGCATCTGTGTTTGGCTGAGGTGTATTAGTATTTGGATGAGGTGTATCAGTGGTTGGAACAGTGTTAGGCTAATATGGCACTGTGTGAGGTGGAGAAGACTCACCAAAAATGTCATCAGCAAAGTCTTCTCCTTCCAAACCTTCATTCAACCAATCAAACTCCTCCTCCAGACCATCACCCCCTGTAGCAGCTCCTGCACCACCCCTTACACCAACCCCTGCACCCCCTATAGCAGCATCTGTACCAGCCCCTACACCCCCTATAACAGCCCCTGCACCAGCCCCTACACCAACCCTTCTACCATCAGGAACTTCAACTGCAAGTGGAGCATTACCACTCTCCACATACAGTATGATGGTGTCTCTTGGCCCTCCCTCATTAGGCTTGCACATGGGTACCACATCTTGATCATCTTCTATGAGCCTCAAGTCTTGCTCCAAGTTGCCCCCAGGACCTAAATAACGAACCCTACATGGTTCATCAATCCCCAATTCCTCACATATACCTTTTATTTCAAAATAACTAAGCAAATCAGGATCCCTATACACTATTTCAACTTTCCCATCAAAGTATTCTAAACTAGGATTCTATAGAAAAGCACCCCCATAATGTACCTTCAATTTCACCTCATCATCCATCTGCAATAGCAAATTACCATTTGACACATATACAATTAACAATTAAAGAATTGTAAACAACAAAAGAGTAAACAGTTGCATGTTTCTGTTTTGCTTTTGGGATGCAACACACATAGAGGGACCACATTTTCTGCTTTGCTTTTGATTCTGTTTTACTAAATAGCACATGCAAACACTAAAATTTAAACCTAATAGAAACTTGGGTCCACTGTGAGACACAATGACCACGACAGACAAAATGCCCATAAACAAACACAAATCCAAAGAACAAGTGGTTACATTTTTCATAAATATCAACAAACACAACCAATATTCTCATTCCATTACATGTAACATTGACCATTGATTGATTACTCAAAAAACAATAAAACAACCACAATCCCAAAGTAAAAACCCAAACAGTGACTGATTTCTTACCAAGATTTTAGTCCCTCGAACAACCCGTTGCTCGTCTAGGTTTACACTTGCAACATTATGTCAATATCAGATGCATAATGGATTTTCGCGTTTCTAGGGCTCATGAGGAAAAGAGAGTGAGTTCGTGTTGTTTGATCTGTGTTATGTTCTAATTTGGAATAAAAAGGTGTTTGTCTAACGTCTGAGGGTGAAGTGGGCAACGGGGGGGTAACGGATTGAAGTACAGGTGGGCAAAGTGATAAGTTTTGAACCACGGGTAGGCAAAACGCAAACGGGCCAAACCTCAGGTAGGTTTACTGTAATTATCCCTTTTTTTTTTTTTTTTGAATTCGAACTCTATAACTATTAGGACTCTATAACTATTATCTTATAAATAGTTGATTCTTATTAGTCTTTTTTTTTTTTCATGGCTGTTCGATTTCTAGGTTTATTGCTCTTGCCTTTCTCTTCATTCTTTTCCTCCATTCGAATCAGGGTTAAAGGTATGATATTCGTTTGCCTCTGTGATAATCTATGTACATCTAATTTCTAACTATTTTAGTGTGGATTTATTAGCTTTTTTTGAATTTTAGTTTAGTTATATCAGATTTAGCATATAGCTTTATGGTTTATTTTTACCCCAGCCTATTTTGTATTCTAGAGTTGATTGAGTTGTAGTTTTAGTTGTGTTTCTCTTTGTATTTATGCAAACCAATGTAGCCAACCTTTCTGAAATATTTTACCCCAGCTTCATTGATTTCTGTTTTGTATTCTAGAGTTGATTGAATTCTAGTTTTAGTTGTGTTTCTCTTTGTATCTGTAATTGAGTTTGTGCACACACTTAGATAATCAATTTGAATAGATATTAAAATGGTGATAATCAATTTGAATTTTTTTGTGTGAATAGATATTAAGTCGTGTCCCAAGAATTTCTCATATAATTCTATTCCCTTTTTTGTTCAGCAACTATGTTTTTATCCCTATTATGAATTTATTTGTTTGTTTACAGAGTGTAACGGGAAGAGGCAAGTTACATTTATTAAGTTCTTCTCTTTCATCACGCGTATCGGTATGTTTTTTGGTTTAGAACTTTAGAACTGCTCCTTCCCCCCCCCCCCCCCCCCCCTCCCCCTCCAATATTGTTTTCCTTTGAATGTAACCTGAAGTGTGCTGAAGCATTTAGATGTCAGTATTTAAGTATCATTATCATCTAAAATAAGGAAAAACAATTGCATGTTCAGCATCAATTATGCATCATTTACATTATTAGATGCTTGACTTTACTTAATAGCTAATCTGGAAATCAGTGGGGCTAATTGGGGTGATTAGTATCATGATCATATGTTAACTTTAAATGCTATTCTTCTTCTGTGAATGTTAAACCTGATATTTACCATATTACCACTCAAGTTGGTACTTCCATTTCATAATTTGAAGTTTTAGAACTCTTGCTATTCTTATAAACTCTAACTTATCGATGGCATATGGGTTTATTTGTCAGCTTGCTTCCTAATAATCTTAACGAAATTGGTGTGGAGTACGTTGAGGTTAGTTATTCATTACATTGTTCATATTGAATTATATGTCTCTCTTTTATTTTCTTTTTTCTTTTTTTAGCCACCTGTATCCATCCCTTTTATACAAACAAACTATGTGCACACACTTAGATAATCAATTTGAATAGATATTAAAATGGTGATAATCAATTTGAATTTTTTTTGTGTGAATAGATATTAAGTCGTGTCCCAAGAATTTCTCATATTATTCCATTCCCTTTTTTGTTCAGCAACTATGTTTTTATCCCTATTCTGAATTTATTTGTTTGTTTATAGAGTGTAACGGGAAGAGGCAAGTTACATTTATTAAGTTCTTCTCTTTCATCACGCATATCGGTATGTTTTTTGGTTTAGAACTTTAGAACTACTCCTTTTTCCCCCATTCAATATTGTTTTCCTTTGAATGTAACCTGAAGTGTGCTGAAGCATTTAGATGTCAGTATTTAAGTATCATTATCATCTAAAACAAGGAAAAACAATTGCATGTTCAGCATCAATTATGCATCATTTACATTATTAGATTTTTTACTTTACTTAATAGCTAATCTGGAAATTAGTGGGGCTAATTGGGGTGACTGGTATCATGATCATATGCTAACTTTAAATGCTATTCTTCTTCTGTGAATGTTAAACCTGATATTTACCATATTACCACTCAAGTTGAGGATGCTATGCTACCTTAGCGAAATTGGTGTGGGTAGATTTTTTGTAGCCCATGTGATCCAAGTGTTTAAAACTTTTTTCAACACAAACAGAAAATTGTAGAGTGTAGCTTAACATTGTTAAAATTTTATAAATGCCCTTAAGCATAATGTTGTTTAGTTTTTTAGATTTGAATATTGTATTGCTCAACAACATTATTTTTATCTTCAAACGCGTGAACATATGGACATGCAAGGTATGATGCAGCCGACACATTGATTAGATAATATCTTGTTGTTTGATAGTAACACAATCAAGTAACTCGTCCAAGAATGGCTTGCTATTTGATTGGCTAAACAAGCAACCAAATGATTTTGTGGTGTATGTGTCATTTGGGAGTGGTGCAACATTGTCACACTAGTTTTTTTAATCTAGAAAAATGTATATTTTGTTATTATTTGATGACTGTTACAATTCTAATGTCACATCATTTTCCTAATATCTTACTACTAGACTCATAAACCATTATTATTGCTAGATTCATAATAAGTTATTGTTCCTCTACTTTCTAATTTGTGATTGCTTTAGTGTTGAATGTGGGTTGCTTCATTGTTATTTTACTGCTAGACGTATATGACTTCATTGATACTATACCACTAAAGAGGTGAAAATTTGAACGCAGAGCCTACCACAAGATGCTCCAAATTAATAAATGGATTTGGCTAAGTCTGGGTTCATTAGAGGAGTTTAACCCACCACTCTAATCAAATCTCCCCTAGATTGATGTTGAAGTAGCCAAAGATCTACCACCTAAAAAATCCAAGACCCCATACTCATATCCACTCAATAGATGAATAAATGAATTCATTTAGGACTTGGAACTTGCTCACCCAGTGAAACTTCCACTTACTAAGAATGTGCTGCTAGAGAATCGATGTTGAATTCCAATAGCTAATGTCACATCATTTGGAGATTTATCTTAATTTTTATTTATTTTTAATTAAAAAAATTGGTAGCTTTCTCGTGCATCGCATGGGTTAGCGACTAGTAATAATATATTTATGAGATAATTCTAAAAAAATTATCACGTGCAGCACGTGGGTCTGCGACTAGTTTGAATAAAAGCTCTCAATCATAAAGGATATGAAAAGGCAAGTAACTCAATTGACAATGTATGTCAAACACGAAAATTGTATTCCTAGGAAATAATGAAATGATCCACCCACTTATGGCTTCTAGAAGTGTTAGAGAGAGAAAATGATACAAGTTAATTTTCATTGTAATAAATTGCAAATTTGCTACCACCAAGAAAGAGTGAACCATTCTGAGTTTTAAAATAAATACTGTACTAAAGAAGCAAAGGCAAAAGTAAATCAGTAAAATAAAAAATTCAATTTTGTGGTTAAAATGAATATTATTTTACCTCCTTGATTTTTAGAATGTTACACTCAACCCCTTTTATTTTGGACTAGATTACAACTTCATATTTTCATCTAAATTGACAAAATATGATATTAAAATGACAAAATATACCTTTTGTGGGGCCAGAATAAGTCAGCAGCCCCGGCCCACTCCAGGCCAAGCCCAGAGGCCCATGCCGAGGACGCCTCCACGACCCGAGGCCCGAGGACGAAAGTTTAGAGCCCAGGATTCAAGGAGTATTGCCGAGGATGGTTACATCCTCGGTAGGCCGAGGACAGAAAGTGGGCATGCGGCACACCTTTAAGGGGAGTCTCCCCAAGCATCCAAGGGGCAAATAGCGAGACCCAATCACCGGAAATTGAAGCATGGCGGAAGAGCAAGTCCCAGGCGAACTGTCACCTCCACATTAAATGCCCTCAACTAACGCTTTGGCCGCATTAATGAGGACAGGACCTCTGAACAGTGCCGTCTTGAGCGCTGCAACCCACTGGAGGTATGGGAATGCGGCTGATGGGACAGGCACTCGAGTGGAAACCGGATTGATCAACAAATGTAGGGCTAGGATCAACTGAGTGAGGAGTATATAATGTAAAAATCCCTCTTGTGAAGGGGACGGACGAAAAACCAGAGAAAAAGGAATACTGTAGCAAAGTATTCTCTCTCAACTCTTGTAACCCTTCTGAAAAGAGATAATAAGAATTTCCAGCTCCATAAGGCACGTCCGAGGAGCCACATTGTGTGTTCAAACCCACGTTTTAGTTGTTAGCAATCACGTACAACCATGCATGGCCGTTGCCTTCTTTACTGAGGCCTAGCTCTTGAGCCCATACTCTACAAATTTATTGAAGGGTTAGTTGGGCTTGGGTCCACTCTCTCAATCCTTAGAGAGCGCTCGAATCCACCCCCTACACCTTTCATTTGCTTTCTATATCTAATATGTTTTTTAGAATTGTCATGCTTGACGATGAAAATTCAAAACTTAATAAAAATTAAATAAAAAACAATTTAAATCTTTTTTCTTAAACTTAATAAGCATTGAAGTTTATTTAGCTGCCCATAAAAATCCTATATATTATTAAGCGATTTTAAAAAAAAAAGAAAGACATCATTTATTCAAATTCATCAAAGGTGGCTTTATCAACCTGAACAAAAGAAGAAGTGATGGGTGGAACATCTTACATCCACACTGTACTATCTCGAAAAAACACAGCTTGTCTAGCCAAACTGTGAGCAACTCTATTGCTTTCTCTTCTAGTATAAGAGTAAGTCAATTCTGAAAAGAAACTAGAGTAAAGAGTAGTATCCTTCACCAATAAGCCACCACTATTGCCGAATCTCCTTCAACAATAACCTTGGCTACTCTTATCTCCCTACCAAACTCCATAGTTCTGCTCGCTGCCATAGCTTCAATCTCAATAGCTTGATAAGTTTGGGGTAATTGTTGTACTAGGAAATTATAGGCGTGTTTGGTTGAGAAGAGAAAATGGTGGAGTTTGGCAGTTTTTTGCTTGGGTCCGTAAAAATTCAATCTTGCCAAAATGAAGAGAAAATAGGGAGAACAAAGGGGACATATTGAAATTAACAATCTACCCCCACTTCCCTAAACATTGTTTTTCCCCCCTTTTTTTAAAGCCCAACTCAATATTTTTTCCCCTTATAAAATATCTTAAAACAAATTTTTAATAGGAATAAGAGAGTAAATCTATACAAACAACATTTTATATAATCTAATTTTATTTTCAATCAAATAAAAGAATTTATTACCCCTTTACTTTTCCCACCCTCCAGCCAAAATACTAGGAAAGAGAACTAAAATCTCTTATTTTTTCTCACTTTTCCATACACTCTCTATTTTCTATTCCCTACTTTTTTTTTATCTCCAATCAAACGGATTTTAATGGGAAGAAAAAAAAATTGATTTGTATAATAAAATTTATCAAAATTGAATTATTTATAATATACAATTGCGCCTAATTGATGGAATGATCAAATATATCATTTATGATAACTCAAGGGTCAATAATGCAAAACTGAGAATATATTATAAACCCTTAAAACTAAAAGGGTGTTTTTTGCAATTAACGTTGCGTTTGTTCCACATGATTTCAATTTTAGAAAACTATTTTACACCCTTGTGTGTGTTTGGGCACCCACGAAAAAAACGGTCAACGAAAAATCAACAACCTGTTGACTGTAAAATAACCCACCAAAAGCGTAAAATTGTTTACGCTTTGATTTTACCTTCAACCATTTTTCGAAAACCACACCCAGAAGAGAAAGACTAAGACAGAGCTCAAGCACACGCCACTTGAAGCTCATCCTCGCCAGTTAGATCGCTGTCCTCATCCCCTCCAGCTTCGTCGTCCCCTCCATTTTTCCTTGTTCAAACTCAACCCGATTTGGTTGCATCCCACCACACCCATCCCTGAAACCTAGAAAACCCATTCCTCAAACCCACTCCGACGAACCCACCACTCCGATGAACCCATTTTGCAAACCCATTTCTCAAACCCCCACTGGCTGCCAACGACCGCCAGCTCACTCCACTCTACCCCCAAACCCACCCGATTTGGCCGCCGCCGCCTCCATCCACTCCGATCCTCTTTTTCCCGATCTATCTCTTTTTCCCCAATCTCTCACTCTTTCTTCCTCCTCTCACCGAGTTTGTGAATAAAAAATGTTTTTATTTTGATTTTTGGTTATGTTAAGTGTATATTTTGAATTTTTCTATTATAAAATTTGTTTGGGAGCTAGAAAATGACTGAGAAAATGTGAAAAATTTGTGAAAAAATAGCATTTTCAGAATATTACCAAACACCGAAAATTGTTTTCTGAACTATTTTTCATTGCAGAACCAAACACTCAAATTTCATTTTCTTTACGAAAATTCACTTTCTCTTGCATTCATTTTATACTCAGAATTCAATTTACATTGAACTAAACGCAGCCTAAACAAAAAATTAACAAGAGGAAGAAAAGAAAAGAAACCCGCGCAATGAAAGCTTGAAATTTAAGTTCCCGCTCTGACGTTCCTCCCGCCAATACTCCGCCTCAGAAAATAAAAACTAAAAACCATCTCACCAATGCTTCCCCCTTCACCTCCTCTCTCTCTCTCTCTCTCTCTCTATCACTCTCTCTGCACAGACTCAGTCAGCTACAACAACAACAAAGACTATTGCAAATGCAGACCTCAAACTCACACTCCTTCTTTCACAACCTCAGATCCAGAGAGCTCAACGGTTTCAGAGGTCACCTCTCTCTCACTCTCTCTCTACATGCATGTAATAATCATCTCACATTTTGCACATCCATAATTTTTTATTTTTATTTTTGGTTTGGTTCAGTTCGAAAACGAGCTCACATAAGCGACGTCGCATCGGGCATCAATGAGATCGGAGCTGTGGCGGTGGAGCACCGCGGTGAGGAGACACCGCCATTGGCTATCTCATTCTGCAAGGTGCATAAAATTTTGGTTAAATAGCATAATCATATTTTTCAATATGTAGATCCAGACTAATTATATGCAAAAACTCTCTTTTTGTTTTGGCAGACCAATAAGAACTCGCATATCCTTGCGGTTTCCGATGAGGATGGGTACGTGAGCTTGTTCGATACTCACTGCAAGTTATCATCTTCTTCGTCCCATCAAGAAAATGCAGGTCTGGTTTTCATTTTAGGTTTTTTCATTGTTGACACAATTAAAACTTTAGGGATGAAAATTTAACACTTGACAAATGTACATGGACCGAAATTGTAGTTGGAATTAATTTTTAATTATTGTTTTTATTGTTAATTTATAGAAAATATTGATTTTTTTTTTCTTGCATAACTGTTTTCCAGACAAAGCTAGGGTTTGTGATTGGGTTGCGCATCATAATGCGGTGTTCGATTTATGTTGGATTAAGGTACTTCCATAACTACTTCGTGATTTTGTCTCTCTTGCTTAAGGAACAATTATCTTTGTTAACTTACAATTAAGCCCTTTTAGAGCAGATTTTTGATTGAACATTTCATTTCTTCTTGATATGCTAAAATTGAGCATTGGTTATTATCACCATTCATTCTTCTAAATATATCCAGATTGTTAAAAATCCACACATTTTCAATCATGTGTAATAAATGGGAAATGGGAATTCTGGGTTGTTCAGTAAATTTCAATGAATGTTAAGCAAGAATGTGTTTGGAGTAAACTAGAATGGCACGTGTCGATTTTACAATTTAGCATGATTGATTAAAGAAAAAATTATTTGTTTGTTGTTTTGCAATGCTAATTTCTTTACAATTTGACTGATTTCGCAGGAAGACACTCAAATTCTGACGGCTTCTGGTGATCAAACTGTAAGTATTAAACTTTATTTAGATTTGTTGCTTGCATTAGCATGTTCAAATTGTTGAATAGACATTTGAATTTGTTTGAACTTTAGCACAGGCTTGCTTATTTGCAATTCATGCCTACAAGCATGTTTTGCTTGATTTTGTCCGTGGTCATATTTTTTACTCAAAATTTTATTGTCATGCTAGTTATGGGCTCACAGAACCTTAGGCTATAGTTAACCTAAATTCACTTTGTGATAGTTATTTAATGGGCACTCATTTTGTGATCCGCTATTCATGTTCTATGCTTTAAACTATAGGCTGGATGTCAAGATTTTAGTTGGAAGTTAGGTTTGAAAGTCTAAAACCAAAAACTTTTCAGAATCACTTTGTGATATGGTTCAGTTTAACTCATCATGAGAAAATGTGATACATAACGCTTATCAATATAAACGAGTCGAAACTTAAATATTGTAATTGACAAAAAATAGAATATGGAGCTGGGTTCCCTGAGGAAAATAGTGGTATACTTAATTTCAAACCAATTTAAGTTTTCACTTGTAGTATAACTATTTTCAGTTTCTTAGCCAATTATGTTCTTTGGAATTTCTGTAGATGAAGGTATGGGATGTCCAGGAAAGGAAATGTATTGGAGTGTTGACGGGGCACACCGGAAGTGTGAAGTCTATGTGTTCTCATCCAAGTAATCCAGGTAGGCTTCTAAGTTCATTTGTATATCAATATTTTATATTCACTTCAACTGGCGGCTATATATTTTGAAATGATGAACCCTTCTAACTTTAATAACTTTTTTTGATAGATATTATTGTCTCTGGTTCAAGGGATGGGTCCTTCGCTCTTTGGGACCTGAGATGCAATTTTAGTTCGAAAAGTTGGAATAGGGAGCTTTGTATAGGGTGAGTTATGGCTCCACACTTCCTTTGATCCAATCAAGTAGTTTACGTTTGTAATACAAACATTAGCAGTTTTTTATTTTTAATTTACTCTTCATTCAGCACAATGCTATTTTGCCTCTTATTTATTTTTTCTTATTTTCCAATTATTTCACAGTTCAACTGCCATGGTAAAAAGAGCACATCTTTCCCCTCAAGCAAAACGCATCAGGCGGAGCAAGGTTTATTGTTGATTTTGTTTATGCTTGGTCACTTCACTCACTTTTTCCATACTCTTTATTGATTCTTTAATTCCTTCAGGCAGCTTCTATGAGCATTACATCGGTCCTTTATCTCAAAGACGAGGTTTCCATTGCTTCTGCGGGAGCAGTGGACAGGTATGTATGTAGCACTTGCATGCATACATGAAATTAAAAGTTCAATTCCCTGATCAGAAATTATATCTATATCATACTAACGCTTTGAGAAATTTTTTTTGTTGGTTTCTTTCTGCCGTTGGTTCATTTCAGCATTTTGAAGTTCTGGGATACCAGAAATCTGAAAAGTGTGGTCACACAGACAAGTCCTCACCCCCAGTCAACTGCAAAGGTTAGTTTTAAATGTACTGCAAATTTATCCTGTAATGCCTATTTCCACGGAGCAAGCAACAAATCAATTGTCATATATATTCAGTCCTTCTCTCCACCTTAGTAACTTAGGACTGATTTCCAGTTTTTGTGATTTAAACAATTAACTTTTGGTCAAGGAATTGTTAAAATAGTTGGAAATCTAGATGTAGCAGAATAAGTAACATTTTTTCTGCAATTATTCCATATATTTTTTTTCCAGCTGGGTAAAGGGTTTTGGAGAATTTGAACCTGAACATACCCCACCCTAGGGGGTGGATGTGTTGGTGCACAGGCCAACTGGCTCCAATTATTCCATAAATTGATATTTTGTTACAGATATTGGATAATTTGACATACTGTTATCTTGATGTTTTCTGATTCTTTTTTCTAATTTCAGGAAAGAAGATTACATGGTATATCTAGCTTGTCCCAAGATTTAAATGGAGTGTTTCTTTCAGCTTCATGCATGGACAATAGGTATTCCTTTCGTTTTGACTAGCCTCTATTTTTGTCATTAACTGATTTAGCTACTGTTTCACAGAACATAAACATAAAGTTGCAAGCATGAGCAGAATGTTCAATGTGCAACTATGAGATAAAAGACTGCAATTCCGATCTAAAAAATTTACCCTTGCTGTAAACAGGAGGATCTAAGTAAATATAAGAGCCTTACTGGGGAATACTGAACGTCTTACATTTTATATTCTTGTTTCTTTCAGAATATACTTGTACAACGTACTTCAGCTTGAAAAGGGGCCTTTGAGATCATTCTCTGGATGCAGGATAGAATCTTTTTTTGTAAAGGTGAGAACTGCATTTTTTAAGCCCAAGAACCCTGTTCATTTGAAATTGATGGCCTACAAATTTACATATCTTCCATATGATTTTTGCAATTGCAGTCAGCAATCAGCCCTGATGCAGCTCACATAATCAGTGGTTCTAGTGATGGATGTGCCTATCTTTGGCAGGTTAGATTTCTTACCTATGAAGGGCTCTTTGTTTGATTTTGATTGGAATTAAGTTAATTGGCAAACTCATTCAAACCAGGTGAACAAGCCCCAAGAAGATCCCCTAAAATTGGAAAGCCATGATGGAGAAGTTACAGCAGTAGATTGGTAACTTTTAAAACTTAATGCTGCTGAATTGAGTTTTCACTGACAAAAAAGTAAGTTCTAAAATTTCTTTTGCAGGTGTCCTTTTGAGGTTGGGAAGATGGCAACTTCTTCAGATGATTTCACGGTGAGCAAGATGAATATTTAGATTAAATACAAGAGAATGATGCAATTGTTAATCTATTGCAAACTTTTTTTCTAGTATTTACTATTTAGTGATTTATTATTTCCTTATCATGCTTGCTGGAATGCGTCTCCAGCATTTTACCTACACTGCCTATGCCTCACTGTGCACATGTTTATTTGTTAGGTTCGAATTTGGAACACGCAGAGCAGTTATTGCTCGAGCACAAGATCCCCATCTTCCATTCGAAGGAGAGTAATGGCAATCCCTAGTGCAGAATGTAACAAGCTTATGAATAGTGAACCAAGTTGTCTTACAAAGGATCCTGACAGTTCATTTCCTTCCAATGAAGTATTAGTCCAAAGTAGCTCATGCAACACAATCACGATGCCCACAATCAGTACTCCTGAGAGCCAGAAGAAGAAGTTATTCTCAGGTTCTGATTTAAATGAAGCCTTTGAGAAAACCCCAGAAGCTACATTGAATAGCCCATCTTCTGTTTTGAACCCTCCTTCCTCCATAAAAAGAACAATCCGAGACTACTTTTTAGCAGCTTCATAATTTATTGGTTTATACCTCTGGTTTAATTTTTTTATACAATATGATACTGAAGCCCACATTTTACTGCTGGATCAAGGGTTTGAGAATAGAGAAGCAGGCGCATCACTCTTTTCCAGATTGTAGAGTAAGTCCAATTTTCATCCTTTTTAACACACGCACACATATATATACATATATGGTATTGTAAACTTGGAGGGGAAATTTCATCAGGTTTGCTTTTATTTTTGCAGGGCTGTATTGGAAATATTGTAAAGCAGGATACAGGAGGGTTGTTAGACTATTACATCTCATCAATATTTACCTCGGAGCTCATGTCAATTTGGCATTGGACAAATATTTGCCAAACTGGAAACGTGTTCACTGTGCTTGTAAAAATATAGAGCATTTTTGGAGCAGTTGTTTAAAATCTTTGTTGCTCATTCATAGGTATGAATTTATCATGTAAAATTTTTTGTTTATATATTTTTTTAGGCTGTAAAATAGTGAGTTGAAAAGTGATGCCTGCATAGACTGGTTGCCAGTTTGAAATTCTGAATGAACTGCCGGCAGCATCCAGCTTCAAGGCTTCATTTTGCCACTCAGAATCTAACTTTGTGACCCCCCCCCCCCCCGCCCTTCTTTTTGTTGAGAATTTAGACTTTAAGAACCTGAAAGAAAAAATTAGGATTTTCTCCATAGTTTTTTAGCTGCTTGAATAAGCTATGGATGGTGCGTAAGGCATGGCTTTAACTTGTTCTGGTTTAAAATACCTTTGCAGAGATGATATTCACCAGATCTTTCTTTTTTGCTGCCTACCAGATGGTCCAGTCCAGATCCTTATATGTTAGTGTATATGTTCTAAAGCTATAATGAGAGGTTGAGGGTATGTCACCGTTTATTCAATGGGCTTGTAACCATTTGTCTCAATCCAAAGTAACTCAATGTGGTAATTAATTAAGGGAGTAATGTAAAAATTTGAATTTTGAGTCAAAATCAAATCATTTATTGTTCTAAATTGAAACAATTAGTTCTTGAATTTTAAGAAATATCTTTATCATTTTATTATTATTATTGTTTTGTTAAAAGGATTGGATGAAAAATACATCATGTGTTTTATGTGTGATTCTTTAAATAAAATATTCATTTAATAATAAAGTTCATTAAAAAAAGATATATTTTTCTTTACCCTTCCCTCTCTGTTGCCCACAATTCCACCAAAATTACCTAGTTCGGCAGCTAACCATCACACAAATTTGGCCCTCCAAACGATACCACCACCAACCAAGAAACCCCTTACCTCATAATTTCCCGTCACTTTCTTGAGAAAAATTCAAATGCATTTCTAATGTAACCAAAAACTTAGTAACTAACATGAACCTATCAAAATTAAACTCAAAACAAGAAGTTAATTGGATATCAATTTTGTAAAGCCTAGTGAGATTGTTGATTACAATTTTGGCTTTCTTTTGAGGAGTGGAGCTTTGTCAAGTAGTGCATGTTTAAGTTTAGTTTGTCAAGAAAAGTCAAAAGCTCAAGCTTGGCTTGAGCTCGTGACAAGTCTAAAAATAATGTTTGAGCTTAAGCTTGTTGTAAAGTAAAAAAATTTGAGTTTGGCTTAGCTTGGCTTGATTAATTAGTCAAGCTAAACTCAAGCTTAATATCAAGCTCAAACTCGAGTTTAGCTCAAGCTTTTGAGCTTGATATTTTAAAAAATTACATTATTAAATACTTAAATCTCTAAAATTAAGAAAAAAGAAAAAAAAGAAAATAATATACTCATTTTATCATGCATCTAGTTCTACTTATGATTAGTCATTATTCAAATTAAAAATTTACATAATTAAATTTATTCATTCATTGTTTCTTGTCTACACTTTTAGCAATTGTTCAAAATATAATTTTTGCATTGGCGTTAGATGGTGAAGAACTAGAAAAATGCTTTTTATTTTTTATGAGAACTAGAAAAATACTAGTTTGTAACTATTATGAATGAGAAAACACTAACATGTTTTGTAACTTTACTTTAGATAATTGATAGGTAAAGATCATATGTGGCCCACTTAATTAATTAATTAATTTTTATATGTAACTATTGTCTAAAATGGTTTTTGGTCAGTTTAGAGGGAATGAAAAAATTAAGGTAATGGGTAGTGGTCTTATGTTGGCCATGTCATTATTAAAATATGTGCAATGAGTATATTTAACTAACACATATAAACTTATAAATGAGTCTATACTTGAATTGTTTTGTATCAAGCCTACTAACTCACGAGCTTGTTTGTGAACAATTTTTCTTGCTTGGGCTCGGCTTGTTTATTAAACAAGCCTAAAACTAAGGTTCAAGTTTGACTTATTTATAAACAAATAAACATGAATGGGTTTTTTATCGAGCCGAGTCCGAGTTGTTTATGATCGGCTTGGTTCATTTATAGCCTTATGTGTGGGATATTTGTTTGAACTCAGTGAGGTGACAGAGGAATCTAAACCAGTTTAGCTTATTAAGGGGAAAAAGGAAGAAGATAGGATCAATGAATTTTACTTTTTAATGAATGTTTTTATTAAAATAAAATATTTTCCATCCAATATTTGCAATAGATACTTCTCAAAGTTTAGGAACTTACTATTTCAAATTGAAAAATATAAGGGGTTTGATTTTAATCTATTCTGCATTTTCCCCTTTGATTAAAGTATGATTTGAAGGATATGGGATTGACTACTGCTATGTATATAGAGATGTTATCAGCTATGGAGAGTATGCATACTCTATAATCTAAAAAATGCATGGAAAGTGAAGCATTTGTGTTTTTGCCGGCTAAATATGTTACTGTGACAACATCCAATCCAATCAAAATCCTAGCTGTAAGTGAGCTTGGTTATAAGCTAGACTAATTTATTCATACCCTTTAGCTTAATCAAGAAAACGTGAAGCTAAAGAGCTTGCATTAAGAAACTATTGTAATAAAGATTAAATTGCTACAAAAGCTTTGAAACATATCATTAAAAATAAATAATGTTAATGACACATTAAAAATTAGCTTAGATGAAAAGAAAACTAAAGAACTACGGATATATTACATTACAGTGTTACTGATGCATTTAAAGATCTGTTAAGATACATATTTGTAAGGAACACAAGTAAACAAACTTACAAGGAGCAAAACAGGTCGGATTGACACTAATAAATGTTTTGGCAGTATACATGGTTTCACTTTGACACAATGCCAACCCAAATAAACATAAGTTTTATAACCATATAATACATTTTCACTACATGAATTAATATGAAATAACAATAATTTGTGCCTATGAAGTGGGACTATACACGCTGGAGAAGAGTTTGTTAGCTTCATCTTGAAAGTGTCACGGTTGTAATATCTGTCCACAAATATAAATTCCAAGTTTAGAGAAAGGACTACAACAATGCATACAAAGAGAATGCAAGGCAAATATAAAGCATTTGAGTTTGCAAAGGGACTTAGCTAGAATTGAACCCCTAATCATCTGCTTTAGAACAACCCTAGTGACTATAAAGTTTTACTTGGATGCATCTTATAGACTAACACCATTTGAGGGGCCATGATGATAGCAGCAAGCAGTAATAAAAAATAAGTATAGCTAAATAAGTTTTGCCATAACTATAAACTGTACACACACATAAGTTTCATGGTGGGGTCATGGAGAAGGCATTTCTCACTGGTAGCTAGCAATATAAAGAGGGAGCTGACAACATGCTGAAACTGTTTGTAATAATTGTATAGTACTTAACAAGGAGAATTTTCACAAAAGAGGAATACATTCACGCTCAAAATAAATTTAAAATCTGCAATGGCTACAAAATTGTAGAAGCACATTCAGAAAGTCATACAAACTTGTGCACAACTGATGAATCCACTAACCTGGGAGGACAGGATCCTCGATGTTAGTTTATTCTCTACTGGGTAATATACAGCTCCTGTTTAGCAATGAAGTAACGCCCAATGTGACTGCTTGGTTCCATTATGAACTGTTCATGGAATGTTCCCATTCTCTTACTAGATAAATCAATGGAGAGATCTTTGAAATTTGGTAAACCCTCTACTTGTACACCATCTCCACAAATAAGGAACTGATTCCCAACAATGAAGGATCCTGATACCCTAATGGCAACTCCATCTTGACCATGAGCATGACACTGAAGTTTTTCCACAACATGCACAAGTTTTTCAGGAGGCCAGTCACCTGCTAATGTACTCCGGATGCTCGACAGAGCTGTAAAGATATCATTTGGACCAACAGATTGTTTGCCAGAGAAACTAGAAGAATAAAGCTCATATTAGTGGACATGAAAAAGCCAAAACATACTACACAGCCAGTTTCTCATTTTAAGTTTAAAACTGACTTTCAACAATACTACATTTGCTGAGTTGGAGCACCTCACCCCAGACCTCTTTGAGAAAAAAGTTTGTATGGACTGACAATGTTTGAACTATTTAAACCTTCCCTTTTCAGAACCAGCAACTTTTGCTTAAACAAAAGAAAAGGAAAAAAAAAAAAAAAATCTCGCATAGTTCAGTACCTGAAAGTTGAACCTTCTTTGTATAAGGTCTTTATATGCTGCAAGTGTTCATCAGGTCCATCAAAGAGTAAGTAATAATGTATCGTCAGCATCTGATCAGAAAACATGAAATGGAATCAATATCCATGGAGCATAAGCATGAGTGATTAGCTCTGTTTATTATTCAAGCTTCCATCTAACTGCTTCAAATACAATAGGTCCATGTTCAATTAGAGCCATTTCTTTTATAATGTAAACCAAATTCAGGCTGTTCAACATAATAAGATTTTGAACATGCCATTTCTTCTTATCAAGGTCTGCAACCAGATGAAAACATTCTATAGATTCAAACCTTAGTTATCTACACAAATAGAATTTAGGTCGATTAGATAATAATGGAACACTTGATATTTCTGTCATTGTAAATGATGAAGAATAATTTGAAAATGTGATAGAGGAATACTTTAATCAAATTGTCAGCTATCATGTATCATCTACATTTTCTCCAGTAGCTGCAGGTTTTAAGATACTAAGTGAAAACAAAAACTTAATTAATGTTTTGGGTGCAAGATTAAGGTTGGAAGATAATGCCCTCTTCAGCTTTGCACTCAAAGCAGCTGCATACAGAAGTTCTAGCGTCTGAAAGTTCTCCAGCATAATAGCCCGCCGTTACACATACCACACTCAAATCCATCATTTACTAATTTTCTCATTTGGATAAATTATTGTTAGAACATTTAGATGGAAAGTATAGAGATTAAAAGTTTTCTGTACTCACATCTGCCAAGTCCTTCATTCTTTGTGTTGGATCAAAAACGCTTTGGACAAATGCTGCTAAATCTACTCTGGAGTGCTCATACTTCGTAATAAAGGGGTGTGAAAGTAACTGCAGTTGGAGAGTACTCATAAATCAGTGTTGAATTGAGCATGTCTTTACTTAACAAGTACCTCAAGATGTTAAAAAAACATTAAAAAAGAATGAAAAGTGGCACAATGATTTTCAGAATCACGTCTTCAAAAACATTAGGCAAGGATAAGAAGTCGCATTATAATTGAACAAGGAGAAGTCCAAGTCAATAATAAGAACTAAGAACTTTATATCTACAATGGCAGATACATGTTCTAAGTGAAGGGAGAATCAAAACCATCTCTTGATAATAATCAACAAAGGTTAATTTTTTTTATAAAGTTAATAATTAAACTAAAATTTACCAAAACTTAGATTTTTTCTTTCTTTTGAAATTACAAAATAGTAACAATTAAAACCACTGATATATGATTCACTAGCATCGGCATGTACCATGTCACAAATTTCTGCCATTTACTCACCTGCTCTGCTGTTGGCCTTGCATCTGCATCCTTCTGCAAGCAAGCATCGATAAATGAACAGAACTCTGTTGAAAAATTGAGTTTTGATGGTGATGGCGATGGGTCATCCAAGATCTGCCAGACCAAGAAATTTCAGTTGCTAAACAAAGAAACGACACATAGGCAATAAAATGCATAAGAATGCAAAATGTGTCTGTAATATAGATGGAAGCACAATGTCTTCATTATCAAAAAAAAAAAAAAATGAAGACATTGTGCTCCCCTTTTATGACACATACGATGTCTTCATTCTTTGATCACTGAAAGTATTACAACTGCTGAAATAGTATGTTTGTTATATTGGATAAAACTCTAGTGAAGCAGACAAAAATTTATTTTTCCTTTTTCTAATTTTCACACCTGCTAAGGAGTTAAAACTATAACTATATCGAACCCTTTTAAACTAATGAGCATGGAAATTTTACGAAAAACAGTCTATTCGGAAACAATTTCTAAGCACTTTCACTTATCTTTTGATCATGATTATCCTCACCTGTAACATAAGATTGACAGGTCCTTCATTAGCTGAATATGGGAATTCTCCTGTACCACATTCAAAGAGAGCAAGACCAAGGCTCCAAATATCAGCCGGATAAGAATAGCTCTCATTTCGAATTCTCTCAGGTGACATGTACGTAACAGTTCCAACAAAAGTAGCACACTGACATATTACATTGAGAGATAAGTAACAAATCTACAAATTGAAAATCATGTAAAAAAAGTAACTAGCAAGTAGATAACACGAATCAAATTGACATGTATTAACAAGCAAGAAGCATAGAACAATAAAACCAGCACTTATATTTCTTGAATTGATGTAGAAAGTATAACTAACCATTGCCATTGAATTCTCTAAGCCAGCACTTATACCAAAATCTGTTATTTTTGGCTCCCCCTTCAGATTCACAAGCAAATTTGCTGGCTTTATGTCTCTGTGCACTAAATGTCTAACTCCATGCAAGTAGCTTAACCCCTTCCAGGATGAAAAAGAAAATGTTAATAACAAGAATGCTTATGTTCTGATTAGATGGGAAGCTTATAATGAGAAAAATCTAGCTGGAATTAAAGATATTCTTACATGAAGGAGCTTTTGAAACATAGACGAGAGGACAGGTTCAGGTATTCTTCTCTGCAATCTTAAGATATCTGCCAATGACCCTCCATCCATGTACTCCAAAGCTATGCTTATTTGCCCAGAATCTGGAACATAAAATGCCCCATGGAATTCCACGAGACCCTGATAACAAGGCGCTTCACACAATGTCCGTATCTCAGTAAGAAGCTGTTGCCTTTTCTCCTAGTAAGCACAAGGGAGTACTTATGTAAGAACATGGGATAAGAGAGTAGTACAATTTACCCCATACTACTTTTTTATGCTGAACTTTTCTTTTAACCCTACATTGCTTGTGTTATGCACCATTTTAGTCATGGGTATCTGGATCAAGATTTTTGAAGTTTGTTATTTTACAACAGATTATCTCAATTTAAGATCATTAGAAGAGGAATAATATCTATACACTAAAGTAGAGGCAAGTAGACAAGTTTAATGATAATCAACCTAAAGTTGGTGTGCCTTCCTGTGCAAGACAGGACATGTAGATTATGAGAACTCAAAGATGCGACTAGTGCAAAGCAACTTTAGATACTTCAGAAGAGAGTAGACCAAATTAAGAATATCCCTTATAGTTCCAAAAGAAAAAGAAAAAAGAAGAAGAAAAATATGCTCTCTTTCTTCATGGAAATATTCAAATAACAGACTAATGAGCCAAATATGATCAATTTTAGCCCACAATTCACTATAATTTCCTTTTGCAATGAAGAAACCAATACATCAAATGGCAAAACTGTTTAACAAACACACCTCTAGACTGCCCCAGATTGTGATTCAATAGGTAAATCAACTGACCAATTTCTTTATCTTAATTCATGACAAACAAACTCTCACATCATTATATCAGTACAAAGCAACAAGACATAGTTAGCAAGCAATACTTTCTTAATTCATCCCGAAAAGAAAAATAAAAAAAAATACCTTCTCAAAGATATTGATCTTCTTCAAGGCCAAAATTCTATGATTAGGAATATGTATAGCTCTCTGAACTACACTGCTTGCTCCACTACCGATTGCACCAAATATCCTCATCTCATGTGAAGCACATTTGTATGTCTTTTCACTACCATCTGTCTCATCCACCGGCGAAGACGTGCACTTTTGCAACCCAAGCTCATTAATATTGTACACTCCATACGATCTACTCAACAAATTAACAGTCCCACCATCCGATAGCTTCACAAAAAACCACAAATTCATTTAAAAAAAAAAAAAAACTCTGGTTCAAATGGAACTTCCCGTGTTCTTGGGTTCAAAACCCATTATCTAGTGTTACTTAACAATCAAATTAAAAAAAGAAAAAGAAAGAAGACCCTTTTGTTTTCTGTTAAAATTTGATTTTAACAATTATCTCAAATTTTCTCTTCCAATACAAAAACTTACAGTGTAAGAATCACAAGGGTCCAAAGTTGACCCGGCTGAGAAGCCCTTTTCAGCATCAAACAATGGCACAAGCTTTTTTCTTAGTTCCTCCAATCCAGACATGATGATTTTGCTACTGCATTCATAAAATAATTAATAAAAAAATAAATAATTCAACATGATCTTATTTGGCTTAAATTATATAATTTTACGCTAGGAAAAAAAAAAAACCTTGATTATGAATCATCTAAAAGATTGAACAAAAGATATGTACTAAGCAAGTGAATCTTGGAAATTAAAGACCTTGGGTTGTAATTATAGAATAAAAGATTCAAATTTCAAACTCAACAAAACCAGAGCTATATTTATTCCCATTTTAAAAAAAGAAAGATAATTAAAAAGAAATTAAATTACAAAAAAGAGAGAGTTAGTGTAAAACTTACAGTGACAAGTGAAAGTTGCTACAATTCCAACGGTTTTTTGAATGAATCTTTGACCGTTTTTGCTATCATTTGTTTTCGTTAATGTTAAAACTTAAAAGTTTTTAAAGTGTTCGACCTTCGAATCCAAGTTAAGTTCGGAGTTGGAGATGGATTCTATACAGTTAGGTTGTCGGTAGTGTTTACAGTTGCCAAATCATATACCGCCACGTATTTGGAATTTTAGGACCTATACGACGTCGTAGGTTGAGTTTTTAGATTTTGAATGCGATGGTACGCTATTGTTTGGGCCGAAATATGATGTAGCTGCTCGGTTGCTTCATTTATTTTTTTATTCCTAGGCCCAAATAGCCAATAGGCTATCAGTACTCATAAAATATATACATATAAAAAATAAAAAGAGCAAAAAGTTTAGCTCATCTTTGTCCGATTCAATTCATCCTCGTATGTATTTTTTTATTCCTAAGCCCAAGTAGGCCATCAGTACTCATAAAAAAAAATAAATAAAAAAAAGAGAAAAAGCGTAGCTCATCTTTGTCCAATTCAATTCATGGTATGCATTTTTTTTGAGTAGTTATAAGAGCATTCACAGCAATGGAGCTAAAAATTTAGTTTTTTAGCTCCACCAAAAGTTACTTTATCTATTTTACCTACACACATGCTGCAGCAGTGGATCTATTTTAGCTTTCAACACAATAAAATAATATAAACATCACAATAAAATAATATATCTACTACAATAAACAACAATCACAACCACTTATAACTGCCGCCGCCACCGCCGCTGCCGCTGCCACCGCCGACTCTTCTACCGCCACCGTTGCCGCCGCCGCCATCAACTCTTCCACCGCCGTCGCCATCGTCGCCGCCGCCGCCACCACATGATAACAAATAATCGTCTAGTGTAAACAAGTGATTTTTTTAACCCCAAATTATACTTATACATTTTTTTTTTTACTAAAATAATTTTTCAGTCATCATGATAGTTTATTATCGTCTCAATTGTCCGGAAGCAATCTTGGAACAATGTGAACTATGAAAATAGAGGAACTTTATAAGAAAACATATAAAATAGAACACATATTATAAAAAGGAACAATGTAGTCCATACATTACTCACGTACATAACTCAAACCAAATTACAATAAAACTCACACACTCGCACAAGTTCCTATGACTCATGCTTCTCAACATACAAAAAAGAAAGTTCCTACGACTCGCCTTGCAATTACCATAAATGTTCAATGAGGTCTGACTGGAGCTGAAAATGGATTTCTTGGTCTCTAATGCGTCCATACCTCTCAATGAATGACATAAATCCATCATTTTGTTCACGTAACACTTGCGGAGGAGGATTATCCACTCCATCAATTTGTTCATAATCCAAGTCTACCACTTCATTATCATCCCGCTCATCTTCAACAATCATGTTATGGAGAATTATGCACGCTTTTATGATCTTTTGGAGTGTTTCAAGATGGAAAAATCGTGCAGGTCCACGGACAATTGCGAAACGTGCTTGAAGCACTCCAAATGCACGCTCAACATCCTTCCTACACGCCTCTTGGGCTGCTGCAAATAATTTATACTTCTGTCCTTGTGGAGCTGGGATTGTTTTCACAAATGTTGCCCACTTTGGATATATGCCATCAGCAAGGTAATATCCCATTGTGTAGTCATGACCATTGATTGAGTAATGTACTGCAGGAGCACGTCCTTCAGCAAGTTCATTAAATACATGAGACCACTCTAACACATTAATGTCATTATTTGACCCAGATAACCCAAAAAATGCATGCCATATCCAAAGATCATATGATGCTATTGCCTCTAAAATAATAGTAGGCTCACGAATATGACCACAATATTGACCTTTCCATGCAGATGGACAATTTTTCCACTTTTAATGCATGCAATCAATTGAACCTAACATACCTGGAAAACCTCGGCGTTCGCCATGAGCTAACAGTCTAGCAATGTCTTCATTGTTTGGCTTTCTCAAGTATTCCTCAAAGAAAACATCAATTACCGCAGTAACAAATTTTTTCAAACTTTCTAATGTAGTAGTTTCTCCAATCCGCACATATTCATCTATCAAATCACCCGATACTCCATATGCAAGCATTCTAAGTGCAGCAGTTATCTTTTGTAATGAAGATAAACCAAGTTTGTTGGCACTATTTCTTTTTTGGACAAAGTAAGAATCATGAGTTTCTACCTTAGATTGAATACGTAGAAAAAGAGAACGCTTCATCTGAAATCTTCTACGAAATACAGTAGGTGGATATACAGGTGTGGGAGCAAAATAATCAAGAAAAAGTCTCTCATGGCCTGTCAAATGATTACGTCGGATAGAACGTCGACGTTTAGGTTGTGATGTTTCCATGACAAGTTCTTCGATTATCTCATCTTCATCTGAGTCATCAAAAATGAACTTGCGAACCAAATAGTGATTCATGGATGCAACCTTCAAGACAATTGGAAAACAATTATTACTATAGATGCAAGATTAAAGCCAAGTGACATAAGCCACAACAAAATAAATATAACCAATTCACGCAAAAATCATAACACAAACACAATTTTGTGCTTATCCTCAAGCATTTATCAAATATAAGTATATAACCAAAAAATAAAAATTCCTCTCAGTAGGACCAAGAATCTTAAAAAGATAAATAAATGGTAAAATAAGAAATACTATGAATGCTCATTGTTCATAGATTTATTCTAAGACCTGTCATCTCAAAATCAAGCATATGATACTAAGAATGTTCAATGAATAGAAATAATTGGATCAAAGACACTCATAGTGGCTGTAACAGCAAGATAAATAATAGTTTCATTTTTCAGTCTACAAAGAATTATATCAATGCCTATCACAAGACTGAATGGAACTTAACAAAAGATAAAAAAGATTGCACTTCAAAGTCTTTGTTAGATTGCACTTCAAGTCACAACACAAACACATACATTTAGTTTAAGATTAAAGTTGTGCGCACCAAAAACTCAGACCCGTTGGGCTGGGCCTCACTTGGGCTCACAACTTATTTATATGGTGGGTTTGGATTTCCCACAATGGGTCGTTCTAAACACCAAGGCTCAACTGTGGCGATTTCCTCTTCTCGGGGACCTGACCCAATTCCTTACTCTGCTCTCTCTGTTTACACTCTTCCTTCCCTTAATTCACCAACCCTTGTCTTCTCAAACCTTCTTGTATTTATAGCTCATTGTCTAGTGGAGAGTCATAATTACTTGCCAGTAGGTGCAACCGGCGGTCCAGTGTTGTCGATGGTAAGTGGGTGGTTAGGTGGGAGTGGGAAGCGGTGACGGTGGCGTTGGAACTTGGTTCCCACTTCCACGATGATTCCCGGCAGCGGTGCCTCTCCGAGGTATGACCGAGTAGGTACAGGGCGGGCTGTTCCGCGAGCTGTGTGTTCATCACTGCACGGGCAGGGTCTGCCGAGAAACGATGTAAAAGCAGATCGTGGGCCTGCAGCCCGCTGGGCTCGGGATGGGCCGCTAGGCAGAGGGAGACCGGCCTTATGGGCCTTACACCCAGGCCAGGTCTCAAGGCCTACTACGGGTCATGGTGCGGGGGCCGTACAAAAGTCAAGTGACATAAGCCACTACAAAATACATAAAGTTATAAACAAAATACATAAAGGCTTACATAAGCCACTACAAAATGCATAAAAGCCTAAGCTACACAAACACATACATTTAGTTTAAGATTAAAGTCAAGTGACATAAGCCACTACAAAATACATAAAGTTACAAACAAAATACATAAAGGCTTACATAAGCCACTACAAAATACATAAAAGCCTAAGCTACATCCAAAATGCAATCAACCCCATTAATTACATGAACTTCGTCTTGCCATGATTTCCTCTTGGAGTTGTTGATAAAAGGCTTTTTGTGCTCCAGTCAAGTCACTTGTATCTATCATCATGATTCTCTCCTCCTCTAACCTTTCTGTTATCTCAAATTTTTTCTTCTCAATCATGACTTTTTCCTTCTCAATCTTAAGTTTTTCTTCATTTCTTTCCTTCTCAACCGCAAGTTTTTCTCTCTCAATAGACATTTTCTCCTCTTCTAATCAAGTTACATCTTCAATCAATTTCAATTTTTTGGCCAAATATTCCCCTACATCTTTTCCGGTGGCTTTGTTCTTTCGAATGGTCTTTTCGGCCTTCCTACCAATAGGTCTCTCAACATTGGAAGAGTCACCAAGTCCGGACCCACAATCTCCTTCGCCAATAGATATTGACTCCGGAGTTGGAGGCATGAATGATCTCGATTTAACACTATTAGGATCGGCAAACTTTGGTTGGTCTTTTAACATGACCCAACAATGGTCAAGAAGAAAGGGTTTCTGCCACTTCTCTAAATACAAAGCCTTCGCATCGGTAATCTAAAAAAATTAAAAGAAATATAACATGATTAATATCTTCAAACTATTGGTGAATGGACATGTTAATACTATTGCAATATAATTTATACCTTATCTTCTTCGGTTGTACCACTTTGATGAAGTGCATTAACTTGAGCCATACACCCGACAAACTTATTTGTCTTTTCACTAATCGCTCCCCAACGACTTCACAAGGAGGTAACAGTACGTGTGGTACCGGATGTATTGTGCTTCTGGAAATATTGCCAAAATTTTTTACGAAATGTATTTTGTGTTTGTTCATTACTATTTATGGCATCAACACTAGTATTGAGCCATGCTACCACTAGGAGTTTATCTTCCTCTACACTAAAGTTAGTGCCCCGTTTTCCTTTTGTAGAAGAGGCATTTTCAACTTGAGGTTGAGGTGGAGGTGGAGAATCAAAAACTGACAAAGGTGTATTTTGAGACGTTCCCAAAAATTGTGAGTCAATTTCTATATCCCCATTCATGATACCCGTAAAATATGATAGGTCTGTACGTAACTCAGTGTCTCTACGTGACTCCATAAAATTAGAAAAAAAAAATGTAAACTTCCCCCCTGCACACAGAAAATTCCCAAACTTACATTTATATCAAAATTTAAAATACTTAGAATTATAACAATAGAACATGATTATGCATATCAAAACTCAAAATTTCCCTGCACACAGAAAATTCCCAAACTTACATTTATATCAAAACTCAAAACCAAACTAACAATTTCTCATTAAATTGACCACAAGAAATGTGTGCTCTGTTTCTAGTTTTGTGCACAGGACATATCCAACAAAATCCACCCAAATCAGAGCACACCATCTTACCAAATCCATATCACAAAATCCATAATCATCATCATCATCAATGAGAAACAGAGCACTTACCAAATCCATATCACAAACATTAATCATCATCATCATATCACAAAATCCATATCACAAACATTAATCATCATCATCATCACTCACACTTACCAAACCATAATCATCATCAATCTACCAAAATAATCTACCAAAATCACCAAGCCAATAATCCAAAACAACAATAAAAAATCATATATCAAAAATAAAAAACAGAGACATCCAGTGGACCAAATCAAAAACCCAAAGTGGATCGGCGGATCGGCGGAAGAGTATACCCAAATAAAAAAACCCAAAGCATCCACATGAAGAAGACAGAGACTGACCTGAAATGGATCGGTGGAAGAGAAGTGCGTCGAGGCAGATCGGCGGCGTGGGTCTGAACTTGACGATGGCGGCGACGTTGACGATGGTCGGGCCGACGACGTTGACAGAGTGAGCTTGAGAGGCTTGAGATGAGAGATGACAGTGAAATAGAGAGAGTGAATGAGAGTGAATGAGACCGGATTTGATAAAATGAAAACAAAAAAAAGAAAAGAAAAGAAAAAGGAAGCAAGTTGTACCGGAGTGAGCTTGAGGTGGACGGAAGCGAGTTGTATCGGAGTGAGCTTGAGGTGGACGGAAGCAAGTTGTACCGGAGTGAGCTTGAGGTAGACCAGTCGGCGAATGAGAGGAGAGATGACAGTGAGCTTGAGAGGAGAGGAGCCAGCAACGAGAGAGAGAGTGGCTGAGTGTTTGTGCAGAAAGAGAGTGAAATGAAATAAAAAATGAGAAGTTAAAATACGGCTGTGATTAAATTTTTAATTTTTTTTTGCTCCAAGCTACAGTGCACATCTATAGATAGATGTGCACTGTAGCAATTCATCTATAATTTTTAACTTTACCTATACTGCTGCAAGGGTTTTTTTGTGTTTGTGGAGCTAAATTTTAGCAATATAGCATTATAGCTCCACTGTTGTGAATGCTCTAATATCACATAAAAAGTTATAATTTTTACCATAACTATTCTATACAACAAACTATAATTAGTTGTCTGTCACTTTCAGATGGACTCATTATTTTTTCCCACTACTCACAGTTTGTCTTGTGAATAGTTGTCAAAAGTTGTAGTTTTTTTTTTTTTTTTAATGAGGTCTTATAATTTTTAGTGTATTTTTAGTCTTATAGTTTTTTAATGAATGATGTGATTTGTTTATTTAAGACTCTCTTTTGAGATATTCAGATGAAGAGTTCATTAGACTTAAAGAAAATGCTATGCTATAAATTCGGGAGCTCAAAATTCCTTCCTCCGCACTATTGGTTCATGAAAATGTTTGGATACCGTTTATTGCTGAAAATTAAAAATTGAAAATACTGTAGCAAAATAATTTTTAAATGTGTAAATAGTACCGTGGGACCCAAATTTTTTTTTTTTTTTTGTTGTTGAATAAAGTATTTGCAGGTCCCGTGAACAATGCACGGGACCCACTGAAAAATGCACAACGCAACTGAAAACACTTTTCAGATCTATCCAATCGTTCACCAAATATCTTTATATATACTACTAAATTATTACTCTATTCCCCAAAAGAAAATGACTTGAGAACGAGAGATGGATAAATACTTGCGGACTACATTATTGCAGATAGCATCATCAGTTAAGGTGATGGCACATTATCTTCTATGCTCATATTCGTACTGTTTAGTTCCCCATCTAGACAAAGAATATAGGTTTAAATTATTTTGGTGATCGTTTATTGAAGGGAATGGCATCCATGAATCTAATATTATATTCGATTGCATCCAGTTTCCTATATCTATAATAAGCAATATTGATACCAAGACTTATCTCATTTTCAAGACTTTTTTAGATAATTCACCTCAATTTCAAGACTTTGCGTTAAGATCTCTGAGTTCCAAAATGAAAATTTATACCCAAATCAACTAGGGTCTCTATTTAATTTGAGAAGATGAGAGAATGATATTAGGGTGAGAAGAACACCATAAAATATATCGTTTTTCATTCTTGGGCTAATCCTTTCTCTCCATTTTACAGGTATTTGGATTGGATTGACCGTACAAAATTCATGCTTCAACAATTTTGTAGAAAAATGTTTATTAACAATTTATAATTCTAGCCATTTTAATCTCCTCAATCTTTTGTCATCACCATGTTCAAAAAATCATGTCATTAATTGTTACAAATTGGAGAGAAAGAACTTTTTTTATTTATTTATTAAATAAAGTATAGCACAAAATGCCCACTACGACTGATTTTTGTTTGGCTTGACTTGTCAACCTGTAAAGCTATAATTATGCCACATAAATATTAAGAACTATAAGAAGCATGACCGCTGAACTTTCTTTGGAGGAAGTTGGATGTTGAGTTCATAAGTGCCTAAGCTATCTTGAAATTAAAGTTAGACTACTCTCTTTTAGATTTGGGATAGACTTGGATTTACACCTATAATAATTTTATTTACTCTTCTCTTTTTTCTTAATTACTTAAATTAAAAAAAATAAAATTATAGAACCGATTGCTTATATAAATACAATTATACAAATAATCTAATTACATCCATGAAGTTAAGAGCCTTGTAGTTTTATCGGTTGACACCTTTTGGCATGTCTGTGACATTCAAAGTTTAAATCTCCATTTTTATATTAATTATCGAATTATTAAAAAAAATTACAATAATTTCATGTTTATAAAAAAAAGGGTTAGACATGAGTCATGAGCGATGACCAGAACAAAACCTTGTAGGGCACCACAGGCGATGAAATTAATGGATGGTCATGACAAAGTGATACCCTTTTGGACACAACACACTAACATAGGTCAAGCATGGAATCCCATTTTGCAAGACGTACACTCTGTAAGATGTGGTGCTTGAAGAATTTTTCTTCTTTCAGCTTGGTTGTAAGCCACCACCATCAACTTTGTAACAGTTTCAAATCCTCCCTTATAAATTTTGTAAGATAATTCATCTATATGCATAGAGCCACCACCTACCACTCTCTAAATTAAGCATTTTCACTCTTCCATAGTAGCCTTTTTTGTACCTTAACTCATAGAGCGCACCATTCACTTTGTATTAACTTTCCTATCTTCTTCCATTAGATTTTACACTAAATTATATTTTATCTAGAAACATTCATCACTATATTTTCGTTTCTCTCCATCAAAATATTTACTAAGATATGGGTAATTTGTTCTCAATCTCAATCGACCTGGGCAGTTGCTGCTTCAACTGCATGGCTTGGCATGCAAGCTATGCTAATCTAGAAAAAAATCTTAAGGAGCTGAGTAGTCAGTTGGAGAAATTGCTAGAGTTGAGGAATGATGTGAAACAACAAGTAGAAGTAGCTGAGGGACAACAAATGAAGCCAATGGAGCAAGTACAAGGGTGGCTTAAAAGAGTGGAAGAGTGTGAAAAATAAGTTAATAAACTGATCAATATTGATGGGAATCAGGAGGTCCGTAAAGTACATGATGAAGGTCGCAATTGTAGGAATTGCAAGTCCAGCTACAAACTTGGGAAGATAGTCATTGAAAAGCTTCACAAAGTGAAGGACTTAATGAAAGAGGGAAACTTTGATGGTAAGGTAGCTCACAAAGTGCCATTACCTACTGAGAAAACTACAGCTTTGGAATCATCTTTGAATTCCGGACCAGCCTTAGGGAAGAACATAGGAGGCTAGCTTATTGCCTAATATGGATAGAAGGCATGGGCAACACAATCAACATGACGTTGCTCAACAAACCAAGTGGGGTCCAAACTTATTGATAAGGTTTAAAGAGGGAAGAAATAGTTTTCTAGTGATATATATACTGGTTATCAAGACAAGAAGAGCAAGTGGTGAGAAAGCTGAAGGCATATTTTATAGGGTCTAAAATAAAATAAGTTTGTTTGTGTGTTTGTTTCTCAAGAAAAAAAGAAAGAAAGATAATTGTTCTATATTATTTAAGAGTCTGTTGTGTGTACGTATAACTTGTTTCACCCTCCTTTAGAAGTTCATAGTTTTTTAGTAGAATTTGTGGTGTGCCGTTGAATTAAAATCCCATCCACCCTTTTGTGTGGGTGTGCGTATGTTTGTTTCTAAGAAAATAAAAATAAAAATAAAAGAAGCTTGAATTGTTGCTAAATAATAATGATAGAGGAAATTACAAGAAAAAAAAAAAAACTAAGAAGAAAAATAAGAGAAGAAGTATGTAGGTGAATATATGAATAATGGAAATCTAATTTTCTTCAAAGGAAGAGATTGAAACCCTCTGCAGACAAGAGCCCCAAGAATTTCCTCCTTTTCACCTTCTCATTCATGTGTGCTAGATGCCTAGATCCATTTTGCTTTAACCTATATATGGAGGCAGGTCTCTAAGCCGAATCATGTAAAAATCTTGTTTCCAATATTTGTTTTCCTTTCTCTCTCTTTCAATTACTTAACAACTTAATTATTTAACAATACAGATTCTTTGTTAACAATGTGAGATTCATTTTTTTACTAAGACATTAACTCTAAACTTAAGTTTCATTAACCAAGTGAAACTCCCACTTTTTCCATTTAATTTTCCATCTTATTATATAATTAATTTATCAAAATTAAATTTTAATATTATAATATTCCAGTAGAGTAAATTTGTGGTTGCATGTGCTAGTCATGCTGTGTGTAAAAATTTTTCATAAATTTTGGCGTTAAAGTACAATATAGAAAGAAAAAGATGAGGAAAATCGGACCTATATAAATTGGAGCAATTATATATCGGAATGATTGGGAGAGTAAGAGATACTAAAATTTTTTAAGTCAATTATATTCTAAATCTATCTTATAATTTTAAAAGTTTGAAATTGTTACAAATTAATCTTTTATAATTATTAATTTCTCTAGTTTTACTTTCAACTTGAACCCTGAACTTATGAAATCATCTCAATTTAAATATTTTGAATTTGATTTGAGGATTTGATTGAAGGTCTAAATCATTTCGTTTTCAAAATTTTAAGGTTCAGTTTGAAACTAAAGAAATTCATAGTTTAATTTCAAACTTTTAATTCTCTAAAAAAAAAAAAAAAATCAAACTTTTAAAACTATATGGATTAATTATTTGGAACCATCCCTAAAGTATATGATTTAAGTGTGTAATTTGCATCAAGATTATTTTCCTCTACTCTTTTCCCTACATACCACTTTCACATTGTGATGAGACAAACTAATTGGCTAGATGAGACAAAGCATATAATTTTGTAGAGGCGACGCTCTGAATGTTATTCATCATCCCCAACAGAGTTCGACTTCTTCTCCTCGTTGGTTTGTTGATGAGACCAAAATGATTTTGAATCCCTTTTTTGAATGGTTTGTAATTCATATATACGTGGCTAATTTGTTGCCCATAACTTAGCTAAATAGAACCTTTTGAGTTGTCGTGTGGGAAACATCCTCATCTCTTTTGTGCTTGATTTTTGCCGTATGGAATAGGAACACTTGGTCTAATAAGTACAAAATATTGAACAATTCAAATGTCCCAAGGCCCCAAGTCTGCAATCAAGTTAGTGTCATATTCTTCTAAAAAAAAAAAAAAAAAAAGTTAGTGTCATATTAATTTTTCATGTTAAGGGATATCCTAATTCTATAGCTCATAAATTTGCTAAATATGCTGTTCATATCACAGATTTGTTGGTATGAATGGAAAATATTTTTCTACACTTTAATGCTTCAATTCTAGCCGATGTTAGCTAAGTTTTATCATCAAAGTTTACAAAATTCTTCTAAGAAAAAAAAGCTAATGTCACTTAATTAAATTTGGTTAGAATAGTAGGTGGTCCCCAAGATTGGTTTTCTTTTGAGGTGTGTCTGTGGATAGATAAAGATTGGTTTGATAAATCACGGAATAGGAAGATTGCTTAAATTGAGAGGACAATATAATAATTAATATAGAAGATAGGTTTGCATATATAGGAAAAAAACCGCAATGTCCTAATTAAACTTAGACTATAATCAAAGCAACAGGCACTTTGGAACCATATTTCATTATCAATGACAAGAGAGTGGCAAGACTCAGAGGTAGCACTCAACAAGGCTTGGCTTTAGAGTTATTGAAGGAAGAACCTAAAACTTCATGCAATGGTCATTGCATCATCGACAGGTGTTGGGGAATAGAGGCAGGCTATAGGAGATAAATTTATTTTGAGCCCAGAGCAAGCACATTGTATCATCGACAAGATCAATTCTAGGCATGGAATGTGAGAAAGCCTATCCAAATAGCCATTTGAACAATTCACAAACCTATGAAGCCACAGTTCCTGGTCGAAGTGATAGCCAATTGGGTAGCCTTTTTATGTCCCCTTTTAAACATGAAGGCTAAATTATTAAATGGGACACTTTACCTGGAATCTCTCTCTTTTTTCTTTTTCATTTTTTTTTCTCTCTCAAATTTGTCAATCAACCTATTCCTTTCAATGTTGTCCATTGTATCTAACTAATTGTGGTCAGCATTATTTTGGTTAGTACCCAGAACCCTGTGAAAGGGGATAATGTTTGCATTTTTCATTTTTGTAACCCCCACCACCCCCCCCCCCCCCCCCCCCCCCCCCCCTTTTTAAATTTTTTTTTTAACCCTACATTTCGGCTCTAAATAATCAATGATGAAGTCAGAAATTTGGCATTTGAGGGGATCGGGTAAAAAATGAGATGATTAATAGCATTCTTTTTTCTTTGTATGTATTTATTTATTTTATATGAATAGTACTATAAACATAACAAAATATATAAATTAATTATTTATAATCTAATGTGTACTAAAAAATATACATATTAAATTTCAACAAATAACTTGAACCAAGTTGACAAATTTTTTTTTGATATATACTTATTAATTAGCTTATTTTTAGGTAACTATTTTTTATGAGAAAGGAGGAAATTTTTTTTTCCCATTATTTTTTGAGATAATTTTCTAGATAACTATATATTTATTATAATTTTATAAATTTCAAATTAATTTAAGTAATTGGATATCACAACAAAGTATTATATCTCTATTAAAGACTATAAAGAAACTTAGGCTTTTTTATAAAAAAATTATATATTTTTATAACTAATATTATTTGTAGATATATAAAGATTTTAATTGGGATTTGGGGCCATAAATCTATATACTTAATAGTTTTTAAAATTTTTGGGACCACTGATATAGAATCATTACATTTTTAGAATTTTTTAAAAATTTGGTGGAGGTCAATTTTTAACTTTTTAAAAGGAGGTGAAATCTAGTGTGGATACAAGATCTGACATTCAAATTACCTACTTTGATACCATGACAAAGTTTTAGTTATTTCAAGAGTTTAAATTGTTAGAGAATGAAGAATTTAATCATTTAACAGTTATTTTGACAGCAAACACCAATCCCGTGAATCATTAGCGATTACAGGTGGAATCCATATTATATATGATGAGTCAAATCTGAGTCTTTTTTACAAAAGTAAATAAGTACTGAAGCTAGATTCTTTGTTTCACCATGTCCTACTAACTGATATTTCAAGAATTCAATACATAACATTGTATTGAGCATGATATATATTAATATATCTTCTACATATCCAATAATTGCCACTCATCATTAAGGCCATACTTATTTAACATAATTTATTCACAGAAAAAAAAAGAATCTTTTTAAATTTCTATTGCAACTTTTTTCTCAATGCCCCCATTGCAATCTGACCCTCACAGTGTGTAAAGAATCCAAGTCGGCATGCAACAAGGAGAACAGAACTTGTTTCTGAAAGTGCCCATATCATCTCTCCACTTGTATTTCTTGGTGCCCAAAGGCTATGATAACAACAAATATTAATAAATTTAAAGAAAAAGTGAAGCTTTGTACTAATTATTAATGATTTGATCTGAGTTTCCATATAATTATGTTTTGTATAAGACAATAGAAGTTTAAGCATGCATATATAAAAATACAAATAGAGATGCAGATAGCCGTCCACATATGATAATACTACAAAAAGTAGATTCATGTACCTTAATGAGGAGATCTAAAATAAATCTCATCATTATATGCTCATTGCTACTATTCTAAATTCTGCATATAACGACACATTGTCTTAACTAAATATGTATTTCATAAACTAATATATATATATATATATATATATATGTTGTGATTTGAGAAATGGGGTTAAATTTTATAATATCAAAGGTGGAAAGCATTTTACCTAACTAGTTTTAGGAAACCCTTTTAACAAATAAGTCCTAAGGAACCACCGACCTTTAATATCCTCTACTATTTAAGTAATTTTTTACGCCTTTTTGACCTTCTGAAAGATCAAATTAGATTAGGGCCGTGTTTTTTTAAAGCATATATACTTGCAAGATACTAAAAGGTTTCTATTCTACACATTTGATTAGAATTAAATTTATGTTAAGTCACTTTATGATAATTGTCTTTTACTATCATGTTAAGATATCAAATGTTTATTTTTGAAAAAAGTTTAGCTTCAAATGGTTTTTATTTTATTTATGTAAATAAGAATTTTTATTATCAGATTAAAATTCTAATTGATTTTTTGTAAAAAAATAATTCAAAGTTCAAAACCCTAAATTTTTTATTAGACAACAATTGATTTTTGTCCTTTATTTTTGATGTAGGCATGATACATCAATCATAAATTTCTTATTTGACGGTAATAGACTTTATCAATTAAGTTAACAAAATTCACCTCAAAACTTAATCTTTGACTTATGTGTTTTCACAGGAGCATTCAAGAGTACACAATGATCTTACACTTCTATTAACATGACAGATTCCTCACTTTTTACATAAAATTTCCATACCCATTTACTTTGTTAGTGAGTGAGTTACAAATAAGTGCTGGTACATCTTTATTTTTTATTCAAATGTTGTTGGGATTTCTGCAATATTCTTTTGCAATCAAGAATTGTGATCTCATCAGCACTATACTCGTCAAATCACAGATCTTCAGGTTAAATTATGGAAATTATTGACGACATTTCAAGTTGTGGCTTTTGGGTCAAAAGGGACAATCAAATATTTCAGAGTTCAGAGCTAGTTGAGAAGTGAAAATGTGATAGACCCAACCTTATTCAATTGGTGTCCGTCCTTGTATTTCAGTCACGTTTGTCTGTAACTACACTGAAATGATTCAATGTACTGTGTCCATGCTGATTACTGAATTCAATAATGGAAGCTAATAGTAAACCTTTCGGAGTTTCCTGCTGATACTGGCACTCAATAATTGAACTAAACAGTAAAATATTTCAGAGAGGGCTGGGTGTGCATCCTATTCCTACCACATCTTTAAAAAAATGAACCCTAAAGTGTGCCCCAGAAAGAGATAAGAGAGACCATAACTGAGTGCCACATATATATAGAAAAAGTTGAAGGATTTAAAGCGTGATTTGTTTCTTCTCTTTGGTTATGATCTTGACTGGGTTTACTTGATTTCTTATTTCCAGTGCAGCAAAGAACAACAAATTCATGTTGCATATTGATCTTGAAACAATACAATTACTTGCCAAATGATATACTTGGATATATGTATGCATCTTGGTGCAATAAATTAAACTAGTAGGAACAAAGTTTATAATCTTTTAGAGAGTACACCCTATATGCCATGAACACCTTAGTGTTACTAGGGTTTTGGTCACAATATATTCTCTTATGTATCTGAAAAAGAACATGTTTTCCTGGATGCTCTTTTAGAGTGATAAAAATTTCAAAATTCAAATAAAAAACCACGATATACATGTCATATTTTGTATTTAAAGAGATATGTAACATATACATATGAGTATTAATGTGTGAATGTGACTGGGACAGGTTTCAAGTTTCAACTTAAGCTGAACAGTGTCTGATAATTATTATAAAGGCAGTGTCATAGTCATCCTTCTTTTCTTGTAGCCCCATTTATTGCCCTTGTCTTTTGCTTTCCGTTCCTCCTCACTGAAAAATGCTCTTTGCCTCCCTTTTTTTCTCTTGTTATAACCTTTTGTCAATGTATTTGCAAGTCTCTCTTTCTATCTGAACTGCAACTAAACTAGGGTTTTCCTCCTTTGAACACAAACCCAACAAAGGAATTTTAATCTCTCCCAATGGCTGCAGCAACATCTTTTTCCTTGGGAATATCAAAGAATAGATCTTGAAAGAGTCTACACAGACAGCAGGAAAAAAAAAGGTAATAGTATTCTTTCTGACCATAGAAATCAACACAAAAAGGTAAGTACATAACTACATATAGTTGCAGCCTCTCTATTATTATTTTTCTTATAATTAATTTTCCTTTCTTTTAAAATAGAATGTTGCTTGAATTTTTGGGTTATAGAAATTGATCCAGGGTTTTGGTTTATGGAATTTGATAGGTAGAAAGTTCTTACAAAAGGAAAAGGTTGAAATTACATGACTGGGTTCCTATGCTCCATTGGCTTATATTAAAAGATAGAAAAAAAAACCCAAGAGAGAGAAGGGATATTCACATGTGGTAGCTAGGTGGTGTAAACTAATTGCCATGAAATCCAGGAATTTAAATCTGTGGTGGTGGTTAAAGTGAAGGAGGTACAAGCACATAGAAAGAGAAAGGGAGAGAGAGATTCAAAGGACAAGCATATTGTATGAATTTAGGAACTGTTGACCAAATTCAGGAGAATCCTAACACAGGGAACCATCCTTGTCTTCATGTGTCATATTAATTACTTTTTTTTGTTTGTCAGAAAAATAAAAAGAAAAAGCGAGAAGGGGGGGGGGGGGGGGGGGGGGCTGTTTATCAGCATTCAAGATGTAATGTTCATAAAGTAGTAGTACTCATGTTCAAGAAAAACTTTCTACCAAAAAAAAAAAAAGAAAAATGTTCAAGAAAAACAGCTTAGCAGGCAAAAAGTAAAAGAACTTTGAAAGTAAGATAGCAGTAGATTTTTAGGTACCTATATATATAGACAAGGTAGCGTGGTACTAACCCTAGTTCTGCTGTCCCAGAAAATCACCAAGTTAAATTCAGGAAAAAAGAAAAGGTTTTGTCATGTTCAACCATGTCAGAATATATATTCTTAAGGAAAATTCTTAATTTACATGAAAAGTGAATGTGTTATTCCTTGAAAGGAAATTACAAAAATAAAATAAAAAACAACAAGATGAAAACTTATATATGGCTTCCAATTTCAAGTGAATTTGCAATAAACTGCTTGATGGATCAGATGGGTGATTTTTTGCTGCAGGTGAAATATTTATATGGCCTCTTCTTCTAGCTACTCCAATTCTCCCTGTGCTGCCTGTAAATTTTTAAGAAGAAAATGCATGCCAGATTGCATTTTTGCACCATATTTTCCACCTGAGGAGCCACAAAAATTTGCCAATGTTCACAAAATATTTGGTGCAAGCAATGTTAGTAAGCTTCTCAATGAAGTCGCTCCTCATCAGAGAGAGGATGCTGTAAACTCTCTGGCCTATGAAGCCGAGGCACGGATAAAAGATCCAGTCTATGGTTGTGTTGGAGCCATCTCAGTCCTACAAAGGCAAGTCATTAGGCTCCAGAAGGAATTGGATGCCACAAATGCAGACTTGATCCGTTATGCATGCAATGCCAATGAAATGCCTACATCATCCCAGTTTGGAAGAAGAAATATGAGCCATGGAGGAGGTTCTTTTGGTCAAAATTCTGGTATGTATTATCATTATTCTCCATGGAATAATGAGCCTGGTGAGGACAGCAATGAGAGAGGAGGAGAAGGTAACATGTAATGTAAGATGGATTGTGTCATTCTTATGTACCTATGGCTATCTTAGGACATCTATTTAAGTTTTCCTATTGAAAAGGGAACATGGTATGCTAGGTTGTGAAACCCCTCTACACAGAATATGGGGTACGACTACTGAATGCTACTAAACTTTTCATAATTGAGAAATTAGCAACTTATCATAGTCAAGTTTTTGGTGTAGCATATGGGAAGATTTCTATGTAAAGCTCTTGGTGTAATCTATGCTTGGTTAATTTTGTACATTGCTTGAGTATTATTTGGAGCATGTACATTGGAATTTTCTGTTTCTTTTTTGCCTATCTTTCCAAGTGATATGTTATGACTCAAGTCCAGTAATCAGCTTGCCTATCAATCAACTCTCCCATACCCCATATAAGTAAAAATTTTGTGCATTGGGCACACCTTTTTTTTTTTTAATATGTATAGTTTCTCTCGAATATGTTCCAACCTTTTCTTTAGCTCAGTTATAGCTGTCCTTCGGATTCAGAAGATTATATTATCACTTCTTTTAATAAACAAAGCAATTCTGAAGACCCAAGTTATATATCTATGTATGCCCATAGATTATAATAATGATTGAGGGTCCCCTTCAGTTTTGAGGCCACCAACCTAACATAGTTTATTTAACCACCAAACTTATAGCTCAATGGTCCATGGCACTTGGCACTGCATAATCGGGCCAGTAATTTTTCAGTAGGCCTCTAGAATCTTATTGGTTTATGAAATTATTATCTTAACTAAGAAACTAAAATCTTTCTTAATGTTCCAATGACATCATGTACAGGGTAGCACCAGTAGTTACATCATACACATCAGCTTGGTATACAGTTATAGTTAAGGAAGCTGATGCAAATTATGCACCTCAAACCTTACTTATGCAACAAATCATAATTGTACTTCTTATATTATCTTTAAGAGACATGCTCTATGGACTATAAATGGACATTTATAATCTAGTTAAGTCTTAACCAGCTATAATGCAAATAATTTATCAAGTGACAATAGAAAGGGAAAAAGGAAACACACATCTCATCCAACTAATAGGTTATCCTTTTTGTCCACGCTCATTCATAGGCCCTAAGTGTGAACCAGTGGAAACTGTAATGAGATTCTTAACTTTTGGCACATCAAATCTTCAGGCTCCTTACAACTTGCTTCAACTCAGTATATGATTTTCAATATTCAAGGACAGAGAAAAAGTGACACTGCAAATGTGTTGACTTTTCTAAAATTTTATTTTAAAACTATACATAATATGTGTAATCTTTGCTCGTAAAATTCAAGTTTTTCATTATAACATTGTCATTGTCTGAAGCAGTAAGTCACACAGATGCCTATCCATATAGGATCCATACAAGTATTGTTCTCCCATGTGATAAGGGCACAAAAATCCCTTGCTGCGAATCATAATTGGATATTGAACCTTTGACTTCCTCTACCCATGATAATAGTATTATTTAGGATAAAGTATTCCAACCTCCTCTAAAATTTTACAAAATATCACTCCTCTCAAATGTAACATGAAATAAAACCCCTCTTCCTTTGAGTTTGTATAAAGGCAACCATTAGGCTTTTATTATTGGAATATCTCATTTTTTAAAAGAGTTCTATTAATTTATACATACCTAAGTGGGGAGTATCGCTCCTTCATAAACCTCAAAGGAGGAGCGTGTCATTTCATTTACATATAATTCAGGTAAAATTCTTCTGTAAAAATGAAACATTACGTTAGCGAATTAAATAACATTTTGAGAAGTTGTGAACTTTAATGTTGCATTTATACAAACCTTAAAAGGAAGAAATGTCAATTATACAAACGTTAATAGGAGTGTATTTTGACAAATGTAGATGGAGGGTAGTATAATCTATCCCATTATTTATCATTTCTAACCTCTTGAAAAATGCAGTAACCCCTCTCCCCTCAACTTCTGGAGTAGCACACATTAATATTAGTTTGATAGCTTCCTTAACAATAAGAACATGATTAAGCACGCGTTTGAATTTAATTATTTTTATTAATTTATTAGCTTATTTATTTAAATATAATTTAAATAAACTCTTTTTCTAATCTAGCTAATGGTAAGAAAGACACCTTTTCTGTTTCATCAATTTAATCCAAAATAATCACAAACTTGGAGTGATTAGTTAAACAAATTTATATAATTCAGAATGAAAACAATGAGAGGTTGGGACAAAAGAGTCAAGACTGTGTATATGCTATCAAATTATTTCATTAGATAATTGAGAATATTAGGAGAGTGTTATTCTTTCTTAAAAAAAAAAAAAAAAATACTAAACCTATATTTGGCATTAAAGATTGTTATCTTCCAGAATTGGACATTATATAACATTAATCTTTCATCATTGGTCATTCACATTTGGTATACCCAATAATTATTATGATAATAGTTGTGGGAATAACAATTTTCAATTGATAAAGTAAGATATACATGGAGAGAGAGAAAGAGAGATAGTAGATGAACATGTTGACAAGAAAGATACTTTATGTCTCTCTTTCTCATGCAAGAGCGAGCACGCGCACTGCATACGCTTAAAACACTAACAGAATTGTGCATTTGGAATGTCTTAATCTGAGACAATGAGTCCTAGGTCATGTCTATCGCTCTCCAATTTATGGGCCACCCCCACACAACCGCCCAAAGGGTAAAAATGACCCAAAAGTGTAGTCCAAGACCAAGACCAAGACGTGCTCTCTTTCTCTCTCTCAAAGTTGCAATCTAAGGTGATTGATTGATTAGACATTGCCCAAAGCCAGATGAGCTTGTGCACATGCCCAAGTCTTAATCAGGGACGACATTCATTCAACACAACTTCAACTTCTTCAATAGACCTATATATATTTGAAGTGAACCACACATGACTGCTCAACTGCATGGCATAGGCCTCTATTGTGGTCGACAGCGGCCGGATTTGAAGGACTCTCACACGAGCTTTGGCTTTCATGGAATAAAGAGAGTTCAGAGCATGTGGCTAGGGATGGAGAGTGAGATTGGACGTGCCATTGAGGGATCATTTAGACATGTGATGATAAGATTTCGTGTTTATGTTGGACATTTTCAAACTTATTATTATGACTTCTGTAATTATTCTCCGACATATGTTGATGTGATTTACATTTTATATATACGACGTATATAATTTTACGTATTGTGTTCATGTTTAAAATGTGAAATGAGTGATGTATATGGACAATGTACAATAAGGAATATGAAAGAATCAATGCTTTAATGAATCTAAGATTTCTAATAGATAACCCTAAGAAAGAAGAAATAAGGGAGAAATTTATTTGTTTTTATTTTTATTTGTTGAAATTGAGGTACAATATCATCTTTTCCGTCTAATTCAAAAGTAAAATTATAACAATACTAAGTGATTGTTATAAATATGACGTGGACAAAAGACATATGTTTCAATTTGAAACTTGAAACAAGAATTACTCTATTTTTCGGTGGAGGAATATTGTGACATGAATGTATACATTCACGTTCAAAGGTACAATTACAATAATATTCAATGATAGCAAGAAGTATGGTGTGGACAAAAGATCATCCTAAAGGTTGAAAAAAGGAATTACCTTATGTTTCAATAGGGAAGAGAGGAGAGGAGAATGATGACATGAATATTACATTTTCCTCTTTTCTAAGTTCTTACCATATGCCCAAGGGTTGTTGGGGGAGTGGGTCATTCCCCCTTAGTTCTTACACATAACGTTCATAATTTCATGCACGATGTCCATATTTAAAACGTGAAATGAGTGATATGTACAAATGATATACAATGAGCGTGAGAAAATCAGTGCCCTTATAAATCTAAGATTTTCAATGGATAGTCTTTAAGGGAGAATGAAGATATTTCTTTGTTTTTCTTTTTATTGGTTAAAATTGAGGTACAATATCATCTTTTCCATCTAATTCAAAAGTAAAATGATAACAGTATTAAGTGATTGTTATAAATATGATGCGGACAAAAGGCTTATGTTTCGGTGGGCTGAAACAAGAATTGCCCTATTGTTCGGTGGAGGAAAAAAGAGAGGAAAATTGTGACATGAATATATACATTCATGTTCAAAGGTAAAACAATAGTAATATTCAACAATGGCTAGAATTATGGTGTGATAAAAAGATAATCCTAGAAGGGTCGAAAAAAAGATTTCTCTTATGTTTCAATAGGGAAGAAAGGTGAGAGGAAAGCTGACATGAATATATACATTTTCTTCTTTTCTAAGTTCTTACCATATACGCAAGGGTTGTCGGGGGAGTGGGCCATTCCCCCTTAGTTCTTATATATAATGTCCAAAATTTCATGCATGATGTTTGCATTTGCTATTGGTATCCACATTTAAAACAGGGTGATGTGTATGGAAGATATACAAGGAGTGTGAGAGAATCAATGCCCCTATAAATCTATGATGTGGAAAAAAGACCTATGTTTTGGTGGTTTGAAACAAGAACTACCCAATCTTTTTTGGTGGAGGAAAAAAGAGAGGAAAATTGTGACATGAGTATATGCATTCATGTTCAAAGGTAAAACTACAATAATATTCAATGAAGGTTAGAAATAAGACGTGAACAAAAGATCATCCTAGAGGGTTGAAAAAAGGAACTACCTTATGTTTCGATAAAGAAGAAAGGAGAGGAGAATGGTGATATGAATATATACACCATTCTCTTTTTTAAGTTCTTACCTTATACCTAGAGGTGGTTCCAAGGGGTGGTTGGGGGGAGTGGGCCCTTGCCCCTAGCCAACCAAAATCTCACCCTTCCCCCTCTCCCTTCGCCCCCTCCCCCCAATATGTGTATATATATATATTGCTTCCTCATTCTTTTTTTTTTTGCTCTTTTTTATTTATTTATTATATACTATTGTGTCTCTTTATATGTCAAACTTTATAAGAAAAATAGAAAGAAAATATTTCCTATTTTATCAATGCTTTTTAAGATTGACAAATTATAAAAGAAAAAAAAGGAAAATAAAGAAGCAAAAGTTTTAATTGAAGAGAAACAAATCAAAAAAATAAAATTTAAAAGTATTGGGAATTAAATTTTTTATGTAGCAATTTTTTTATTAAAAAAAAAAGTGTAAAAGTAAGAAAATTTGAAAATAATTATACAATAAACTCCATAATTTGCTATTATTTTCAAGTTAAACTTTAACATTATATATATATATATATATATGTTATAATTTAATCATTTTACGAGTTGAAAAAAAATGACATAATTAAGTTGTACATGAAATTTATCTAATTATTAAAAATTATTGCATGAGCATTATAAATGAAATTTTGACTATAAAAAAATCTACAATATGGTTTGTTCATATATATTGTTAAAATAAAAGAAGAAAAATAAAAGATTTAGAAAAAGAAAATGGAAGCAATAAAAAAGAAGAAGCATGGTTTGGCCTAACGGCTTGCATCCACAACGGAAATCCTTTGGCAACTATATCTTACTATTTAGAATTGATTATTTTATTTTATTTTTACAATGAACTCTAAGTAGAGTACATATAAGAACTAAAGTTGATTCATGAGAGTCATCCTTTGATTGGACTAAAATCAAGGATGATTAATGTTCCTTGATTTTAGTCAGTCAAGAATATCAACATATGCTAAATGTGATACGCACGATACAATAAAAGCCTAACAAATAAGCACGATGTATATGTTCTCTCTCTTTCTTTTTCTTATTTTTACATTAAAATGCCGCTTAGTATTTATATAAGTGACATTTTGTTGTCTATATTGGTCTTAAGTATATAAACAATACGTATGTGTTGTGTACTTGCATGATATGTATGCATCTATATATATCCACAAATGCATGGAGGTAAATGTATCGTTATAGTTTACCAAAAAAAAAAAAAATGTATCGTCATAAAACTTTTTTCCCCTAAAGTCAAATCATTGTTCATTCATATTGACTTTAAATCAGGGATATTGACGTTGTCACTTATCCCCTTCAATAAAGTTTTGTCTATTGAAAACAAAATCAAAAGCTATTCTTCTGATGATGATGATCTACATAAAAGTCAAATAAAATTGACTCGGGGTTAAGACTTAAGATTGAGATTAAGGGCTTCGGGTTTAAAAAATGGTGGTGAAAAAAAAAAAAATTAAAAAATTAAAAAAACCTTGTGGTTTCAACTTTTGAGCCGTTTTAAGTTTTTAGCACTATTTAGTGTCTGTTTGATATTTCGTTTTGAAACCAAACTTTTTTAAGGTATAATTTTTTTAAATCTTACTTTTATCTGTGTACTATAATTTTTTCAAACAGCCAATTTTTTCTTTAAAAAACTAAAGATTATAAACTATTTCTCTCTCTCTCTCTCTAAAAAAAACTATATTATACTAAATGGGCACCTAATCTATTGCGTTTTAGGCCTTTGTCAAATCTACACTGAAGCTGAAGTCATAAGCCCAAAAAAAAACCCAAAACAACACCCTCATAAGTCATAAGCCCACAAAAGTAAAGCACTTTCCTTCGACCCAAAATGAATTTACCATTTTGGATTTGTACCGCTATGTGCGCGCTTGGATATCGCTTATTTTGCTGAAAATTGAAAACAATAAACAAATAATAATAAATCACTGTTCATGATTGAAAGTACTGTTCATATGCTTGATTGCACTGCTCATGTCCCATGAACAGTGCAATAGGCTCTGCTTTAAAAAAAAAAAAAAAAAAAACTGAAAACGTAAATAATCTGGACGTGGACGCACAAACCTAACCGACCCTATATAATATACACACTTGCCTAGTCTTTTTTAAATAAAAATAAATTGGTATTGGTTATTGTGGTGAGGTGAAAATAAATTGGGATTCTCTTTTTTTGAAATTATGAAGGAAAAAAAATTGAAGATTTAAAAAACTGTATTTAAGAGAATGATTTAAAAGACTGTATTAAAGAGAATGATTTGACTTCGTTTCATTTCTAAGCCGTGTGAAAAGAGTTAAAAATGCAAAGATATGTTCATCATTTTAATTTTAATTTCTATTTGAAAAAAATTTCATCAATTTTAATTAAATCCACTATCAAAGGTCCTTTCTCTGTTTGTGAAACTGATAAAAGTACTTTATTAAGTTTTAATTTTTACAAATCTAATGTATTGATGATATCGCGTCATGTAATATATATAAATTAATTAATAATGCTAAAGATACAAATTATTTTACAAAAAAATTTACAAATTGCTGATGTGGTGAGTGATTATTGGTAAATGAAAAAATGATATTAATGGTGGGTTTAGATGAAAACCAATAAGAGATTGACTACATCAATATTTTGTAAAAATGTTGTAAAATAGTTTGTGCCTGTAGCATTACTCTTAATTAATATCATCGTATGTTAGTTATTTAAGACCAAAGGGGAATAGGGTCTACTAGACTATACTCCTGTACTGATGTAAATAACTATGATTGAATTTACTGTTTTTATTTAAAATTAGTCTGAAATCCATGCATATTCATAAATACATTTTCAAAAACCTAGCTCTTAAAACATTTCTTCTAATAGTTCTACAACACACCTTTTTATCGTTCATATAAGAAAATCCATTACTATTTAGTCTATTTACCGGTCTTAATTGCCTATGATTTAGCCAGAATTCTAGCTCATGAAGACATCATTTAGCGTACCAAACACTCAAAGCTAGAAGGCAATAAGAGAAACTCCTATTAAGATTTTAAAAAATAAAATACAAATTATATGGAGCTAAATTTCGGTGTATATTAAATTGTTTGTCAAAAACCTTGAATCCAAATGATCTTGTTTTTAATAGACAGTAACTTATTGCGACCTACTCAGGTGGTAACATAAATAATAAATTCTCATGTTATCATATTACCTCATGAAACATGAGGTAGTACGGTAGTTGTAGGGAGTTAAATTATAGTCTCCTCAACAATCCCTCTCTTACAATAACACTCTCGTGACTCGAACTTATGACTTTGACTCTGATATTATTTGTCGGACTATGAACTGTGTCATTTCACCTTAAAACCAATTGGTGATGAGAAAGACACATTCAAATCTTTTATGATTTTCGACATCATATCATGTGGGCCTATTTTTAGAGTGGTTGTAAGGAGTCAAATTGTGGTTCTCCAACATATGCAATGATCTTGATCCAAGATTAAAAAAAAAAAAAAAATTACCTAAAAGATATTTAAAAATTAAAACTACCATATCCAAGGCAGTGATTGAGAATACTATTATTGTAGTACCTTGGCTTTCGAGTTTGACACCAAAGATAATTTTAAAACAACATAAAATCATTTATTATTATTATTTTTTTATGAATAAAAAAATGGAGTCTTTGGTGTGACTCATTGACCTCATGCTATGTTACAACAATAAATAATATAACGTGTATCATTAGAGTCTTCACGGGTCTATCATCGTTGGCATCTAACCATGAAATACTCTCCATGCCTATTCTTCTAGTAATGGGGACCAAACCCACTTGTTTGCAAGCATTAGAATTTAGACATAACACACCAATCTTACATAACAAAAAAACACAAATGTGGCAACATGATACATACCAAAATGCCACCTAAGTTAAACCCTTTTTTCAATATTTTTGTTTATGTTCCTCATCGAAAGCCACCTTGAAACTTGTTCCTCATGCAAAGCCTTACTCACCATGTCACAAATACGTGTCCAAAACTCACACCCTCCACCTCTCTATATATATTAAACCACAATCCCACATCTCTTGCACCATCTCTATCATCTATCTTATATTTTGAGAAAACCCATTGATCATCTTTTCTCTCACTCAAATCAAAAGAACTCACTCAACCATGGCTGAGCGTGATCGTCCAGTACACCGGCTCCAAGTCCACCCACAACACCAATATGAGGGTGGCATGAAGTCCCATTATCAACAAAGGGGTCCATCAACAACCAAAGTTCTAGCAGTCCTTGCTCTCCTCCCTGTGGGTGGGACACTGCTTGCACTTTCTGGCTTGACACTCCTTTGTAGTGTCATTGGGCCAGCTGTGTCCACACCACTCTTCTTCATCTTCAGCCCAGTTCTTGTCCCAGCTGCCATTGTTATAGGCCTAGCTGTTACTGGGATTTTGTGTGCTGAAGCTTTTGGGTTGACTGGGCTTTCATCACTCTCTTGGGTCCTGAATCACATTAGGATGAAGGCCAGAAGGGCTTTGCCACAAGAGGTGGACCAAGCCAAGAGGCGCATGCAGGTCATGGCAGGTTAAATGGACCAGAAGACTAAGGAGGTGGGCCAAGAGATTGAGAGTAAGGCCCAAGAGAAGAGGAGGACATGAGAGGCATGAGGTTTTCAACTTGTGAAGTCACATCTTACAACTTGGAAAAAGAAAGAAAGATCAAGAAAGAGAGAATGGTTTGAGAAGTAAAGATGTGAGAGATGGAAAAGAAATAATGTTTTATGTTTGTTGTGTAGATGCACATGTTTGTTTTATGTAATTGTTGATGTGTTTTAAAGGTAGATAAGTTTGGAATTGAAGTGCTCTTGAGAATTTTTTTTTGTTTATTATTATTATTATTTAATGTTCTATATGTTTCGCTTAGAAGTGTTTTCAAATGCTTTCATTTGAAAACACTTTCAGGTGTGTTTGGTGTGACAAGCACAAATCACTAAAAATCGCGGTTCTTGGTCCGGCAGTCCAAGCTAGTGAAGTGAAAGAGAGAGATAGAGACAGTGAGGCATATACATTGAAGGGAAGTAAGGCATATATACAAGTTGTAACATAAGAAGTGCCCTTTGGAGAGATTCATTCATTAGCACCACCCAAATCATCCATCAAGTTTTCACAACTTGAAGCTTGAAAAAAGCAATGGTAATAGGGCGTCAGTCGTTTAAAGTATATTAACATATGAAGACCAAGCAGCTGTGAACCCATTTAGCAATTCTGTATAAGCACTTCTCTGGTACTTAATATTAATAGAGGCCAGAATTTCTTTAGGCTGGGTTCCAAAATAAATTTGAGGCCCTTGACGACGATACTTTTTAAGGCTGCATTGCCTCCAAACACATTTCTGGCCACAGCGTTTGTTGATTGCAATAAAACCCCTGGGGTTTTACCCGTTATAAAAAATTGTCCACTAAATTCATTTAAATTCTATTAATTAGGTTTTTTTTTTGGATAGGTTTTTAATTCTATTAATCAGTGTAACCTAAATTATTTTAAATATAATGAACAGCTAAATTCTGCTTTATAAATTATAATTGAAAGAAAATGGTCCTGTGCATAACACAAGACAAGGGTACTTTTTTTTTTTTTTGTGTCAACTTGAGTTAATAGAAATGAGGGATGGGTCAGTTTGAACAATTCTAATAGTAGCACAAGAAGTCAGTTATCCCAGGATCTTTTTTGCATTTTGCCCCCATATTTTGCTAAGACAACCAACCAAACAAAACCCAAGGCATATATGTAAACTCTTTTTTTTTCCCATGAGATGGTTGAGAACACAAAATTTCCAGAATATATAGCCAGATGTAGCATCAAATAACAGGGACAAGACCAAAACTTTTTAACTGCAGGCAGTATAAAAATAAATACTAAAACCGCCGTAGTTACAGAGTTTGTGATTTAAGCAAGGGATGAAAAATGGGGGGGATCATTGAGATGTAAGTTCGGATTGGGTTGGAGCTTCAGTGTCCATAGAAATAGAAGCAGAAGCAGGGTCAGCATTTAACTTGGAATTGTCGGGTATCCAAAACGTAAGAACAGTTGATGCAGCAACAAACATGGCTCTACGAGGAGCCCACTTTAAGCACGATGCCACACCAATGTGGCTGTTCCAGCTTGCCACCTGCAAACTCAAGTAAAATAATGGTTAGTCAATATGATATTTGAGCATTGCTCATTGTGGTGATCTAACAGCATATTGTAATCAATTTGAAAAGAATGGATATCAAGACCAAGTAAACTAGGATTTCTGCAACGTAATTGCATACATAGGTCGCTAAGTGCTGACACTGACATGACAAGGAAACACGACATGATCATTCTTGAAAATTTTCGATAACGCATGCAGAAGTGTTCTTAGCATGTCCATGTCCATGTCCAACTTGTGTCTGACAAGGACATGTCGGGGATTTTGGAGTATCCTGTGCTTATAAATTGCATATCATCAGAAAACATTTTATTTTTTAAAATGGGTTTCCACTAAAAAGAAATTTAATGATATCAAATGCTCACAAGACAATGCATGTAGATTCGCCATTATATCTAGGTAGATATTTATCACATAAGCAGTATAAGTGAGTTTTTTTATCCCTAAAGAATGATCTTAGGTAAAGCCTTTTGTATCCACTATTAATGAACTCCCCTTGACTCCAAAAATAAAGTAACTCTCCAGTTTAGGGAGCTATTGATCTCAAGACCATACAAGACACCATAAAAGGGGTTTTAATAATTATCCTAACCCACCAAATCAATTGAGCGCAAGGTTTTGGAGAATCGTCCATCCTGTAGTGCTCGATATATGAACAACAAAAGAGACAATCCCTTGAGATTTCTCTTCTACAGACACAATAAAATCTCACAAGAAGTTGAGGTGTCAACCCACCATAGGTCAAAATAAAATAAAAATATTATACTCCGACACAACATAACTCAAAATAAGGGTGATGTGAAAATGTTGTGAGATTTTGTTGTGTCCTAGACTTTCTCTAAACAAAATATTAAGCTCCTAAAAAGTCTTATATGCACTTCTATGTGATAGATGAGCACAAGTTTTATCAAAAGAACTCCATAAGGCAGAAAATTAAAACAGATTGATACCTCATTTCGCCTGTTTATGCTCCAAGCATGCATGGTTCCATCTCCTGAGCCTTAAAAGAGAGAAAAATTAAGCTTAGTTCTGATGCTCGCAACAAGATACAGATGAAAAATCAATATGGAATTTGCATCTGATTAGCATTACTAAATTGCAAAAAAAAAAAAAAAAAAAAAAAAAAAAGAAGAAGAAGAAGAAGAAGAAGAAATCATTGATGCTAAAATCAAATTTGATGTATGGTCATCTATCAAAAGTTATCAGTGAAAAATGACTTAAAAGTCAATCCAATTCCTGAAAAACATGTAGATAAATGTTCTCAGAATAAGGTTATTAAGGATTGGGGCAGAATTACATGGGCCGCAAACTACAAAGTATTAAAATTAGATGCAAAATATATATATAAAGTAAGGTCTGGCATAGAACAATATGGGCAACAAAGAACTATCACAATTCATTGTAATGGTTAGTTTGTGAAAACTCCAATGATAAATATTTACAATTGGTATTGAATAATCATTCTAGTATTTAAGAAAGAAAATAAAATTTATAGTTCTATACATATAAAAGACAATGCAATTTCTATTGTTCATCTCTCTTTTTGGAAAACAAATTTAGGTAAGTTGGAAGTAAAATGAGTAGATGAGAAAAATCTGAACATGGACTAGATGCTATGTGTGATTTTGTACAGAAAATATTGTCATTAAATACCTGAGACCACGTACTGGCCATCTGGTGTAAATGTTGCCTCTATATTTGCTGTCGGAGATGGTTCCAAACTGAACCCACAACGCTGCACAAGGGAAAGATTGAAAAGTTAAAATAAACAAAGTCTATATATCACAAATACAACACTATGAACGAGACAAATTTATGACAAAGATTAAAAAAAAAAAATTTGCGAATTTGGGTGGTCAACCTTCTCTCCTCCATATGCATCAAGAACATATATGTTGTTATTAGTCGTTGTCAATAGCATTGATTTTCCATCGTTGCTAAATTTGATATCGCAAACTTCAGCAGTATCTCCACCAACTAAAAAGGTGTCAAAGGGACCCTGCATTTGGAAAAATGATATTAAGGTTTTTACATACATATTGGAAAATGGAGAATCAGAACAATCTGTGTAATGTAAGAACCTTATCATAGGAACGTGAATCAAACAATTTAATAGCACCCCCTTCCATTGCCACAGCAAAAACAAGGCCTTGTTGGTCATATGCAACGGTAGGTCTACCACGCAAGCGAAGAATCCCCTGAAAACTATAATGGTAAGCATAAATCATAATTGTAGTTTTTTTTCTTCTTTTTTAAAAATATTTTTTATTTTTTACATGTGAAAATGCAGATCAAATTAAGGGATACTCCAACTTCTATCTCTTGGTGGACCTCGAACTCGTGACCTTACCCTCAATCCCATTATTGAAGAGGAGAAAATGCCATTTGAGAGATCATTGGAAAAAGGAAACAAAGGAACCAGTAAAAATAATTAAAAAGAAGCAGAGCTTATTGGTAATTATTTCAGCTTCTCTTGATTACTTCTCTGGCATTCACCCCACAATTTTCATATGATCATAAGAAACAAGAAACCAACCTGGCAAGCATTTACACGAAGATCCCATATTCTAACACTGTGATCAAGAGAACCGGACATGAAGCTATCATTGATTGGAGACATGCAGAGGGAAATGACTCTAGAACAAAAGATTTTACAATATAATCAATAATTCAATATCACAACCTAGCAAAAGAAATACAGGAAAAAAAAAAAATACAAGTATTGATAAAACAGGCCAAATAGAGATTAAGAGGTTAGAACAAAAAGAGAAAGGTTTTTTTTTTCTTTTGGGCGGGAGGTTCTAAAACATATTGAGCAAATCTTGAAAAGATGAAGTGGCTTTGAATGCATATACTTTGTATTGGTTCTTTCTAACTTTATCATTTTCTAAGTGGCTTCTTGCCAAAAGGTAAAAAATCTATTATACTGTTCCAAATGTACCATTTATGATAATGAGCATGTTCTTTTACAAACAGATAAAAAGTTTATTGAATCATCTTTCCAGATTATAAAACATCAGTACCATTAAGTCATGGGTTCCAAACCTCTCTTTATGCCCTTTGAAGTAACGAAGGCACCGATTATCATACATTGATAGATACCGCAGGGATTCTGGCAAGTTAAACCAAAAGGAAGAAAAATGACATCAGTTCTCACATAGAACCACTGAAACAGGAACTTCAAACCATCTTCTCTTTACACTAAGAAACTCACCTCCAGTAGACTCCAAATTGTATCTTGAAGAACATATAACAGAGTTAGGGTGGTGGGTAAAGCATATACGATCAGCACCATGCTTCCTATGATACGTGGTCTTGACCAACCTGATGTTCATAACAAATGTTATTATTATTTGGTTTAATAGAAGGAAAAATAAAACCATTGCACTTGGTTATGTATCATTTATCAGGTTACATTTGAAAACACTATTTGCATACAAAAGGGAAGTGCTCCAAGATTGAATATCTCTTTCATTCAATCATCCTCACAAACAATAACATCCTCAGATGGTGATAGAAAATATTGTGAAATCTTATGCAGAAAAACCAAGTGATAAAGCAAAAGAACAACACTCCATCTACACATATCACTAAGTTCAATGCAGTTCATAAGCATTAGTCCAAATGACAGTATTGTACTCCAATTTTAAAAAGAAAAAACCGTATGTTACCAATTGCAACTTTGAACATGGATTTCAAAGGGATCAAATAGGAAATAACACTCTGAATCATAGAGCTATAATGAAATACATGATCAATCAACATTTATCAAATTTGAAAAAAGATTAAAAAAGAAATGGTTTGATCCTCATAGGTTAGTAAGCATATTATATATATTTGAATTCTTTGAAAAGGGCTTGTACACATCTTTTTATGTGTCATTCCCTTTTCCTTTTCTAATAAAATTTTTACTCATGAAAAAAATTAAGCATATTAAAATGATATCTTATAAAATCTATAAACTCTTATTTTCTTTAAAATATACTTTTCATCCCTGAAATTGGTCTAAGTTTAATTTTTTATCCCTTATATTTAAAAAGTTACAATTTTGTCCCTATAAAATTTAAAAGTTCATCCTCCCATTCATGTACTATGAAAAAGAACAAATAGCATACATGGCAGATAAATGACATGGTACATTAAAAAGTTGATGTGGCCTGGAATAAGTTGATGACAGATGTACAGATGGAATGAAGAAATTGATACCTACTAAATTATCTCATGGACAAAATTGCAAGGTTTTAAATTTGGAAGACAAAAACCGAAGTTAGGCCGAATTTGAGGGACAAAAGACATATATCATCAACCTATATACCGTATGCTATAATGGATTAGGACTTTCTAGAGTTCTTACGATAATTCCACCATGGAATTCCTAAAATCCTATCTATTCATCTTGAAATGAGTGAATTGGATTTTGCCTCATCAACATTTAAACAGATATTTACCATCGCCATTACGCTATCTGTTTAAATTATTGATAATTGTAGCAAAATCCAATCCGAACATTTCAAATTGGATGTATAAGATTTTAGGAACTCCATGGTAGAGTTATCTAAAGGATATTAATACTACCGAGTTTGATGAAAAACAAGGGTAACTACCAAAATTCAGTATCAGTGGTCTAGTTTTGATGTGTGGCTTTTTTGGCACTATCCATACTTTATTTTAGCTATTATTTTATATTCTTTAACATAGAAAATTGTTGGTTCAAAATCAAAATTTTCATTAAGTTTACAAGAATAACGGCAAACTGGCAATTTGATAATTTCCAAATTTTCTATAATGAGCCATCCCTTTGTGTTTTGAGTCTCAATAACATGGATAGTGTGAGATTGATTTTAATAATAAGATTACTGTAACTTAATTTAAGCAACGAGGGTGTGATCGCTTAGTGTTTTTCTCTCAGGTTTATTCACTGTTTTTAACAAATTGAAGATCCAAACTTTTCATTACCTAAACCCTTAAACATCAAACAACCCTTCAATATCTCATCAAAATTGGTATAAGAGGCCATTAAACCCCCACACAATGAAACAAATTTGCTGAAACATGTAAGAGTGTGCAAAAAAAGAAAAGAAGAAAAGAAAAGAAAAAACTGACTTAGCATTAGCAATGTCATAGAATCGCACAGAATCATCCTCACTGGCCGTAACAAGTAAATCTTCCTTCCTATGAAAATCAATTGAATTTATCTTCCCAACCTGTAACAATTTATCAAAAAAAACACGGTTCAAGTTTACTATCAATTGCTAAACTTAAAGGAGAGCGAAAAAGAAGAAAGCTTACGAAGTCTGAAAATACAGCTCCAATGGACATGGAGCGCACCGTATCGTCGTCGAGCTCCGTAAGCGAAGTCATAATTTCTTTTTTTGTTTTGTGAGAGAGAGAGAGAGAGAGTGATGATTTGATTTGAGATACAAAGAGAGCAAAGAGAAGAGACAACAGTGTGTTTTTAACCTGACTGACTCACTCACTCACTCCGATTCTCAAAAGGATTTCAAGACCCAAGAAGACAACAGAGACTACGACGCGCCGTTTTGTTATTAACTTGTTGGGCTGGACTTGGCATATATGGATTATTAAACACGACATTGTATAATTGGGCCCAAAACAATATTTGAGACAATGAAGTCCTACAACTCTTGTATGATAAGCCCAATCCATCCCAACACAACCAAAATGCTTTAGGTTAGTTTTTGGTAGGATGATGGGTTGGATTGGTTCTCTTTCTTTTTTTTCACCCTTTTTTAAGTTTGGGTTGGTTGGCTTTAAATAGTTTTAATAGAATTTAATTTAATATATTTTGGTAGTGTAAGATTTAATTTTAATGAAGTTGGAATATTATACTTTTGATTGTGTAAATTTTATTCATTTATTAAGTGATATTGTCACGACCCAAACCTATACTTCAGAATTTAGAGCATGACCGACATGTTAATATCAAGTTTACCTCAATACTAATACGAACAACTAAAATTGAAGGTGCTTATCAAAAATCTTTTTTTGTATTCCTTTTTATTTCCTTACATAAAAGCCATAATATAAAAAATTGATAAAATCTTTGAAACTTCATTTCATTTCGAACTTTGCAAGATTACAACTTGGCTGTAACTTAAGATAATCGTGTAAATATTACATAACTAAACGTTTAGCAAAACTCTTATTTACAAGTCTAATTCCAAAGACATACAATTGGGGTTCAAAACAAACTAAGGTTTTGAAATATATTTGTGCTCAAAAGGATCAAGTACATCTTGATTCCTCCTATGCAGCAAAAAAGCTAAATTATTATACCAAAAAAAAAAAAAAACTATACATTCTAACAAACGAGAATCACAAATTTCTTGCCACTTCTAATACTCTTGCTGCTTCTAGGAAAGAACCTGTGCACTGAAATATAATAGGGTGAGTTACAAAGTCCAGTAAGGTTTTAAGTTCTATGAGCATTTAATAAGAATGCATGTAAATTAAATATTTTATAGATATGTTAGTGTTGATAAAATAATCTTCATACTATTCTTAATAATAACTTATGAACTTTCATACGAAAATACATTATTTTCCTTTTATATAATAATAAAAGGACATAATAAGGAACTTAAATATAATTCAGTAACTTTATCTTTAAATAGACTATACAATACTTTATCATAGACTTTCCATCAGACTTATAACACATTCAACATACCTTTCTTACCATTATACCTTTCTTATAAATTCCAAATAGCTTAATAGCTCATTCATAATATATTAGTCAGTCCAATTGTAAGTCTGTCACAATTTTGAGAGGCTTACAGCACATTGTGCCAGACATCCAGCATTCCCCACAATGCTAGGTAATCCCAGAATCATATCAGAAAGTATCACATCCCTTTCGGTGTGATCAGATCATCAAACATGGGGGTCGATTAACATCCTCCACAAGTTGATCGTTCCCAACAAGGGCGGGTACAGCAGAGTCCTCACCACTTATAATGGCCAATCAATATTTCCATGAAAATGCCAGTACTATAACCCCTACTGGCTGAGTTTAGATCATAACAATGGAATAATCCGAAAACTATATTTTTCTGATAATTATGCTTTTAAATAAATATTTCATAACAGTAGCATATTCACTTCATTTTTAAATATTATGTTCGTGATATAAGTAATAGCATCAACATGCTAGACTTATCATATATATATGATTCAACAATTCATGAACATCTATCTTTACTTAAATCATGCTTATATGTAATAGGTCTAATTAAAAGGTTTTAATACATAATAAATTTTCTAAACAATCCTTATACTTATCAAACGTACATGTCACATATCCCTTACCTGAAAACAAAAGACGCGAGAGATTTGTATAAGAGGAGTTCAAGTGTCCACATTCTTGTTCTCGTCGCCTAAATGAAGGAACAAAATTTATTACTAACAAATCTTCCTAAGTATATAAACTTATACATAAATCACAACCTAACTCTCAACTCAAGAAAATCTTAATTCCCATCACACAAAGGTTCCCCAAATACAAGTACATTCATCAAACACATGATGTACCAAACCATAGAGAAACCAAGGCATAAAAAATTTATCTATGATCCAGACATACCAAAAGATGAGCATACTAATTTATAGCTCAAAACATTCACCTTAACTTTAGAATTAAATTCTCAAAATTAAGTATATCATTTACTGTTTATTGCTTATTTCAGTAGCATATACCTCATTTATAAAATAGAAATAGGCTATCCATTCACATCTAATTTTCGTACAATTTCACAGAGCCACTCATTTGGATGTCTAGTAGATACCATATCAATTTCAAAGTCAAAGTATAAAACCATGATTTAATAAAACTTATACAAGATAACATACTCAAATCTGTCATAACAGAATTTTATTCAACTTAAAAATTAAACCATTATTTTTATATTGATCCAATTGCTGTGAGACCACTTCCATTACAACCATGTGTGTCTTAGAATTCATAAGAACTACTCCCAGCATCCTAATTCACAGAATATGACTTGATCAAGCTTTTTCATGTTGTAAATACTGAATTTATTATAGTGACAGCTTTAACACCTTTCTCACAAAATCATCAAATAATTGCAAATGACCTTCATTTCGTGTGGGTATTTTTATATCTATACTATACATGTTAGAATACATTAATAGGCATCCAATTGACCATAATATTTTCAATCTTTCAAATTGCTAACACAAAACCACAAATTCCAACTTCTAATAATCAAATTAGAGAATATAGAAGAGAAACTAAAGAAAACAATTACCCATCAAATTACTCATAACAGAAAATAATCTTATTTACTTACCCACAACTGAAATTGAAACTTTAGTAAGAGTTTGATTTCTTCTTGGAAAGAGAGATATCTATGGTTTCGATGAGAAAGAGTGGGCTGTTGGTGAGAACAAAGAAAGAAGAAAAAAGAACAGAGAAACAAAAGATATGGAATTTGGTGCAGCAAAGAAAAGATTAGGGAGAATGTTTTGGGTGGGGCACGTGTCTTGCTAAGGGTAATAAGGTGGATGACTCACTCATATACATTTTCAAAATTTACACTTACCACCCCTCCATAACCTTATATTCTAGAAAGGTCTAATGAATAAAATAATTATACACATATACCCCTTACCTTTTAAAAACTTCTTTCTATATCATTAATGTACGGCCCCCGCACCGTGTCCTATATTGGGCCTTGGACCCTGGCTTGGGTATATGGCCCATAAGGCCAGCCTCCCTCTACCTCGCGGCCCACCCCCGGGCCACGCGTGCTGCTGGCCCAAGCCTGGCATCTTCGTCATTTATCGGCGACACCTTACCGAGCATTGATTGATAATATACTCGCGGTAAATCCCGCCCTGTACCTACCCGGCCGTGTCTCGGGGAGGCACCGCTGCCGGGAACTATCGTGGAAGTGGGAACCAAGTTCCAACGCCACCGTCACCGCTTCCCACTCCCACCTAACCACCCACTTACAATCGATAATACTGGACCGCCGGTTGTACCTACTGGCAAGTAATTATGGCTCTCCACTAAACTATGAGCTATAAATACAAGAAGGTTTGAGAAGACAAGGGTTGGAGAATTGAGGGAGGGAAGAGTGTAAACAGAGAGAGCAGAGTAAGGAATTGGGTCAGGTCCCCGAGAAGAGGAAAGTGCATCAGTTGAGCCTTGGTGTTCAGAACAACCCATTGTGGGAAATCCAAACCCACTATACAAATAAGTTGTGAGTCCAAGTGAGGCCCAGCCCAACGGGTTTCAGTTTTTGGTGCGCACAATTGGCGCCGTCTGTGGGAAATCCTACTAAGCAGTGGTTCTGCCAAGGCTCGTATACAGGAAGGATGTCTGGAGGTAACGCCGAGAGTGGCTCGACAGGGTCTTCCAGGGGCTCCACCTGGCGGGAACAGAGGCAGAAGAGACGCGAGGATCCGTTTCACGAGCAACTGGAAGAGCGGTCCGGCCTTGGAGAAGGGTCGTATCAAACGGGGAGAACGGCATCCCATGCTTCCCGGCATAGGCAGCCCGACGTCAGGGATGAAGAGCTTGAGCGGCTGCGGAGGCAAGTACAAGACCTGGAGTTGGAAGCCCGAAACGAGCGCCGCCGAGCCGGTCAGGACGACCGAGAGAGAGGGCCAGGCGCCGAGGGAGACAGACGCGGGGTGGGATCGAATCAATCAGGATCCCGCCACCACAGGGAGCGCTCGCACTCGAGGGAGTCCCGTCGCCGCCGAGACCGTTCCCATTCAGCAGAGTCTCATCGGCGGCGAAATCGCTCTCGGTCGCGGGAATACGGGAATCGGGGCTCCGAGTCTCCAGAGGGATGGCCGAGGAATGCGGCCATGGATGCTATGAGCCGCGCATTGCGCAGGGCTGCTCGGTCACCATTCTCAGCAGATATCGAGCGTGCACCGATGCCGGACAGGTTTACGCGCCCGCCGTTCAATTCGTATGGTGGGAAAACAGATCCCGTAGAGCATGTCAGCCACTATATCCAGATGATGTCTTTGCATACCCGCAATGACGCTCTGATGTGCAAGGTTTTTCCCTCCAGCCTTGGTCCCACGGCCTTAAGGTGGTTCAACGGGTTGCGCAAGGGCTCCATTCACAGTTTCGCCGAGCTAATACAGGAGTTCGGTTCCCGTTTCGTGACGTGCAGCCGGGAGCAACAACCGGTGGACGCGCTGTTGTCTATGAAGATGAGGGCAGGGGAAACCCTCCGGGATTACGCTAACCGATACTGGGAGCTCTACAACGAGATTGGCGGAGGGAACGAGAAGATTGCGGCGAGCACCTTCAGATTGGGACTGCCTGACGACTCGGGGTTGAGAGAGTCATTAACTAGGAAGCCTCCCGAGGACATGAGGCAGCTGATGAGGCGCATCGAGGAGTACAAGCGGTTGGAAGACGATAAAATACAGAGCAAAGGCAAAGCACAGGTAGCCGATCGTCCTCGGCTGAGCAGTTTCCAACAAAGGGCACGGGGAAATTTGAGGATTCAAGAGCCAGCAGCACCGGCAGGGGAGGTGAACGTGACGTTCAAGGAGCCCGTGCATAAAATCGTGGATAAGATCAAGCACGAGCCGTACTTCAGATGGCCGAACCGGATGGCTGGCGACCCCTCTAGGAGAAATCAGAACCTGTACTGCACCTACCACAAAGACCGGGGACATACTACCGAGCAGTGCCGAGTGCTAAAGGACCATCTCGGGCAGTTGGCTAAAGCAGGACACCTCAAGGATTTTGTGACGGACGCCGGGGATAGAGGAACGGGGCATGGCGCCCCGCACAGAGGGAATCCCCTACCACCCCCTCTTGGGATAATTGATGTTATCCACGTCGCCCCGAGGGGCATTTCAACGGCAGGGGGGAAGGAGGTGCTAACGATGATATCGGTAGAGGGGAGCACGGGCGTGCCGCCTGCCGCGAAGAGGATCAAACCCAGCCGGGAGCCGATCTCTTTCGACGACAGTGATCTGGAAGGAACCATTCAGCCGCACGACGACGCATTGATAGTAACGGCAAGGGTTGGCGGCTTCGTTGTGAAAAGGATAATGATAGACCAGGGAAGCGGAGCGGATGTTATGTACCCGGACTTATTCAGGGGGCTCGGGTTGAGGGATGAGGACTTGTCAAAGAACCACACTCCCCTGGTTGGGTTCGATGGGAAGATGGTGGCTCCAGAGGGGCAAATCTCTCTGCCCGTGAACATGGGGGGCAAGGAGGTGATGGTAAGCTTCTTCGCAGTTACATCATACTCCCCCTACACGGCGATTCTAGGGAGGTCATGGATACATGCAATGGGGGCTGTCCCGTCCACTCTGCACATGAGGGTCAAGTTTCATACTGATTATGGTGTCACGGTGATACAAGGGAGTCAGCAGGCGGCCAGGCAATGTTTGATCGCCATGGTCGATTGGAAGAAGGAGCAAACCGACCGGGAGGGTCAGGCCGATCCCAAATGTTCGTCGTCAGGGACGCCTTTATAGCAGTTACAGGGCCCGCCAGAGAAGGAGGTCGCGCGTGCCGAGAACATGCTAAGGGTGAAGGTGTTGCCGGACATGGACAAGTACTTCCAAATAGGGGAGAGCATGGAGGACCGGGAAAAAGTAGAGATGTTACTGCTCCTAATACAGAATGTGGACGTATTCGCTTGGAGTCCGTACGAGGTACCCGGGGTGGATCCCGAATTCATCATACATAGACTTGGAGTTGACCCCTCATTCACCCCTAAAAAGCAGAGGCCGAGGAGATCAGCCTGGGAGCACTCCGAGGCAGTAAAAGTGGAAGTTCAGAGATTGAAGGAGGCGGGGGTGATTCGGGAGATCATCTTCCCGGATTGGTTGGCGAACACCGTGGTAGTGAAGAAGAAGAACGACAAGTGGAGGGTCTGCGTCGATTTTACCGATCTGAACAGAGCCTGCCCGAAAGACCCTTTTTCCGTGTCGAAGATTGATCAGCTGGTGGACGCCACGTGTGGGCACCCGAGGATGAGCTTTCTGGACGCTTTCCAAGGGTATCACCAGATCGCCCTAGCGCCCGAGGACCAAGAGAAAACGGCGTTCATTTCCCCGGAGGCAAATTACCACTACACAAGGATGCCCTTCGGACTGAAGAACGCCGGGGCCACTTACCAACGAATGATGACAAGAATGTTCCGAGACAAGATAGGGCGCACGGTCGAGGTATACATCGACGACATGGTGGTTAAAAGCAAACAGGAAGCCTTGCACATGGGGGACCTCCTAGAGGTCTTCGAGGTTCTCCGACGGCACAAGTTGCGCCTTAATGCGGAGAAGTGCGCGTTTGGCGTAGGGGCCGGGAAGTTCTTGGGGTACCTGATCAGTACACGGGGGATTGAAGTCAACCCGGACCAGATAGAGGCTGTGAGAAGACTGAAGCCACCGAGCAACCCGAAGGAAGTGCAAATACTAACCGGGATGCTGGCCGCCCTTAACCGGTTCATCTCAAAATTCGCAGACCGATGCCGACCATTCTACCAACTGCTGAAGAAATGGACGGGATTTCGGTGGACCGAGGAGTGCGAACAGGCCTTTGTGGATCTGAAGATTTATTTAGCGCGAGCGCCCATGCTCGCGGCACCGGAGGCAGGTGAGGACTTATTCATGTATCTGGCGGTATCCGAGCACGCCGTGAGTGCCGTGCTGCTGAGGGACAAAGGGATCCAGCAACCCGTATACTACATCAGCAAAACTCTCGTCGACGCCGAGACGAGGTACTTGCCCTTGGAGAAGCTCGTACTGGCCCTGATACACGCCACAAGGAAGTTGCCGCACTATTTCCAAGCTCACACCGTACACGTCTTGACCGAGTACCCATTACAGTCGTTATTGAAGAGGTCTGATTTCACGGGCCGCATAGCCAAATGGGGGACTCGACTCGGTTCCTTCGACATACGGTACAGGCCTCGAAGCTCGGTGAAAGGCCAGGTCCTTGCGGACTTTATCGCTGAATTTTCGCCCAGAGAGAAGGGAGAGATGGTTTGCCGACTGGAGGTTCGACCGTGGAAGATATTTGTGGACGGCGCTTCGAGCTCCACGGGGGCCGGTTCAGGAGTAGTCATGATTACCCCCGAAGGAATACGGCTGGAACACTCGTTTAGATTGAGTTTCAGGGCATCCAACAACGAGGCGGAATACGAGGCTTTCTTGGCCGGACTGAGGGTAGCTTCGAACCTGAGGGCTCGGGATATTGAGCTATACTCGGATTCGCGTCTGGTGGTTAATCAGGTGCAGGGCAGTTTTGAGGCCCGAGATCCCCGGATGAAAGCATACCTAGAACAAGCAAGGCTAGTTATGACCAGCTTCAACACGGTGAAAGTTTTCCACGTAGCTCGAACCCAGAACAGACACGCTGACTCCCTAGCCACGCTGGCGTCCTCAGTGGCCGAGGAGATACCACGGCAGATCAAAGTCGAGCTTATTTCGGAGCCGAGCATCAGTGTAACGAGCAACTCGGGAACTACAGGGATCAACGTCACGGCAATCGCAGCCCCTGCCACGTGCTGGATCGACACCATTGTCGACTTTCTGGCCGACGACCGACTGCCGAGTGACGAGAAGGAGGGCATCAGGATCCGTAGGATGGCTCATCGGTATTGGTTGGCAGAAGACCGGACTTTGTATCGAAGGTCTTTTGGAGGGCCGTACCTCTTGTGCTTACGCCCGGAGAAGGTGGGCGAGCTCTTGGCGGAGCTCCACTCTGGGGTGTGCGGCGGCCATGTCGGAGGACGCTCATTGGCGCACCGAGCCATGACTCAGGGGTTCTGGTGGCCTCAGATGCAGAAGGATGCCGCCGAGTATGTGCTGAAGTGTGAGCAGTGTCAAAAGCACGCCCCTCTGATCCATCAGCCCGCGGGCCACCTGAACCCGATCAGCAGTCCTTGGCCTTTTGCGCAGTGGGGGCTGGACATCATCGGCCCGTTCCCGAAGGCGACTGGCGGCCGAAAGTTCGTCTTGGTGGCCGTCGACTATTTTACCAAGTGGGCGGAGGCGGAAGCGTTGGCCAACATACGGGATGTGGAAGTGAAGAAGTTCATATGGAAAAATGTCATCACCAGGTTCGGGGTGCCGAACACTATCATATCTGACAACGGGCTACAGTTTGACAGCCGGGCCTTCCGAGAATTCTGCAGTGGCCTTGGCATCAAGAACAGGTACTCAACTCCTGCTTACCCACAGGGCAACGGCCAGGCCGAAGCCGTGAATAAGGTGATTGTGAGTGGGCTGAAGAAAAGGCTGGAGGGAGCAAAGGGAAACTGGGCCGAGGAGCTTCCCAAAGTCTTGTGGGCATACCGCACCACTCCTAGACGGTCCACGGGGGAGACCCCATTCTCTCTCACGTACGGAGTGGAAGCCGTGATCCCTACCGAGATAAATCTGTGCAGTGCAAGGGTAGCGGGTTTCGATCAGGCCCAAAACGACGAAATGATGGTGGGGCATTTGGACAAGGTGGAAGAGTACCGCGAATTGGTGACAATACGGCTCGCGGAGTATCAGCAGAAGCTCGCCCGGAGATACAACCGAGGTGTGAGAACGAGGGAGTTTGTCTCCGGGGATTTGGTTCTCAGAAGAGCCGTGGGCAACATGCGAGACACTGGTGCCGGGAAATTGGCACAGACATGGGAGGGACCTTATAGGGTCACGGCAGTGGCCGGCACCGGGGCTTATTTCCTGGAAGACCTGGACGAGAGACAACTTCCCCGACCATGGAACGTCCATAACCTAAAGAAGTACTATCATTGATGGACGGTTCTCCGAGCATAGAGTTAACCGCAACGCGTTGTATATGTTCTGTTAGTAATGATTCATATGTTATGCTAGTTGTACTAATGATGTTTTTTATGCAGAATCGCACAGTTCTAACCAAAATTCTCGGTTCGATCCCATTCACCGAGCAATGTTCATTCTTAGCCGATGCGTTCTACAAACAGAAGCCTGATCCTCGGTTCGATTTATCGCCGAGCACGCAAAAACCTTATCTGCACGTTCTAAGGACAGAAACCTGACTCTCGGTTCGATCCCCATCGCCGAGCAGGTGGAAACCTGAACGACTCACTATAAGGACAGAAACCTGACTCTCGGTTCGATCTCTATCACCGAGCAGGTGGAAACCTTAGCCCTCTCGTCTCCAGGACAGAAACCTGACTCTCGGTTCGATCTCTATCACCGAGCAGGTGGAAACCTGAACGACCCACTATAAGGACAGAAACCTGACTCTCGGTTCGATCTCTATCACCGAGCAGGTGGAAACCTGAACGACCCACTATAAGGACAGAAACCTGACTCTCGGTTCGATTCCTATCACCGAGCAGGTGGAAACCTTAGCCTTCTCGTCTCAAGGACGGAAACCTGATTCTCGGGTCGATCCCTATCACCGAGCAGGTGGAAACCTGAACGTCTCAAGGACAGAAACCTGATTCTCGGGTCGATCCCTATCACCGAGCAGGTGGAAACCTGAACGACCCACTATAAGGACAGAAACCTGACTCTCGGTTCGACCCCTATCACCGAGCAGGTGGACACCTGAACTATTAATCCTAAGGACAGGAACCTGACGATCAACTCTTAAGGGCGGGAGCCCGACCCTCGGCTCGATCTTATCACCGAGCACGTGAAACTTAAATTAGCGTTTGGAGGCGTTACCATGGTCGGACACATCACAATAAAAAGGCAACCAAGAAGAATTCATTACTCGGTTAATACGAAAAAGCAACGCGGTAAGGCATTCATATTACAATGTGAAACTTAAATTAGCGTTTTGTTGCCAAAACCCGGCAACTCGAAGTAAAGAAAAGACAACGTAAACAAATTATCCCGTCACCACATCCCGGTGACATAGGTAATTCCGTTTATTCAAAATTCTCAAAACAAGGGAAAAGTAAAGAAGGGCTGGCTGTCGGCTTCAGATGCCCGCCGCATGGGCGGAGGATGCGTCCTCTTGGGAGTGTTGGTTGGCGTGAGGAGTTGGCGGCTGGATGTCCTCCCCGGTTCGGTCCCCGGCATGGGGATGGCTGGTCCCCTCCATGTCGGTCGGCACTGCATGAGAGTCAATGGCATTCACCAGTTCCCTCATGCTGGAGGTCTCTTCCTCGTCGATGACAAGAGGCGCAGGATTCTCGGTGTTGGGGATGCTCGGGAAAGGAATCCTGCTGCGATCCCTCAACGGGGAATCCTTGGGAACCCCCAGGGCTTGGAGAGCGGCGAACCAACCCTCCTCATATCCGAGCTTATGGGCCTGGCGAATGATCGGTTCCGCCGAATTCTCGGCATCCGCGAACCCCTCGTTATACCACTTGGTTTCGCAAGCCTCCAGCGCCGCCTTCGAGTCGGTCAGCTGCCCCTCCAGCATGGTATTCAAGCTCTGAGCCTCGGCCAACTTAAGCTCGGTGCCCCCCAACTGGAGTTCCAGTTCCTCGCGCTTCGTTTCGGCAAGCGCCTGGGCCTTCACGGCTGTAGCAATCTTATCCTTTGCCTCCTCGGCAATTTTCAACTGCTCCTTCGCCGTGGCCTCGGCGACTTCCTTCAGAGCCTTTTCCCGCTCAACGTCCTCGGCCAGCTCCTTCATCCTCCCGTCCACCACGTACGACATTTGCGCAGCCTGACCACACAATATCCGCTTTGTAAGGTAAAGTGGAAAGAACACATACACAAGCGAAAGGGAAACCGAGAATCATAGAGAAAAGTGAAATAGTTACCGCTATGGTGTGCCACTGCAAACGTCTCCCCAAGGACTCATCCGTCGATTCCGTGAAGGCATGCAAGTCCTCGGGCAAGAGGATGCCCCGCGCCAGACTCTGCGCCACGCAGCCGCCATGCCCCTTATCCCACACTCGGGCACTGGCCGTCGACGGGAGAGGCTCACCGTCAATTTGGAAGGAGGGTCGCCATGCCGCCGGAGCCCGGGAAGTAGACGCCAAGTCTATCCCGGTTTGCGCTACCGGTTCCCGGATGACGATACCGGCCGAGGGTCGGGTGGGCACATTGCCCGAGCCCGTTTGAGTATGATCCGTGGTGCGCGGCCTCTTTCAAACTCGGGTCGGCGGGGCAGCGGGAGGGGAAGCATCTCGGGCGGGTGTTTGTTGTTGTTGCCCGGTAGGCCGGGCACTCGGGACAAAGCGGTCGATTGTCATCTTCCTCCTGGCCACCATTGCGTCACCCTGATCGGATCCTGTTTCCGAAGAGTCTGTCGGCTCTGCGGCTACGCCCTCCCCTTCCCAAACAGTTGCCCCGGGCTGTACTGTTCTCTCGGGCTGAGCAGGAGCTTGCTGGATTTGCTCGTGAGCTCGTCTCCTACGCTCGGCAGATACGCGCTCGGCTGATTCGTCACGGACGGGCGGTCGCTCGTTTGAACAAATGTACCGGGGACCGTGCTCACGCGCCTCGCCTACTGCTAGCCTCGGGGGGAGGAAGTTTGCGTGCCGGACGTCAATGTATGAGATGAGAGGACTGTCGACTAGCAAAGCTTGGCCGAACGACTGCCAAGTTGAGTAGACAGGACTGACGCCGAGGATGAGGTGGGACGCTCGGAGTTGTCCGTCCGTGTGCACGAATATTTCCGACCTGAGTACGAAGTTCAAGTCCCGAACGTGCACCACTTTGATGTCCGGCTTGAATCTTTTGCTCTCTGCACAAAGGAAATAAGGGTTAGAGATTACATAACCGGACCGAAATAGAAAAGCATCTAAGTAAATGGAGGCTAGTCACCGACCAACGTCGCGCGGCGAAAACGCACAGGGGAACCCCTCGGCAAACCAATTGCCGCTCACCCGAACAAAATCTTTGGCCGAGTTACGATTCGAGTCCGGCAGGCATGAAATAAGCCGTACCCTCGCGTCCCTAGTCTTTAGGTAATAATCGGACTCAATCTTGCCGCACAAACTATACATCTGGTTAATGTCATGGTGGTTAAGTTCCAACCCGTACAACCGGTTCAATGTACTCACGCAACTCACTACTCGGTAAAAGTTGGGGGGAAGTTGGTCGGGACAAAGGCCATAATATCTAAGGGTGCCGAGAATTAGAGGGTCAACCGGGAACCTAAGCCCGCCCTCTAAAATGGCCATCAAGGGAAAGAACACCGTGTTCACCCCACGGCGCCTCTGTATGTCGATATCGCCCATATTGCAGTAGGCGATATCTACGTCACTCGGAACATTATATGCTTCCCTAAATCTAGCCAAAGCATGTTCGGAAGAGAGGAGATAAGAGTAACTCATTTTTCAAAGAAAGTGTTTTCCAAGGAAAATCGAGAAAGGAAATGCTATGATTAACAACGAATAGACTGAACTGGCCTAAATAGAAAAAGCACGAAGAGGAAGAGGAACTTACTGTGGGCTCTAGGGAGGAAATGTGTTCTGGGCCAGAGGGTGAACCACGAGGAGGGGATGCTCGGCAGAGTAAGATTTTGTAAGAGGAGGAGTGCAAAAGTGAGGATCAGCGACTGGAGGGACTATTTATAGACGTGGGGGATGAAGTGGGAAGCATTTAATAACCCACTGGCAGGAGACCACATGAACCGTCGCTCCAACTGCCACACGCGTAACGCCTCGGTTCACGAACCGTCAGGCAATGATGACGGGTAGGTCGTCAGTCAGTTCCAGACGCGTCTTTTGAGACGCGCATTAATGAGACAATCAACGGCCGGGCGCTGACCTTTCGACTTCCCCAACGGGTGTTTACCCCTGATGATCCTTGATTCATCCCCGGGAATGGGGAGTGAATCAAGGGGGGGCTATTGTACGGCCCCCGCACCGTGTCCTATATTGGGCCTTGGACCCTGGCCTGGGTATATGGCCCATAAGGCCAGCCTCCCTCTACCTCGCGGCCCACCCCCGGGCCACGCGTGTTGCTAGCCCAAGCCTGGCATCTGTCATTTGTCGGCGACACCTTACCGAGCATTGATTTATAATATACTCGCGGTAAATCCCGCCCTGTACCTACCCGGCCGTGTCTCGGGGAGGCACCGCTGCCGAGAACTATCGTGGAAGTGGGAACCAAGTTCCAACGCCACCGTCACCGCTTCCCACTCCCACCTAACCACCCACTTACAATCGATAATACTGGACCGCCGGTTGTACCTACTGGCAAGTAATTATGGCTCTCCACTAAACTATGAGCTATAAATACAAGAAGTTTTGAGAAGACAAGGGTTGGAGAATTGAGGGAAGGAAGAGTGTAAACAGAGAGAGCAGAGTAAGGAATTGGGTCAGGTCCCCGAGAAGAGGAAAGCGCTTCAGTTGAGCCTTGGTGTTTAGAACGACCCATTGTGGGAAATCCAAACCCACTATACAAATAAGTTGTGAGTCCAAGTGAGGCCCAGCCCAACGGGTTTCAGTTTTTGGTGCGCACAGTTAAAAATAGAGCCTAACCTTTTATAACATCAAAATATCAAAACTTTATGCACTTAAAGTAATTAAGATAATACTAAGTATATAAATCCATAAAATTAATCATGCAATTAGGCTAGGATGTTACAGATACACTTAAATAGTTAAATGAAAAGCTAACCTTTTTATTTCATTATTTTTAATAAGACCCAATATAACATAATCCTTACGTGTTGAGTAAATTGATTTGGCTTTTAGAGGTACTATGGATTATGTTGGGTAGGAAGTTTTTTAATCTAACCCATGCACAATGTTAGTATATATTTGTGATGGTGATCACACCATATAATGTAGTGTACTCTTACATATGCAATAACCTCCACTTGGTAGATTAATATGTTAGGTTATAGATGTAGTATTGTCTCAGTAGAGGGATGTAATTTTTTAGTATGATTGTAACTCTTGAATTAGATATATTTGCTCATTTAACAAATGCGTCTGTTTTCAATGGTGCATGTGGGTTGTCTATAAATATAGGGACCCATTTGCATTTGGACTCAACTAATTCTCACTACTTCACAAAAAACATCTGAAAGGAAGCAAATTTAGAACATAATAAGAACAAATGCCAGCAATGGTTGAGATTGACGACCGCTCACTGAGTTGGCAAGCGTATGCACACCAATGTACTCGTCAAAAGTGTGACGTTGTGTACACGAGTCATGTGGTTTGACTCACCATACGCTCACATTAGTTTAAACCCTTTAACTATTGTAATTTTTGAAGAACCCACATGAGCTTTGTGAATGTATGTGAAACTCTCTTCTGGAAACTTAAACCCTGGCCCTTACATCCCACATTTTATAAGAACTTATACTTGTAAAGTGACACTAAGGATACGCGGTGGTGCAATATTCAACAATATTAATATGTCTCTCTTATCCACAAATCACATTGAACCATTGAACTCTCACAATAGTCAATAATTCGCAGTAAAACTCCATTTGGGTCAGCCTTAAATTCTGCCAATGAACACAGGCATTGTTTTATTAAGTAATCAATGACATTGGGTTGTGAAAGCGGTCAACCGTACGTGGTGATTTGGTAAAAAGACTTAGTAAATTCATTCATCATGTGATGTGAGTCCCTTCAAATTCGAATTGCTTTTTGTTAGTTACATATCAATATTAACGTATATCTTTTTATATATTCACAATCAACACCATGGTGCCACAATATTCAATAGGAGTCCTATCAATAATCCCTCACTTGTTTTATTTGGCTGAGTTAGATCGTACAAAAATATAAAAAGTGATTTTCTTCCCTTCTTAAAACCATCGAAGTTAGTACTTACTGTGTTACGTTGAAAAGAAAGGTAAATTCGTTTCTCAACCTTTTGCAAAATAAAGCATATTATATCTTTTTTTTTTTTATTGTTTATTTATTTTATATTATATGGAAAGAACTTTTATTGCAAACAAAAAACGCAGCGGGTTACAAAGGAGTGTCATAAACAGTAGCTTGCTTCAAGATAATATATATATACACAAAATGCCAATGCGAACGTAGTTATTGCAATTGTCCAAGATGAGGTGCGTGCCAGCACATAAATAGAAAAAAAGAATTGCTTTTTGTCCATGGTAATAATTCTGTCAATGTCACAATAGTCAAATAGGTTCCAAGATAGTAATTGCAGATGTCCAAGAAGACGTGTGCTTGCACATTAATAGATAGTCTAAAGTAGCACATAAATTATATCCTTTTATTTGTTACATAGTTATGAACATATCAGAATTGCTTTTTGTTGGAAAAAAAAAAAAATAAGAATTGCTTTTTGTCAATTACTCCTTCATATATATTAAAATGTGTTACTATATGTTATTAAAGCTTTTTTCCCATTAATTATTTGTTAACCTGAGCAAGAGTGGGATTTGTTTTGGTACCAAACTGAAATTTCCTTAAGCAATAAAAGAAGTAGCAACAAGATCCCTCTTTCACTGTTCCCTAGACAGAAAAATTACAACTTAAAATACAACTTAAATCAAGAGAAAATTTAGCTAAACTATAAGCAACAAAGTTACATTCTCTTCTAATATAATCCAGTTCAGCATGCAGTGTTCAGCAATATGTTGGTTTCATACATCTACAACTACAATTAGCAATCAGCCGTGGTGCTTAGCTATAGTATAGATTATGCTTGTTGGTTAGCCAATATATATAAGCAATGACACTACTTATCAAAAAAAAAAAAATGGCAGTCACCTAGGCTTCTCGCTTCTCTGATGAGACTTCCCTAGTCAAATTTCAATTGGATCTGCCCTCATAGTGGCTAAGGCTTGTGATCATGTAGTGAATCTTTTGGTGAAATACAAGTATAAAACCCTTGTATGGAAGAGTTTTAAGAGGATATATTGTTAGAGGGAACCCAAATTCCTTATGCTTTTTTCGGATTGTTAATTATAAGCCTTGAGTTGTTTGCATTATTCTCATTTAATCTAATCAAATCAACTACTAGTAGTATACGTACCATTGTGTTGCAATTGCATGCATGGATTAATATCTCTGTCATCCTCTTGTGTTGTGAGGCAGAGATATATATATATATATATATATATATTTGGTTAACATGAGGCAGAGATATTTTTTGCATGAGTGCTTGTCTTTCTTTTTTTAATTATAAAATATTAAAAATAATAACAATAATAACAGTGACTATATCTCAGTAATTCCCAGAAAACCCGCCCTTTTTTTATTAGATTCCACACATGCCATTCTCAATTTTCACGCTGGAATATCCTGTATGAAATCTGTTCCTCTTTTTCTTCCCAACGTGATGATTTTCGTTATTTCCACAACTTGCTGACAGCTGTTGTGACTTGCGAAAGACTTAGACTGGACAAAATTCATCGATATGAGACGCGTAACGACTTAGAGCATTCACATTAAAGATGTGAAAAATGCGAAATCATAATTTTAGCTATCATTCTCTTAAAATATCATCCACATAAAGCATATTATTCTTAAAATTTTTGACATCTTTGCTACAATGGAGTGTCATCTTTGACACCCTATTGTAGTAATTAAGTTGCTAAAATTTTTTATTTTTTATTTTTCTCTTTCTCACTCTCTCTTGTGCCGTTTCTCTCTCTCTTATTGGATTAAAAATAAAAAAAGGAATTAAAAATAATAAATAAATAATATTTTAATGAAGTGATAAAAATAAATAAAATCTTTGATGTTGGATGTATTATAAAGTGGAGTGTTAAAATAGGTAAAGTAGTGTTTTGAGATGCTAAATGCTATATTTTTTGACATATTTGATGAGAATGCTCATTAGAGTTATGACTAATATGATGAATAAAACACCAATTCTACTACTTGCCCCACAACACAACTCAATTTGTAACGCATACAGTACTAGATCAGAAAATAAAGAAAAGCCTCTTCAAATTTAAGCAAAATCCCAGTAATTCCCAGTAAAACACCAATTGGGTCGGTCTTAAATTCCGCAATAAATTCAAGTATTACTTTATGAAGTAATTCTTATTGAGAAAATCTAGAGACACGACGAAATAAATAAATCACCCAAATTTCAACCGGATTTTTATTTTTATTTTAGTTAGATTTAACAACTAGGTTTTTTTGATGATCGATTTAACCACTAGGTAAAGTGTAATGTAGAGAGGCCTCGTATTGACTATTGTGACATTATGGTGTTGATTGTGAATAAGAAATATATGTTAATATCTATATAATCTACAAAAAGTAATTAGGATTTGAAGCTTCGCATGAGCTTAAACACTTGAGAGAGTTCAAAGAAATGCATTCTTTTGGTGTAGTTTTGGGCTCAATTACTTGTATAAAGTTATTCCGAATTATATAACGAATTGTCAAACTGTTGTATATTGGAAGAGAAAAGTCAATAGTGAAGGTCTATATGGATTTACTAATTTTGCCAACTATAAGGGGTTTGAATCTCCTTAAAGAGAATGAAATTTTCGTGCCTTTGTACGACATAGCCAGATTACAATTCCAAATTTCTTGTAGTTAAAATATTATTTTATTATAATTTTCTTCAAAAAGTATTATTGTCTAAATTAGATTTTTACAATAGCAAGGAATGTGAATTTTATTCTTATTGTGTGTTTAGTGAATTGAAAGATTTGTACATATTCTTTTAGTGCTCGTTTGGGAGGAAAGAATGGAATGAAATGGAAAGATTTGTGCATATTTAACACTTTATTTTAAAATAAGGGGTCTAATAATAATATTATCATAAAAATGATTTCATTCATTTCCCTCTATGTTACTTCTAAACAAGATTACTTACATTCCATTCATTTGCATTCATTTATTTTAAAACATTCAAACAATGTTACTTAATTCCATTCATTTTCTTTCTTTTACATTTCTTTCCCTTGCTTAAATACATTCTTTTATATTCAATTCCATTTCCTTATGAACTTCCAAACGAAGCTTTAAGGTGGAAGATCTGCTCCTAGAACAACAATGCTAGGACCACAAAAAAGTACACAACTTTTGTGAGTTGTGGCAGAATTTATATACTTGTGGCAAAAACTGTGTGTGTGTGTATATATATATATATAGTTTTTTTTATGTTCATTTATTTTAAAACATTCAAACAATGTTACTTAATTCCATTCATTTTCTTTCTTTTACATTTCTTTCCCTTGCTTAAATACATTATTTTCTATTCAATTCCATTTTTTATGAATTTCCAATCGAAGCTTTAAGGTGGAAGACCTGCTCCTAGAACAACAACGCTAGGACCACAAAAAAGTACACAACTTTTGTGAGTTGTGGCAGAATTTATATACTTGTGGCAAAAACTGTGTGTGTATATATATATATTTTAATGTTCGTATAGTTTTTCATAGAACGTACAATTATAGACGATTCTAAAAGATGCCTAGTGTTGCCAGTTGCAACTATGCAATCTGGTATCGCTTATGAAAGTTTGACTGTTTATTAGAATAGGTTCCAGCCTTTTTTTTTTTTTTTGACTGAAGTGATAGAAAGGTTCCAGCCTTTAGCAAGGCACCATGTTGACATTTGTGTGTATGCTAGTTAAAAGTTTGAATTTTGATAGCTTTGGAACGGAAAGACTTATTATTAGTTAAAAAATTTATCCATAGATTTGACCTTAACTCCTTAACTTTTTATTATAAAAAAGTCATAATGTGTTAGCTCTTTTTTGTAATGTGTTTCTTTTTTCTTATAAGAAACACATTATAAAAACAGCACCAAAACAAAGAAACCTCTCCCCTCAAAGGCTCTAACTCGTTTCCTTATCAAGTTGATAGCTTGATAATTAACTTTGAAAAAGGAAAGACTTATTAGTCATAAAAAAGTAATTAACCATAGACTTGACCTTTAACTCCTTATCATTTTTATAACAAAATCATAATGTGTTTTTTTTTTTTTTAATATAAGAAACACATTATAAAAACAAAAAAAATTATTGTGTACTTCCGGATTACCATAAATGCGTACTCCCTCCTCTCATATGAATGGTTGGTCTCACTAATTAAATTCATGGTGGAATATACCATTCATGTAAGAGAAAGAACTATGTATTTATGATATTTCAGAAGTACCTAGTAATTTTTCATAAAAACAGCACCAAAAGAAACCTCCCCTAGCTCAGAGGCTCTAACTCGTCTCTTTATATAGCCATAAGCCATAGTGCCATACGTCCCACCCTCCTCTAACCCACATATATCCTCTATAATTCCTAATGCTCAAACCTCCAACTCCCAAGCAACCAACAAACTCTCTAGTCTCTGCAACCCTTATTTCTTTCTCTTTTTTTTTTTTGTTGTTGTTGTTGTTTTCAATCTGGCATTGCTTATGAAAGTTTGGCTGTTTATTAGATTAGCTCCAAGCCTTTAGCAGGGCACCATGTTGACATTTGTGTGTATGCTAGTACAAAGTTTTGAATTTTGATAGCTTTGGAATGGAAAGACTTATTATTAGTTATAAAAAAGTTATCCATAGATTTGACCTTAACTCCTTAACTTTTTTATAAAAAAGTGATAATGTGTTAGCTTTTTTTTATAATGTGTTTCTTTTTTTTCTTTTCTTTTTTTTCTTTTTTCTTTTTTATATAAGAAACACATTATAAAAACAGCACCAAAAGAAAGAAACCTCCCCTCGAAGGCTTTAACTCGTTTCCTTATCAAGTTGATAGCTTGATAGCTTTAAAAAAGGAAAGACTTGACCTTGACATTTTTATAACAAAATCATAATGTGTTTCTTTTTTTTTTTAGAAGAAACACATTATAAAGACAGCACCAAAAGAAACCTCCCCTGAGAGGCTCTAACTCGTCTCTTTATATAGCCATAAGCTATAGTGCCATACGTCCCGCCCTTCTCAAATCTCTGCAACCCTTCTTTCTTTCTATCTTTTTATTTATTATTATTATTTTTTAACTTAACTTCAAAGCCTCATCAGCCATGAATCCGATGAGTTCTGCATCTGAAATTACAGAAAAAGAACTTACCTTGAATGGCCAACTCCAAGTCAGTCAAGAAAACGTCTTTGTCCATCATGAATCTGAAGGGGTTTCAACAGAATTGAAGTTGGGTTATGGTTCTTGCTTCACCACAGAGAGGGAATCAAGTGAAAACTTGGCCAGTTTCTCTCTGTCAGAGACAGCTCGCGCAATCAAAAGAATGAAACTTGAAGAAGGAGAAGGGCCTAACGGTGTGTCATTGAAGTTGAAGGTTGGCTTATTTGATCCTTGGGTTATCAAGAAGAGGATCACGTTTAGTGATATTAACGTCGTAAAGTCCAGGCTCTTGTTACCAAAATACTTGGTTGAGAAGCATATTTTGCGACAATGGGAAGCAAGCATTGAAAACATTAAGAATAATGGGGTTCGAGTTGCTGTTTGGGACTGTGATACCAAGTCCGAACATCAATTGCTGTTCAAACAGTGGGGTAATGGGACTTATGTCCTCATTGAAAACTGGAATATGGGATTTGTGAGGAGGAGGGGCCTGAAGGAAGCTGATGAGATTGGACTTTACTGGGATCAAAGCAATTCAAGATTCAGTTTTACCATTCTTAAGCAGGCTTTAAGCAATTAGTCCTCCACTGTTGGTCAGCTTCATTTCCTTGCTAATTATGTACTGCATCTGGTCTGAAAGATTGAAACATTGTTATCTTTTAAGCTAATAAGTCTTCGTTTTTCCCCTATGTAGTAGTTTACAACGCAGAAGAAGAAATGGAGAAGAGTGAACCTATTTCATTCTTTTTCTTTTTTAAATCAGTTTCCTTTCCTATGTTCTTAAACCGTCATGGAATTATCCAAAAAATAAAGCTAGATTTCGTAATAGTTTACAAAATCCGAATAGAGGTCCAAGCAAAATCTGAATGTGAATTTGATCAATTGTAGGTTTCAGTAGTCCAGGGAAGGGTTGGTTCTTGTTTCAATTCAATGTATTTCTATGCTTTTACTTCCGTATTTTTGGAGGTATCTAATTCTTCAGTTTTGGTTGTTTCCCATAAGAGCTGTGTTGCGGCATTTATTGGAACAGAAATAGTGGGGTTGAGGGTATGCATGCTTTCATGGGGTAAAGGAAACAATAGGACACAAAGGAGAGGCAGCTTTGTATGTACATACGAGGCTCTCCGTACTTGTAATTTTTTTGGGATGAGGATGAAATACATGAATAATGGGTGTAGAGAATTAAAGATTGGTCAGCAGCTGAGCTGACAGCAGCTTATTATATTCTCCAATGAGATTCTGAGAAAGGTGTCCTTGTCTTGTTTGCATGTGTTTTACGTGGCCCAATATGAAACCTAGGGTATAACATATTGACATTACACCAGATATCTGGAATTATAAATGGAGAGCAATAAAAAGAAAGAAAAAAAAAAGACAACTCATAGTGAGTTGCAGTAAAAATTGTAAGAATTTTTTTTATATTTCTAAGCATTACTCTTTTGACGAAGTACTCTTTGGACGAAGTAGATTATAAGAGTATCAGCATCAATTATGCTAAAAAAATATCATTTTGATATACTAAATAATCTTTCCCTTTACCATATATGCATACATCACATTTCTTATTTTAAGACATTATTTATTAAAATAATTAAAAAAAAACTCCTACCTTTTATTAAAATAAAATATTAAACAATGCCAAAGAATCTTTGGACATAAGCCGACCACTTTTTGGCCACCACCTTCTACGCAACAACCATAACTCCATCACCAGTGATCTTCTACAGTTTCGACCTCAACACCCACACCCATCGTTGCTCATCAATCACAACCCTCTGTTCAGGGACAAAGCTATGTAAAAGGGTGGGGAGCCATGGCCCCCCCTCCCCCCAATTTTTGAAAACTTTTAAAATATATATAATTATTTTAATTTTTTCAAAATTTAGTCTACAAAAATAAGAATTGGCCCCCTAAATATTTGAATTAGTCTAATGATGCTCTTAAAAAAAATAATTGGTCTAATAGTTGTAAAGATATAATTTTATTTTTCGCAATTCTATTTTTTATTGTAAAATGTACTCTTATATCTGTTAAATATTTAATAAAGTTTGGCATCAAACATGTTTGAATCTATATTTTTCAACTTGTTAAGTAGTGATTAATAAGTTATTGACTCATTAAAAAAAATTTTGTCACTAAAACTAAACATGAAATGTCTTTTTAGTTTCTATATAATGGGTTAGAGCAAAATAGATTCAAATATGTTCAGAGCTTAACTTATTCCTCCAAGTTTTGGATCATTCATGTTTTTGAAAATTTCATTAATTCAATTGAAAGATTTTTTTTTTACTTACTTTAGTATAAAATTTGATAATTTGTATTAAAATGAAACTTTTTGAGAATTTCACTATGAAAATAGTAAAAATAAATTTTATTTTATGAAAGACCACCATCAAACATAATTTTAATTGAAAATACTAAGTTTTTTTTTTTCTTTGAGTGTGTGTATATATATAACTTATCAAATAAAAAAGTGTGTATATATATATGTGTATATATAATAAAAAAGCATGTGTATATATGTGTGTATGTGGGGGTTGTCTTGATAAATATATTAGTGCAGCAACTTGGCCCCTCCAAACAAAAATTCCTGACTCCACCCTCGCCTCTGTTGCTCTCTTCAACCAAAAAAACCCACCAACAACGCCTCCAAGCTTTATGTTAGAATTCATGCACACACTAATTAAGCTTCATCAATGGTGTAAACCAACTCTGTGATGAGAGAGAAAGAAAATATCTGAAAGTGTATGAATTCGTATATACAATAAACAAGCTCTGCTTCTAATATACGAAACAGAGAGGCGGAAAAAGAACTAACTGAATAACTAAATAACTAACTAACCAACTAACCAATAGGAAAATGCCATGTTCTACTATACAGACAACTACATGTAGTAGCTTAACATCTATATACAAACGACTTGCAATTTAGGAATATATACAAGACTATCCGTTCTTGATCTTTACATTGTTGAACTACAACAAATCATCTAACACTCCTCCTCAAGAGGAACTGTAAATGTTGATTAAGTTCATCTTGGATAAGAGATATAAGAACTGCTTTTGGCTGAGAGGCTTGGTGAACAAATCTGCTAGCTGATGTCTTGTAGGCACATCAAAAGTTTTGATCACTCCATCTTGGATTTTCTCCCTAATGAAGTGACAATCAATTTCAATATGTTTGGTTTTCTCATGAAATATTGGATTTGCAGCAATGTATAAAGCTGCTTTGCTATCACAGTAGAGAGAAGCTGGTTTGTGTATGTGACAAAAAGTACTAAGTAAAGCAATTAACCACACTATCTCACTAGTCACACTGGCCATGGTTCTGTATTCTGATTCGGCAGATGATCTTGAGACAACTTGTTGCTTTTTGCACTTCCATGATATCAAGGACTCACCTAGGAACACACAAAAGCCAAAAATTGACCCAAGAAGACAACAGAGACTACGACACGCCGTTTTGTTATTAACTTGTGGGGCTGGACTAGGCATACATGGATTACATTGTATAATTGGGCCCAAAACTTTTATTTTTAAAACTAAATTACATTTGAAGTCCTAAAAATCTTGCACGGTTATTTTTCCCCCCTTTTTTTAAGTTTGGGTTGGTTGAAAAGCTAACCTTTTGTTCTATCTTTAACAAATCTATCTTTAACCTCAAACTTTTGTTCTCTCTCTCTATATATATATATATATATATATATATATATATATATAAGCTAACTTTTTATTTTGCCTAGCAAAATGGCCTGACAACCCAATCTAACGTGATCGCTACATCTTCTTGAATTGGTTTGGATCTTAGAGGTACTATGGATTATGTTGGGTTGAGAATTTTCCAATCTAACTCATGCATAATATTAGTATATAGTTCTGATAGAGATCACGCCATAATATGGAGAACCCTTACACAGGCAATAATCTCCACGTTCGTGTTGCTTCACAAATGTAGAATTGTTTTAGTAGAGAGATATAATTTTTGGGTAAGATTGTAAGTGTAACTCTTGAATTAGATATATTTGTTTATTAACAAATATGTCTATTTTCAATGGTGCATGATTGTCTATAAATATAGGGACCCCATTTGCATTTGGACACAATTAGTTCTCTGTGCATACACAAGACTTCACAATTAACACTTGAAAGCAAGCAAATTTCGAAGCATAAGAACATAGGCTAGCAACGTTTAAGATAGATTGCACACCAATGCACTCAAGAGTAATGTTGTGTGTACACATGACGTGGTTTGACTCACCATACTCTCACAATATTAAACCCTTTGAATGTGTGATGCCAACAATGTGACCAACTAATCATCAAGATGCAAGAAAAGTGAGAGGATTATAAGTGCATGATTCTCCTAGATCATACATATGTTAAGGAATTTTATTGTGTTCCATGAATGCAAGATTTCAGTCTCAATGTGCCCCATGATATGCATGGTAAGTTAATCATTCTTCATTTGTATGTGACTGTACTTTTGGTCTCAGTGAGCTGCTGTTGCTTGGTTCCTGGATGCTGACTTTGTAGAGAGGTGATGGAGATATACAACTACTCTCAATCAGAAAATAGTTGAAGTATGAGAATGAAATTATTCATTTGTTATTCAGGATGCTGGATATCAGAAATTGAAGCCTATGCAATCAACTCAAGATTTTCAAACAACTGAAAAATTTTACTGTCATAGGAGAGGTAATCCCCATTGGTTCTTTCATAAATGAGTTTCAGAAATTTTAGTTGTCATGAATATTTATATACTTCCTTTCGAAAATGATCTTTGCACTTGTATTTCAGAGGTAATCCCCATTTTCTTTGCGCATGTAAGACCCAAGAACATCACACATATAATAAACAGTATGTCATGGTTACATTTTTATTAACATATCAGGATTGCTTTTGTTCATACTTAGCCTTTGTAGTAAAATATTATATCTGATCTTGAAAGCTTTTCCCATTTAAGTCTTTCCTTTTCAAAGCTATCAAAATCTACAACTAGCACACACAAGAGTCAAACTTGGTGATTTGCTAAAGGCTTGGACACAATCTAATGAACAGTTACAGTTTCATAAACCATGCCATGATGCCAGATTGCATGATTGCAAATGGCAACCCTGGCCATCTTTGAGAATTATCTATTATGGCACTTTCCCGAAGCAGGTCTTCCACCTTAAAGGAATATGTTTCAATTCACTAAAAATGCAGTAAGAAAAAAATTCACATCCCTTACTACTGTTAAAATCTCATTTAGAAAAGAATACATTCGCCTTCTTTTCTCCGTTTTATAGATAATGTCAAACCCATAAATCTTAAATCAGTTGGATAAAATTTCAAAAAACAGCACTCTTAAGAAGCTTATGATGAAAAGGATCACATGAGAAATAAGGAGAAGTACATGAGAAAAGCTAGTAATACATAAAATGAGCATCCGTACCACACAGAGATCAACTTTGTTACTATGATGGAAAAATGGTTATATTGGCTACAATGTAAATACCTCGGAGAAAGAACATGATGCAAAAATTAATCAATGACCCCAACAAGCCTGTAGAGAAGTATAAAAAGAGCATTGACAACCTTTATATAACCGCAACTAATATGTATTTAATTAGTTCTTATCTGCATAATTGGGGTCAGAACCAAGTTCTATCCTCTCTCCATTTTTTTTCCCATGCTTTTATTTTTAATTCCAGACCGTCTAGTGTAATTTTATAGCCTAGGTTTCAAAATTCTGCACTCACTGGAGAATAAAAGCTGCTGTCAGCTAAGCTGCTGACCAATCTTCCAATTCTCCAAGACACCCTTTATCCATGTATTTCATCCTCATCCCCAAAAATTAGTACTAATCCAATACATTATACAAGTACAGAAAGCCTTATACAAAATTGCCTTCCCTTTGTGTCCTATTGTTCCCTTGCCCCATCAAAGCATGCATACCCTCCACCGCTCTATTTCAGTTCCAACAAATCACTCATCTCTTATGGAAAACAGCTGAAACTGAAGAATTTGGTACCTCCAAAAATACAAAGTAAAAGCATAGAAACACATTGAATTGAAATGAGAACCAACCTTTCCCTGGAGTACTAACAAATACAGTAAAATTTTGATCAAATTCACATTCAGATTTTTCTTGGACCTGTATTCAAATGTTGTGAACTGTCACGAAATCTAGGTTTATTGTTTGGCAAAACATTAAGTAGGATGTAGAGAGATGGAATTTGTATTTTAAACAAAGATAGGAGTTTACTCAATTGTATCAAGCAGTAACTAGATGAGTACGGTACATATCAATAATATCAAAGCTATACAAAAGCTATACAAAAGCTCCACTTTAGGCTAATTCTATTGTTCTGAAATTAACCAGGTACACTACCACAGCTTCCAAACATGACCAACATGATAAGAACAAAGGAATGGAATGAAACTGATTTAGAAAAGAAAAAGAATGAAACAATCCACTGTTCTAGTTTCTCCTATACAGCTATCTTGTAATACCCCAAGTTGTACAAGCTACTACATGGGTAAAAAAGATGACAGATTAGCTTAAACTAAAAGTCACCATCTTTCAAGCTTCGACATCGGAGGTATTAGACAGTTACCAAAGAATTTTATGAGGATTAATCACTCGAAGCCCGCTTGAGAATGCTAAAACAGAATCTTGATTTGATTGGATCCCAATAAAGTCCAATCTCATCACCTGTCTTCAAGCCCCTCCTCACCACCAATTCCTAGAGTCCATTTTCCAATGAGGCCGTATGTCGCATCAGTACCTGTCTCCTTATTAAAGAACAATTGATGTTTGGATTTAGTATCACAATCCCAAACAGTAACAGCAATTCGTACCCCAATCTTAATGCTGTCAACGCATTCTTTATCCCATTTTGGCATAATTTTATAGATAACACCATCTACTGGTAAACGGAGCCTGCCTCGGATCTCACTGTCTGTAATTCTCTTCTTGATATCCCAAGGGTCAAAACCAATAGGCCCTTCTCCTTTTTCAACTTGATGGCCATCAAGTTTCATTCTTTTGTTTCCACTAGATGTAGCTGACACAGAGGAATTGGCCAGGTTTTCATTTGCTGTCCTCTTCTTGTTGATGTAAGAACCACAACCCAACTTCAATTCTGTTGAAACCTTTTCAGATTCATTATGAGTTTTGGTTTCAAACACGTTTTCTTGATGATTGTCTGGAATAGGTACAAAATTATGGAAGATAGGTTCTTTCTCTGTACTTTCAGAAGCAGAGGAAACAGTAATCTCATCAGTTTTGAGATTACCTTCCTTGGCCTCAAGTGTTTACAATGAAAGTTCTCTGTTTTGGCCATCTTTTCCTTCTTGGTTTTGCTTGGCTTGTAGCACACTCATAGGCTTCTTCATGGCTTCAGAGATTGAAATGCAGGACCTTAGGCTTAGAAGAAAGAAATGGTTACAGAGAGTTTGTGTTTCTTGTAGGTTTCTTGGAATTAAGAGAAATATGAAAGCCTTTGAGTTTTTGCCGCTGTGTTTTTTTTTTTAATACCGAAAAGGGAAATTAGTTAGTTAATTTAGTTGAGCCATTGAACCAAGATTGTCAAGAATCCATTTTTATAAGGCTGAGCCTGGTGATGATTTTGTTAGTTTGTCCGCATATATGGTCCAATGCTAATCCATCCCCTCTTGTGGGGGTATAGATCTAATTTCAGGCTTTGGGTCTTGGTTCAATTAGTGGATATTTAGTCTAACTGCAGACCCAATTAAATTGAAATAAAGCTTAATACTACTTTATAAAAAAAAAATTCAAAATTTGATTGATGAATTTAAAAAAATAAAAAAAATGTTATACAAAATATTCATAATAAAAAATATAAGCTTATAATGATATACTTTAACACAATATTAATTATTGAGTTCTCATTATACAAGGTAAACAAGAGTAGCTCGTTTTAGTTACTAATTTTATTGATTATTGAGCTCTCATTTTACAAGTGATACAAAAATCACTAATTTTTTGTCACCCAAAAAAAAAAAAAAAATCAAATTCTTAAATTCTATATATGAATATATGGATTAATATTCAAACAAAATACAATTATGAAAAGAAACATGGTATTTGGGACATGATGGTCAAATTTGAAAATATATATTGCTTCATGGCCCAATGAGAATCTTGATTGCATATAGAGTACAATGGGTTCGGGGGTAGAGATATAAAAAAAAAAAAAAAAAAAATTCATGGACAAAATTTAGCTATAAAATTTTTTGTAACCTAAGGTTACAATCTTACTCAATAAAATATATATCACTACATATTTTGAAAATCTAACCTTTGAATTGCTTGTTTTTTACGCTCTTAATACACATGTCAAATTTTGTGTCAATCAAATATTATTTATTATATGATTTATAAGTTTATATTTTATGCATAATTTTAAATTACAAGAACTTGCAATTTAAACAGTCTATTGATGACATAACTATTGATTTTTAATTTTTTTAGAAATTTTGTAAGCATAAAAAAATATAATGGTAAATTACAAATTACACCCCTAAAGTTTGAGGGTGATTGAATTTTACACCCTGAAGTTTCAGAATTTGGATTTTACCCTCTAAAGTTTGGTGATAGTTGGATTTTACACTCTGACGTTTCAGAATTTGGATTTTACCCCCTATATTTTAGAAGTGTTTGGATTTTATTCCTTAAAGTTTTGGGTTGTTTGGATTTTACACCCTAAAGTTTCAGAATTTGGGGGTGTAAAATCCAAACAACTCTAAACTTTAGAGGGTAAAATCCAATTTCTGAAACGTTAGGGTGTAAATTTCAAATACCCCAAATTTTAGGGGGTAAAATCCAAATTCTGAAACTTTAGGGTGTAAAATCCAATTACAACCAAATTTTAGGGGTTTAATTTGCAATTTACCCAAAATATAAAAAGAAGATGTAATCTAATGGTGGATTTGTTAAAATTCACATCCAATAAAAAAAATATTGAGTAAGGTTGTAGACTAATGTTACAATTAATTTTGTAATTAAACTTTGTCCAAATCTGAATTAGCACTCATGTAGTGTTAACAAACTATTGACAAATGAATAGAGAAATTGATTGTTTTTTAATACATTACAATGCAATTATTTACCAAAAGAGAATGTGATATTCTTTTAAATCTCATAAATCATTTATGATTAATTTGTACTAAATGCCGTGGGAATACTAATTATTATTGCTAAATAAACATGATAAAAAATCTATAAGTTAAAAAGTTAAAATAATTATATAAATGTGAGGAAAAATCACAAATTGACAAGAAAAAATATGTTAAAACAAAAAACAAACTTAACGATCTCAACAATTTCCCTCCAAAAAAAAAAAAAAAAATCTCAACAAATAACCTCTCTCTCTCTCTCTCTCTCTCTCTCTCTCTCTCTCTCTCTTACTTAAAAGGAAAAACACTATATTAATTGTCCTAACACCCACTTCCACTAGTTCACTCGGCACTATTTACCATTACCATCACTATAATCCACCCAATAGCATCAGAACGATTTTTTTTTTTAAATGCACAAATTTCATCTTTCATTAACTATAAAAAATTTCATATTCAATCGTTAATTAATTACACTCATACTTACCTAGTGAGTTTAGTGGACTAAGCCTAGAGGGTTGTTAATTACCCAAAAAACAAAAGCCTAGAGGGTTGTTGACCAGTCAACGGATTGGTCAGGTTAGAAGGAAAACCTCAGCCCATGGCCCTATTAAAATGTCTTTAGCAAGTTGGACCTAATAAGCTTTCCACGGGCTTCTTTAATAGGCCTTTAATGATCTTATAAAATATAATTTAAAAATTATAATTATATTATTTTACAAAACACAAATTTTCAAAATGAACTACTAAACAAAAGTAACATTTAGTAAATGAAAGAATCACTTTTTTTAAGGAAAGACTCAATTTCTGTTTTTTAGGAAAGAATCTTTTTTTATTTATTTATTTATTTTTAAGGAAAGAGTCAAAGAATATAAAACTTATCTAATTTTTTTTTTTTGGAAAAAGTTAACGGATGACCTAAGTGCATTAATTTAAGAAATATTTTAATAAATAAGAAAAGAAAAAACAACTAATTTTTTTGATAGCTTTTTATAATTCACATAAAAGTAGTATCAAATATTCCTAAAATAACCTATTAACAAATGCCCTAAAGACACTTATTAACTTTATGATTAAGGTTGTGGTACTTATATTGTTCAATTTCAGGAACCTAATATGGTGCTAGTTTTAAGAAGCATATTAACATGGAAGTCAACCACCACATCAAATTAATTTGAAGAGAGAGAGAGAGAGAGAGAGAGTTAGGGGTTTGGTTTTTTCCCTAAACTTTAACTCACATGAGAACTTACATTTTTTTTTTTCTAATATGACGTGACTGCACAGTTAGCAGTTAATGTGGTAGGTAAATCAATTTTTTATTTTTCCTTTTGACATGTCAGATTTTTCCATCCAAGGGATAATGGAAGAGACCAAATTGACACGACAATGTAAGGTTATGGATCAAATTGATATATGGTGTAAAAGATCAAAACCATTTATGTAATTTACCCTATTTTATTTTATTTTTTAAAGTCAAAGTTAGTAGACTATTAGCAAAATATATATTTAGTAAGCATAATTTAACGCATTCACTTTAGGTATCCTAGTGGTTAAAGTGTGTACTTAAAGTATTCATCCATGGGTAGAAAAATCAACCCACAACTTGCCTCATTGGGCTACTAGGCTACCCATGTGCTATAACAATATCAGGTCGGGCCACCTTGTGGGTCATGGGCACCCTTACTTAATTATAATTCTAATTTAGGTTGTTGTTGTTGCTTTGTGTGTTTGTGTGTGAGAGAGTGTGTTTTGGTGTTTTGTTTTTATTTTTTATTTCCCTACCACAAAATCTTCTCTCTCCCGCTTATAACTTTGGTTGGATTTTGATTTGGGTTATTAAGACTTAATTTTTTTGAAAATAGAAATTTGAGTTTATATCAAAACACAATCTATGCTGTGCCTACCAATTGTTTGAGTAATAATTATTATAAAGTCTATCTTTTATTATTTTGGTTTTGTTTTAATTTTGGTTAGGATAACCTTGTAATTTTGTGATTAGTTTTTATTATCATTATAATCTTCTTATTCCCTTTTTTTTTTTTTTTTGAGAATAATCTTCTTATTCCTTAATAGATTAGAAATTTGAATAATAAATTTGAAACTTATAAAGTTTAGTTGTATATTAGGCAAAATATAACATACTATAATAGAAGTAAGAAGAATACGGATCACTTCAAAAAAATTATCAATCAAACGCACCAAAAATAAAATAATGATATATTTGTAGGAATAAAAAGAAAAAAAAAATACTTGTAGAAGTATTTTTTTTAAATACAATATTTGAAGTAATTGTTGTTTAAAGATATATTTGTAAGGATAAAAGGATTAAAAATACTTGTAGAAGTCTTTAAAAAAGAAAAAGAGACAATACTTAAAGTAATTGTTGTTATTTATTTATTTATTTATTTTAATTTTTATATATATTACACCTCATTACAAACTAGTTATATATTTTCACGCATTGAGTGAGCTGCTACTAGTATTTATTAACATATTAGAATTGCTTTTGTTCATACTTAGCCTTTATATTAAACTAGTTGCAGACCTACTCGATACATGAGAATATATAATTATTTTATAATATGATATAATCTATTATTTATTCTCTCTAAAATTTATTGAAGATATTTTTTTCTCCTGAAAAATTGAACTATTTGTAAAAGTATTTTCCAACACTCTATCTCTCAAAAAATATCATTTTATTATTTTGGGTTTTTTTTAGATATGATATTTGTAACCCAATAATGGAGGGATATGCCAACACAACATTAGACTTCCTCTTTTTCTTCACGTGATGAGGTTGTATCATATTTTAATTCTTTTGATTTTTTAGGTGCACCCTTCATACCAGCTGCATGCATCCTTAATTCCTAAAAGTGATGTCTAGTTAGTTGCCAACAAAAAATGATAAGACCATAAAAATATAATAATAAAGTGAGGTTTAATAGGTTAAAATCATCATGCACAAACAATTATTTACAATAAGGTAAATAAATAAAATCTGTTTGAAACAAACCTTACTTTAGCAAAATGATCAAATTTAATAGACCCTTACTTATAGGGCTGTCCAGACCCGACCCAGACCCGCCGGCCCGACGAACCCGCCCGATTTTCACCCGATTTCAGCCCGAACCGACCCTTCCGTCGGTCGGTGACGGGTTTTCACGCCTTCCACCCGACGCCGGCGGGTCGAGTGGCGGGTTTTCTTCTCCAAAACCCGAGCCACCCGACCCGACCGATGTAATATACAAAGCCAAGAACTCCGGCAAGATCAAGCTCAGATTCGAGGAGATCTCGACCATATTTGGTGAGATCCGGCGAGATTCGAGGAGATCCAAGCTGATTTCGGCGAGATTCGAGGAGATCCAAGCTGATTTCGGCGAGATCTCGACCATATTTGGTGAGATCCGGCGAGATTCGAGCTTATTTCGGCGATTTTCGGAGCAAATGTACTGAGTCTTTGAAGATTCCGGCGACGTTTGCAGAATCCGGCGAACCGACTGAACACTACCCAAACCCGAAACCGACTCGACTAATTGACGCCGACGGTCGAATTCGGGTCCCTCTGCCCTCCACCCGACGCCGGCGAGTCAGGTCCGGGTTGGGTCGAAAACCGACCCGGCCCGACCCGTGGACAGCCCTACTTACTTATACCAATTTCCATCAAAGATGAAATTGTCAAACAATAATGTGCCATTGTTCCACTCATGTCCATTGCACACATTCATTAATGTGTCCATATACAAATCACCCAGTTGCCATTACATTCATTTTATCAATGTTTTGAATCCTCACGGAGAATCAAAATAGTGCGTATACGAATTGTAGATAAGTGAGTCACCTATATTGCCATGACGTTGTGGCCAAAGTTGGCGGCAAGCTTGCTAGACTTGGCCAATTGTTCTTACCTTGGAGAAGATGTCTATTACCATTCCAAGCCTTGAACTTTAAGTGACTATTAGAAATTATCAAATTGTATCAGCTGCTTTGCTCCAAAAATAGTAGTTGCTTCTACCTTAACTGGATCACATTAGCTATATCATATTGTGCTTAATAAGGAAAGAAATAGTGAAATCCAAAATTTAAAACTCACGTATGGTAGTATTGTCAAATTTTTTCTGAAACTCATGCACATAGTATTCTAGATATTCAAGAGAAGATAATTCTAAACAGAAAATCAAGTTGTTGAAAAAAGTAGCATAATCCAAAATCTAAAACTAAAAACCCAATTCTTGTTCATGTAAACAATATTATAGATAGAAATTCAAGAATCAAGAACCAATTAGTTTTTCCATCCACACAACAATTAGCTTAAAGCTAGATACTAATGGAATATAAAAAGAATTCAATTCTTTGAATTTCCTCGCTCGCTCCTAAAATCCCAAATATTTTATCAAAATCTAAATAATCCCAAAAGTTGTTTGTCAACCAAATAGGCCAACTAAGGTCCAAAACACAAAAATTCCAGCTACAACACAACAATCTACTTAAACTGATGTAATTTGAAGAATTAAAGTTTCCCTTAAAAAATTAAGATAATGAGATGAAGGGTAAACAACGCGATGATGCCAGATTGCATGATTGCAACTAGCAACCCTAGGCATCTTTGAGAATCATCTATTATATTTATGGCACGTTCGAAGAGCAGGTCTTCCACCTAAAAGAGTATTTATAAATGTTTTAATTCACTAAACATGCGGTAAGAAAAAATTTCACATTCTTACTATTGTAAAAATCTTTATTCAAGAATACATTCACCTTCTTTTCTCGGTTTTGCAAATAATATCAAACCTATAAATCTTAAATTAGTTGCATAAAATTTCAAATTTAGCATTTCTTAAGAAGCTTACAATGAAAAGGATCGTATATGAGAAATAAGGAAAGAGTTACATGAGAAAAGCAAGTAATACATAAAATTATTATAAAGGAAAAAAAAAAAAAGAAAAGAAGAAGAAGAAGAAGAAGAAGTAAATACATAAAGTAAGCATATGTAGTACGTACCACACACGGAAATCTACTTTATTACTGTGATAGGAAAATGGTTAGATTGACTACATTTGCAAAAAGCATTGAGCATAACATGATGTAAAAATCAATTAATGACCCCAACAATCCTATAGAGAAATATAAGAGAGCTCGCCTAGACCGCCAAAGACGAACTCGTCGGAGCTCTCCAGTTCTCGATCCATGTTCTCGATTTTCATTTCCATGGAGTTGGTACCGATTCTACTCAGTTTTTTTTTTTTTTTTTTTTTTCTCTTTTTCTTATTTGAGTTCCTTTTGTTTTTGTTTGAAATGAGTGATTTGAAGTGTGGTGTATATCAACTCTAATGGGGTATTTTGAAAAGTATGTAAAGTAGAAAAAAATATGTTTTTATGTTAAAATATATAGAAACTTTTGCACAAACTTATGCCAATGCTTTAACCATGACATACTGCTAGTTATATGTGTGATAAGCTTGGGGCTTACATGCACAAAGAAAATGGGGATTACCTTTGAAATACATACATGTGCAAAGATAACTTTGGAAAGGAAACATATAAAAATTTATGACGACTAAAATTTCTGAAACTAATTATGGGTTTATTTGAGATTCGTTTATTTTGCTAAAACTGAAAATGTTTTGCTGGAAGTACTGTAGATAAAAGTAAAAATTAGCTGAAATAATACAGCGAGACTCATGAATAGTACCAAAAAGTGCAGTGGGGCCTATAAATAATAGCAAAAATAAGTTGAATAATAAAATAAGCTGGCAAAAATAATTTTTGCCAAACACACTATATCTTTTTCTTTTTATGATAAAACATAGTATTTTTTGTCATATTATATAATGTGCTGCATGTCCAAGATGAGGTGTGTGCTTGCACATAAATAGATAGTCTAAAGTAGCACATAAATTGTTAGATAGTTCTTAACTTGATAATTTGCTTTTTGTCCGTAACTTCATACATATTAAAATATGTTACTGTATATGTTATTAAAGCTTTTACCATTGTTTGTTAACAGCAAGAGTGGGATTTTATTTTGGTAAACTGAAATTTCCTTAAGCAATAAAAGAAGCGGCTACAAGATCCCTCTTCCACTGTTCCCAGACAGAATGGGAAAGAGAAGTAAACTTACAACACAACTTAAATCAAGAGAAAGCTTAATTAAACTATGAGCAACAGAGTTACATTCTCTTCTAATTAATCTAGCTCGGCATACAGCCTAAGCACTTCTTCAGCATCAGGATGTTCAGCAAGATGTTGGTTACATACATCTACAACTGCAATTAGCAATCGCCCTGCAACTACCAAATTACTAAAGCTAATGTGACGTGACTACGTGTGTGCTGTGAGTTGTGACCATGTGTGAGTGTGACCTCCAAATTCTAATTAATTGCTTTTTGTTGGGTACATAAATATTAATATTAACATTAACATATATCTCTGATAGATAGTCACAATCAATGCCATGGTGATTTGCTAAAGGCAACAAAGTTTATAAAAGCTCATGTGGGGTCCTTAATTGGCGTTTATTGTGGAATTTAAGACTGCCCGAATTGGCGTTTTACTGGGACTACTGAGATTTTGCTTCTATTTGACGAGGCTTTCTTTATTTTCTGTACTAGTTGTGTTGTGAGGAAAGTTGTAGAAGTAGTCTGTAGAGAGAAAAAGAGAGAGCGCAAAGCATGAGTCCTGTATGTATCAACCTAGTAGAGGGCTTTGACTTTGTCTCCCATTGAAAGGAGCTATCTTCTTTTCTTTTCCTTTTTTGCTTCCTTTTTCTTGTGTATGAGTACTTTAGTAGATAATTAAAAAGCACTCTTTGGAAAAATTAATTCTTATGTCAACGTGATAAGAATTGATTCTTATATCAACGTGACAATTCTTACTGTGAAATATTGTTAGAAATATAATTAAATAATTAAATTTACAATTTTCTAATAGTTTAAGTTTATGAAGAAATCTGTAATTTAACATAATATCATAACATAAGGTCCTAAGTCCGACTAGTATATAATATTAATTACAATAAAAATTCTTGTAACAACTTAAGACTAGTGCGAAGGACTACAAGTAGAATAAAACTTATAGATATTACAATATTCACGTTATCTTTATGCGTGAGAATAATAACCTTTTATGGGAATTTAGCAAAAAAAAAAAAAAAAAAACCTTTTATGGGAGATAGTATAATGAAGAATAGCTAATTATAGAAGAGATGATGAGGAAAAGAAGAGTCAAAATAAAATGTATAGTAATAAATACCAAATTATCCAAGTTATGCAATGTAATAAAATAATATTATATTATTATATACTATCTTTATAATGTAATAGGATGGCAACTAACTAGAAAAAATAAATAAACAAAAACCCACTTAAAAACACAACCAAATCACATTAACTTAAAATAGAATTCTAAATAACACAAAAATTCATCAACTTAAAATGGAGATATAAGAAAGAATAAAAGATCTACCGAAAGAAAGAGAAAAACCCATATATATATATATATATATATATAGAGAGAGAGAGAGAAAATCTATATATATATATATATATAGAGAGAGAGAGAGAGAGAGAGAGAGATATCACATTTTTTTTGTGTGGATAAAATTAGGTTTATCCACCACCAACCCGAGCTTAAAAATTCTGTCCAATTTGATGCCATTCAACCTGAAAAATGTTTGATCCGAATTTATAAGTTACACGGCTATTAGAACCCAAAAAAAAAAAAAAAAAACTGTACGCAAAACCGTGTTATTTGATCTTGAAAACTTTTCTTACTTTGAATCTGTGATTAGTTTTTACTTCCGAAAGCTGTCAAAATACGCAACTCCAACTAATTTAAACATATTGTGATTACTGTTCACAATAGTCAATGACTCAATAATAACAGGTCTCTCTTTACGTCACTATTACCTAGCGATCTTTTCACGTCATATTAATAAACAAAAAGAGATTCTTATTACGTCACTATTACCTAGCGATCTTTTCTAGGGAGTCAAAAAAAAAAAAACCATACCAACCCCACTCATGCAAAAGGTAGAGAAACACCTACGTTGAAAGGCCGCCTCTTTGGTCCTCAGTCCGCGGAAATAGCAGAAAAGGGACATGTTATGACCGGCTAATAAACCCTCCCCCCCAAAAAAAAAGTTTATTTTCGTCTTAACATGTACTTATGCTTGAAAGTTACGTATTTCTTCTTAAAAAAAAAAAAAAAAAAAGAGTTAGTACTAACTTTGAATAACTCAGCCAAATAAAACGTGTGAGGGATTAACGTGCTTGTATTCACAAAAATGACAAAAAAAAAAAAGTCTCACCTATCCTGTTAAGAAAATTTGAATAATGTGACTTTTTGTTTTTTAATATGATTTTTGAAGAACCCAACTCTACCCAATCTTTTCATAATAAAAAATAAAAATAAAAAAAAACCCAAATTATAACCTTCTATGAATTTTGTTTCCTATAAAATATAAACCAAAGCTCAAACCTCCAAAGCAATTCGAATTTGAAGGACTCACATGATGAATTTTGTCCGAGCCCTTTTACCAAATCTCCACGGTTGTCCGATTTCCCCACGGTTATGCATTGATTACTTATTAATAAAATCATGCTTGTGTTTCATCGCAGACCCAACTGGAGTTTTTTTGGGAATTATTGACTATTGTGTGCATTGTGAGAGTTCAATGTTTCACTGTGATTTGTGCATAAGAGAGACATGTTAATATTATCGACTATGTTAACACTGATTGTGATTTTTGAAGGACCATATGAGCTTTTATGAATTTTGTGGCCAATAAATATAACCCAAAAAAGAACAAAAAAAAAAGTTTCTTATGTGCTAATTTCGACTAAAATAATACGCGAGGGATTAACAAGTTGCGGCTCACAAAACTCACGTGGGTCCTTCAAAAATCACAAGAAATATTGACTATTGTGATTTTTTGTTTTTGAGCTATTATTTTCATGCAAAGAAATTAGCATGACAGTTCATTGTACATTGTCGTGGTAATTAAGAACTATTGACTATTGTGACTTTTCTTTTTTAATGTGATTTTTGAAGAACCAAACTCCCCAAATAATACCTTCTAGATGACTTTTGTTGCCTATAAATATAAACCAAAGCTCAAAGCCTCATCAATCACTGAAGCCATGAAGCCTATGAGTTCTGCCTCTGAAATTACAGCAAAAGAACCTCTCTTCTATCGTTCTATGCCTAATCCAGCCAATGAACAACTCCAAGTCAGTCAAGGAAACATGTTTGCAACCATCATCCATCATGAATCTGAAGGGGTTTCAACAGAATTGAAGTTGGGCTATGGTTCTTGCATCACCACAAAGAGGAACTCAAGTGAAAACTTGGCCAATTTCTCTCTGTTAGAGACAGCTCGCGCAATCAAAAGAATGGAACTTGAAGAAGGAGAAGGGCTTAACGATGTGTCATTGGAGTTGAAGCTTGGCTTATTTGATCCTTGGGTTATCAAGAAGAGGATCGCGTTTAGTGATATTAACGGCGAAGAGTCCAGGCTCTTGTTACCAAAAGACATGGTTAAGAAGCATATTTTGCCACAATGGGACGAAAGACGCATTAAGAATGGGGTTCAAGTTTCTGTTTGGGATTTTGATACCAAGTCCGAACATCAATTGCTGTTCAAACAGTGGCCAAGTAATGGCAGTTATGTCCTCATTGAAAACTGGATTGTGGGATTTGTGAGGAGGAGGGGCCTGAAGGAAGCTGATGAGATTGGACTTTACTGGGATCAAAGCAATTCAAGATTCAGTTTTAGCCTTCTCAAGCAGGCTTCGAGCAATTAGTCCTCCACTGTCGGTCATGAGCTTCCACTCCTTTGCAAATTGTCTAATACTTCGAATGTGGAAGAGCTTGAAACACTGTTTACTTTTAAGCAAATCTGTCTTCGTTTTCTACCCTATGAAGTGGCTGGTACATATTGGGGGTATTAGTATTACTTGTAAGAGAAATGAAATAGAGTGAATTGCCTATTTCATTCTTTTTTCTTTTTTAACAAGTTTCCATTCCTTTGTTATCTTATCCCGTTAAGGAATCTTCTTGTTTGTGAACAAAAGAATCAGTCTAATGTGAAGCTTTTATATGGCTTTGATAACATTGATATGTACTGTGCTCATCAGCTAGTTACTGCTTGATACAATTGAGTAAATAATAAATTCCTATTTGTGTTTAAAATACAAATTTCTTCTCCCTACATACTAAATAATGTTTATCTTTTGTATTAATATCTACAAAATCTGTATACAGGCCCAAGAAAAATCTGGATGTGAATTTGATCAAAATTTCACTGTAGGTTTCGGTAGTCCAGGGAAGGGAAGGGTTGGTTCTCATTTCAATTCGATGTATTTCTATGCTTTTACGTACTTCTGTATTTTTGGAGGTGTCAAATTCTTCAGTTTTGGTTGTTTTCCATAAGAAATGAGTTGCAGAATTTGTTGGAACTGAAATAGAGGGGTTGAAGGTATGCATGATTTGATAGGGCAAAGGAAACAATAGGACACAAAGGTAAGGCAGATTTGTACGTACGTACGAGGCTTTCTGTACTTGTATAATGTTTTGGATTAGTTGTTAATTGTTGGGATGCGGATGAACATCGTCAAAAGGAAAGCAAATGAAACCTAGGCTATAATATTACAGTAGATGGTCGAGAATTAAGAAGGAAAGCAAGAAAAAACAAAAGATTCTCATTTCTCATCAGATAATTAATCAGATATAGTATTGTTGTGTTTACGTAAAGATTCTCAAGGGCCGGGGGACATTAATTAGTTTACGTCATGTTATGTCTCCATTAGGCATTAGTCAATCTAACCATTGTCTTATCACAATGAGATGACAAAGTTGATCTCCGTGTGGTACATATGCTCACTTTATGTATTACCTTTTTATTTTTAATATATATATATATATATATAAACTTTATGTATTACTTGCTTTTCTCATATACCTCTCTCCTTGTTTCTCATATGATCCTTTTCATATATCGTAAGCTTCTTAGGAAACGCCTGGATTTGAAATTTAATACAAATTGATTTAAGATCTATAGATTTGACAATGGTGTATATAAAGGTGCCTAAAAAGTTGCCTGTAGTTTCCATCAAAAAAAAAAGTTGCCTGTAGTTGTTGGCATTGTTGCAATTCTTTTTTTTGCCGAAGTTGGCATTGTTGCAATTAATGACGCAATCTGGCTTCTTGGCATATATTGGTTGTTAAACTATTGTTGTTCATTAAATTATGCCCAAGCCTTTGGGAAATCACCAAGTTTGACTCGTGTTTGCTAGAATTAGATTTAGATTCTTTTTTTGGGCTGAGAAATAACGCTAGATTTTGATTTTAATGGCTATGAAGAGGACAGACTGACTTATTACAATGGGAAAAGCTTTCTTCTTTCAAGATCAGATAACATATTTTAATTAATATGAAAGCCTTATGAATAAAAAACACTTAGAACATGTTTGATACACTTTAATGATTATTACATAGGAATAGAAATAAGTATTATAAGGAATACATTAAGATGAAATGTAATAAGTATTATCTATATATATATATATATATATATAAACCAAAGCCTCTACTGGCACTACAATTTTTCACGCCAGCACAATATTTAAAAAATAAAAAATAAAAATAAAAACATTATAACTCCTCAAAACCCTAGCAACCTTACCCCTCTCTCAAGTTAAGAAATATAAAGCCACGGTTTCTGCAAACTCTCTCTCTCCAAACGTAAATATCAAATTCAACCCCTTTAATTTCTCTTTATATTTTTGAGGCTTCTATAGAGTTATAGTGAGTTATGTTGATTTTGTTTTTTTTGTGTGTGTGTGTATAGATGGTCATAATACTCCGTTATTCCAAGAGAAGTTTGTGTTTTCGTTAATTGAAGGCCTTAGAGAGATAAGTGTTGCAGTTTGGAACAGCAATACAGAAGACGATTTCATTGGCAGCGGAAAGTAATTACTTTGTCTCATATTTTTGTTTTTTGAATTGATTTTGTGTGCTTTTTAGACCCTTTTGGATCAATTTTGTTAATTGGGTGTTTTTTTTTTTTTTTTTGATAGGGTCCAATTGGGGAAGGTTCTTTCAAAGGGTTACGACGACCGCACTTGGTGTCTGTATACTAATAGTGGGGGGTAAGTGCTATAAATTACTAACCCTTTTAAGTGTATAATTTGTTTCTAAAATTTAAGTGGATGGAGGGGTTTAAGTTTGCTCAAATTAATAGAATCTTCACATGTTCTTGTAGTGGAAAGGCTTTGATAGTTTTATTGAGTTAATTCAAAGTCCTGATATATTAATAAGTTTGGATTATATAGTAACACAATCAAATTAAATTCGTTGCTACCCGTAGAATACTGTGTGAAGAAGTTGTTACAATGCTCAAATTTTAACTTCATTTTTGTCCACCATTGAATACTCATATAATCAATTTCCAATTCAATGTTCAAGAATTAAACCAAAATTCTAACTGCGCTATCATAAAATATTATTATTAGTATGAATTTTATGGAGTTACAGTGTTCAGGAATTAAACCAAAATTCTTTTAAATTATCTATAATATTTTGTCCTCCGAAAATTTTCTCTCTTTAATTTTGGTATATTGTGTTTCTTAAGCTATAGAGAGATTTTCTTTGTTTCTTATTTTCAATAATATATCATTTTATTGCAATACTAGTAATTGTTTGAGAAATCCAATATGTTCATATCTCTATAGAATAGAGAATAGTAGAAGCCAATTTTATTACAACTACTTAAATTGAGTTGACTTAATTCCGTACAATTACAAAGTATAGCATGAAAGATAATGGAATTAATTGTTGTAATTTTTATTTTCTTTCCATGTTTTGAATTTCCTCTATATTATTATTACAACTGAGCAAAGATTGAGAAAGTAACATTACTACTCTAATTTGAAGTTTAATGCGTCCTTCTCAAGTCATGGTCTTTATTTATATATTTGCTGTTTATATTTCTAACCGTTGATGAGAAATTAAGGCTCAGTTGCACAATATGTGTAAATTCTTCAGAAGGCTACTTTAAATAGTAAGTCAATGTGTCTCTTACATTTGGGTATTAGTTAGAATTGTTTTCAAATGATTGTACCAATAAAAGTGAATGTGTATAAATTTTGTTTAACTATCCCGTGCATCGCACGGGTTAGCGACTAGTTATTTATTAGTTTGGTGACCATTTAGGAATAGAATCTTGAATATACATTCACAATTTAGTAGAGTATAAAAAGAATGTGTAATTAAATCATTTTTAAGTCAAATTTCCTAAAATACACTTATTTTAAGGTGTTCAAAATAGAGCTAATAATTAACAACAAAGAAAATTTAGGTTATGTTTGGTAACAATTTTTGTTTTCTATTTTCAAAAACTTGTTTTTGGGAATATAAAGAAAAAACAATTTTCTTGTATTTTTGAAATCAAAAACATGTTTGGTTAGTTGAAATTAAAAAGATAGTTTTTTGAAGAAAAAATAGAAAATATTAAAACATGTTGTTACTAGGATTTGAACTTTAATGCTAATTCATTAAATGAGACAAATTTATTAAATTAAATGTGCATTAATTTTCATTGACTTTTGAAAATTAGAAACTAAAAACAGCTGTGGGGGTAAAAACCCAACATTATGTATTGGGCCTAGAGCCCTATTTGAAGATTACGGTGTGTCCGAAGAGAAGAAAATGATTGAGAAGGATTCCATGGGGGAGAGATATACCTGGAAATTATCGAGGAATACAGTCCGAAGAGAGTATCAGTAGTCCAAAGAGTGTATTCTCCTCGGATATAAAGAGTCTCGGTCAAGCAAATACCTGGGAGGTTCGAGTGATCTTCCTAGCGATTCCAATGATAAAGATAAGTTTCGGGCATGTATGGAGATGATAAGAACGGAGAAATATCTAAAAGAAAAAGCTGCTACCACCGTGTTTAATGCGCTGCAGCAACTTTTCTGGCCGCATTTATGTGGAGAAGACCCCTGAACAGTGCAACCTCAGCTACCACCACTCATGGAGAACTAAAGAAGATACCTGATGTGACATGTACTCAAGTGAATGCTTAGATAAAGAACAAGTGTACGATGAAGATGGTTTAGAAGAAGGCTATATAAATGGAAGAGGCCTCTGATGAAAGGGGATCGGAAAAAAGAGAAGAAGAAGAGGAGAACGATTTTACTGTAGCTCTAAGAACTGTATTCACCTTTCAATCAATAATATACCTCTTCGGACATCAATTTGTTTAGATTTCAAGTGTGTTTTTACGTTGGTTCATCCCTTAATATCCTAGTTAACTGTTGTTTACTTCACGGATAGCCTAGTTCTTTCACCCACACTCTACAAATTCATTGTAGTGGGCTTATTGGGCTCCAATCCCTTACCTTTTGAGCTTGGGCTACAAATTTTGGCCTTACAACAGCATTTTGCATGTTTTCAGTTTTCTTCACAAATTGAGTTTTAAAAATAGTTTTTGTTTTTTGCCTATTTTGAGTTGCCAAACAAGTTTTTTATTCTCAAAAATAGAAAATTGTTTTTAGAAAACAGAAAATAAGGGAAAAAAACAGTTACCAAACATATTTTTATTTTCTTTCATTTTGAAGATGTGGCAATTAATGACTTTTTAGGAATTTTTAAAAAAAGTTATTATATAAGGTGAATAAATAGATATTCAGTACTTTTGATAAATAATAGTTATTCCTCATTTTGAAGGATAATTATTCATAAAGAATAACTATTCATTGTAATAAAAATATAACCAAACAACCGAATAGTTATGCCATAGGAATATCTATTACATTACAATGTTTATTACAATCTACCAAACGTGCCCTTAATGCTATGTTGGTAACCGTGTAATTCACACACTTTTTGCTATATGTGTGATGTGCTTGGGGCTTGTGTTTGCACATTCATCGCCGCACACTCTATGGTTGTATACATGGTACATGGATCTTGTAAATTAAATTCAAGTTTTGCTATTAGGATTTGTAACTGTTGTCTAACTTTACAGCTAATTTATTTGAAATGGCTAGCTTTGGATATTATATATATGGTGATATAGAGATATAATTTTAACCCTCTAGCTTTCTCACTTTGTTAGCCAATATACATATCCTGATTCATGAAACCATGCCTTTTGAAGTAATAGCATGCAAGTGCAAGAGTAGTATCTACACTCTACCCATTATTGTTTATGATACATGATACCATGACCAAAGAAGGTAGCTTTCAAATGCGTACATATAAATAATAGAGCAAGACTTAAGTACATTACTTATGTGTTGTTCCTTCGGTTCTCCCTCTTAAGATTCTATCATGTGGATTTTTTCTCATAGGATGAAAGTGTATTTTTTTAGTTAACTAACCACATAGTTGAATCTTAAGAGGGGAACCTAAGGAATAACACTTAAAGTACTGTACCTAAGTTTTGTCTTAAATAATATTTTTTTCCCTAACCACGGAGAAATAAAAATTATTATATCCGACCACCCTTATTTATAATATTTATAATACGCATGTTCTAATTGGCTTAATTGTTAAAGTCTCTGATGGTTGAATAAGAGATCTGAGATTCAATTCTCGTCTACACCAAAAACTGATTGATGTCTTGGTCTGAAGATAAAGAATTATTATCAGGAGCGGACGCTATAGGTTGAAACTCTCTAAAATATATATATATATATATATATATATATTTATAATACATGAAACTGTAAAGGGAATAGCAAGCAAGTATAATTTTGAAGCCAAAAAAAAAAAGCAAGCAAGTATAACAACATTAAAGTTATTTATAATACATGCTAAAGTCATTGTATCAAGCAACAATTTCTTATTTCACTATGCTAGAATGACTGGCATACAGTTTAAGCTTTATGAGTGAGGTTAGCCTATTATATTCAATTCATAAATTCCTAATCCAAAAGTTATTGTGCCAAATTCCTTTATGCAAAACTAAGAAACCAAAATAGGGTGGAAACTGACAAAACAAAAATTCTGTTCAAATGTAAACTTTTGGTATCTCGTTGTAGAACCAATTGTACTGAGGAGTGGAAAAACCTTTAGAAAGGAAAAGGAAATAAAAACTAACATGACAGGAAGTGATTATTTAAATCAATTGTGAAAGCACCCATATAGACGGGCGTAGCCAAGATATTTTGCTTTGGGGGCCAAATTATATATTCTTATGTTAAATTTATAAATATATGGTCTACAAAATGATCAAATTTAAAATATAATAATATTATTTCTAAACTCAAATCAATGCATCTAAAACTAAAATTAAAAGATAAAATTAGCAAGGGAAAATATGAGATGATGACGAAAGATCAAATTTGTGAAGAAAAAACTCATAAGTTTGTGTTGCCAATGCACAAAATATACAAAGGAACATGGTGCACTTTTTTTTTGGTAACAATACAGTGCACTTTTAGATGCAAGGAACATAATGCATTGTATTTTTTGTATGCTTATAAAAAAGAAAGGACACATGACATCTAGGCATTTGTTAGGCTTTCGTAAAAGTTTATGCTTTAATTAGATGTGGTCTGCTTGATAAACTAACAGTGGGCCAAACTAACTAAATGGGTCATCGTTTGATTTTAAAGGAAAGAATAGGCAAACTCACGTAGACTGGGATCTATGAAATTTTTGTGAGGGCCAATCATTTTACAATTTTAAGAACCTAGTCTATTTTAATATGTTATTATAAAGGGATTTCAAAGTTTTGGGGGGGGCCATGGCCCCCCAACGTTACATGTGCCTCCGCCCCTGCATATATACTAAAAGCTTATTAGAATTTTCTGAATAATGAACAAGACACACAAGAAATCTTAATTGACATTAATAACAAAGTTCTTATGATCTAAACCATATTCCATAATTCATTTAGGACACTTAACATCATGACTTTTTTCAAAACTGCTAGCATACATCTACTCACATGTAGTATGCCATTTAAAGGCAAGAAAGGCAAAGTATGCTATTTGAACGCTTAAAAAGTGTCATGGTTCAAATTATTTTATGAATATCAAATTAATGGTTAAGATTATTTAGTTTCTAACAAAATGACTGAATTTTACCATTAAGTTCTTAAACTTTGATTTGAATGAGGCAAGTCGGGTATGGAAGTTACAAATGACTGAATTATAGAAGCTTCGAAATGATGCATATGAGAGCACTAGAATCAACAAAGCAAAAATGAAAGCATTTCATGACAAATGAATTTTGAGGAATAATTTTGAACCTTTTCAAAAAGTATATTTGTATGATTCTAGGCACCCAAGAAAATTCCGAACTACAAGAAGGGATGGTCCATATGGAGAGCTATTGAGCCTGAGGACCCTGGGGATGGTAGAATTCTCAAGGTAAATGGACAAATATTCAATCCTATCCTAGTCATATATATAGGATCATACCAAGATGCATGAAATTACCTCGAGTCTGTAACCCTAATTTTTTTTATTTAAAAAAATCCAACTGAATTAAACTTGAATATGACATTTTTGACAATATCTTGGCTTTAATTAAAAAATAAAAAAAAAACCAACAACAAAATAATTTGACCTAAAATCTGGGGGGAAATATAGGGTCCGTTTGGATTGAACTTATTGTTACTGAAACTGAAAACTGAAAATATTGTAGCAAAACAATTTTTAAATTGTGAATAGTACCGGTGGGACTTATTTTTAATATTTTTTAGTGCGTGAACAGTGATGAACAGTGTGTGAACATTGATTTTTGTCCCCTGCATAGTGAACCCATGTGATGTTACTGTTCACGCGCAGGGGAAAAAAAAAATCTGAAAAACGCGGACGCCCAATCCAAACAGCACCATAGTAAGCCCAACATCAAAAGTAGAAATTTGTTGTTCTTAAACTTCAAGAAAAGCCCATTTAGATCTTAACAATTTTGAGAAAAAAATACTTGTCTTCTTTACCTTGACTTATAGATTTAATTAATCTATTATTGCAAATAAAGTTATAATTAATTTATACTTTTGACTGAATCTGTGAGTGGATTGGTTGAATTTGGATCTACTTTTAATTTGTTATTTGTTAAGTGAGAACTGGGGGCATGCACCAGTTAGTTAGTGGGTAGCAAATGTTAATATTAAAAGACAATTAAATAATTAGACAAGGGGTGATTTTAAAAAGATAAAAAATAAAAAAATTAACAAGGGTGGGCATGGGAGTGATTGAGTGAAGACAAAAGCATATGTTAACATAACAAACATTTTCTTAATGCAATAACAAAGACCAATAGTTATCAAAGTTGTGGTGTGTCATTGTGTTAGAACCCCTTTCTCTCTCCCCTCTGTGTGTGTGTGTGTTTGTTTCTCAAAAAAAAAAAAAAAGAATGGGTAATTGTCCCACATTGCTTAAGAGTGTGTTGTGTGTAGTATAATTTGTCTCACCCTCCCTTAAAAGTTACCATGACTTTTGAATGGAGTTGTGGTGTACTTTTGTGTTAGAACCCATTTCTCTCTCCCTTATGTGTGTGTCTTTGTTTCTCAAAAAAAAAAAAAAGTTGAGTTGAGTTGTTAAATAAAATAATTGTAAAAAGTAAAGACATAAATTAATTAAAGTTCATTAAACAACAATGATTAATATGTTTGTTGTATTTACAAACGGTAGCTGATTTCCAAATTTTCATCTTAACAACAATAATTTTTATGTTCATTGTATTAAGCAAAAAATAAGCCAAATGAACTAATGGACAAATTTGTAATAAAAAAAAAAATTACGTAGACCACAAGCTTTATCTTCTTATGATCTCCCTAGAAAAAAAATAAAAATAAAAAAAACAATAAAAAAACCTGGAGCTGCCACTGACCACATCACCCATGCTTAGATGCATCTTCATGTGATATGAATGTTCATGTTCATACTCAGAGACACTTAAACCCTAATAATTAAACTAAGACAACCTAAAGATGTTCTAAGCAAATAAGGACCTAAGCACATAGTACTAAACAAGAACAAGGACCTAAACATGTATCTAAACTATTAAGAGCACATTAAAGCTTATGTTCAATTATTTGACTACAAATCCATATTTTGCTCAATCATGTAATGTAAGGGTGAAAAGTATAATAATAGTAAAAAAAAAGTCACTTAGCATTAGCAATGTCATAGAATCGCACGGAATCATCCTCATTGGCTGTAACAAGTAAATCTTCCTATGAAAATCAATTGAATTTATCTTCCCAGCCTGAAAATTTGTTGTAACAATTCAAAAACACGGTTCGCCAATAAAAGAGAGCATGCAGTATTGGTAAATTTGGCAGTTTTTATATTTACTATGGTAGTAGAAAATAAGAAGTGATATATGCGAGAGTAAGCGACGTCGTTCTTTCATTGTTGAATGTTGATGATTTTTTCTTCTTCTTTTTCTTATCTTTTGTTTGTGAGAGAGAGAGAGAGAGAGAGAGTGATGTTTTGATATACATTTGAGATACTGAAGTCCTAAAAATCTTGCATGTAAACATCTATCCAAATCCCAACACAACCAAAATGCTTTAGGGTTAGTTTTGGTAAGTTGATGGTGGATTGGGTTACTTCTTTTATTTTCTAAGTTTGGGTTGGTAGGCTTTGCGTTGGCAAAATTTGCAACCTAAGAAACTTGATCCAACCCATTGTATTAATAGAAAATATATTTTTAATACTTTTAATTCATTTTATATTGGTATTATAAAATTTAGTTTTATGAAGTTTGAATATTATGCTTGGTTGTGTAAATTTTAATCATTTAATGAATAATACACTTAAAAAGTTTAATGAAAAGTTAACCTTTTTTTTTATTGACAAGTTAAAAAAAATAATAATAAAAAGAGCACACTTTTTTATTATGCCTAACAAAATGGTCCTAACAACCTAGTGGCGGAGCAAGGATTTCAATTTAGTAGGGGCAAAATTAAAAGACAATATAAAAAAAAAAATAGTCTAAAGAAAATGAATCAATATTAATAATAAAAAAATAAACAACTATAATTACTATAACATTTTGTTGTGTCTCTAACATTACTTATTATTATTATATTATATTCTGTATAATATTAATATGGGGCCCATTGATTGAGTTGTTCTGGCTGGTTTGAAAGGAAATAAAAATAGGATTGGGGAGAAAATATAAAAGGTTAAGCAGGAATGGTGTGGTGTGGTGATATCATGTGTGACAGTGGCTTTCAAGAAGTGAGAGCGCGCTGGTGCCTTTTTCTTAGGTGCTAGGCTTATTGATTAAGTAGTATAGGTTTTTGGCTTTTTTCTTATTTCAGTGGTACAGTTTGGTTATTGTGGGAATGCTTCTTTGTTTTTTCTTTTCTCATGTCAAGAGGGAAAGACCTTAAAGAGTTAAAGTTGTTGTTCATTTAAAAGTCATTTTCTGAGGAGCCAGGGGAGGCACTCGCCCCGCCCGCCCCCCCCCCCCCCCCCCCCCCCCCCCCCCTTTTGGCTCTGCCCTTGGACCTAATATAATGTGATCACTACGTCTTGAATTGATTTGGTTTTTAGAAGTACTATACTATGGATTATGTTGGGTTGAGAACTTTCCAATGTTACCCATATACAATGTTAGTATATGGCTGTGATAGTGATCACACCATAATATGGTGAACCCAAGCAAAATCTCCAATTGATGAATTGTGTTGCTTCACAAATATGCCGAATTGTTTTGGTAGCTAGAAGGATATAATTTTTAAGTAAGATTGTATCTCTTGAATTAGATATTTTCATTAACGAATATGTCCATTTTCAATAGTTCATGATTGTCTATAAATATAGGGACCCCATTTGCTTTTGGACAAAATTAATTCTCTTTGCATACGCAAGACTTCACAATTAACACTCAAAAAGAAGCAAATTTCGAAGCATAAGAACATAGGCTAGCAGTTAATGGTTAAGATGGATTGCACACCAAATTGGCAATTGTATGCACACCGATGCACTCAAGAGAGTAATGTTGTGTACATATATGAATATGATGCCAGTTTTGTGACCAACTAATCATCAAAATGCAAGAAAAGTAAGAGAATTATAAGTGCATGATTCCCCTAGATCACATGTTAAGGAATTATTTTACATGTGGAAGAGACTGAGTTGATATTGTGTCCATGAATGCAAGATTTCAGTCTCAGTGTGCTCTATGACATGCATGGTAACTTAATGATTTCTCGTGTATATTCTTCATGTGAATGAGACTGTACTTTTGGTCTCAGTAAGCTGTTCCTGCTTGGTTCCTGGATGCTGACTTTGTAGAGAAGTGATGGAGATATACAACTATAAATCAAAAAACAATTGAAGTATATATAAGAATGAAATTAATCATTTATTCTTCAGGATGCTGGATAGATTGGACTTTGGAGCCTATGTAATCAACTCAAGATTTTCAAACAACTTAAAAATTAAACTGTCATAGGAGAGGTAATCCCCCATTGTTCTTTCATATAATGAGTTTTAGAAATTTCAGTTGTCTTCAATATTTATAAACTTCCTTTCCAAAATTATTTTTGCACATGCATTTCAGAGGTAATCCCAATTTTCTTTGCAAGTGTAAGCCCCAAGCACATCACACATAACAAACAGTATGTCATGATTACATTTTTATTAACATATCAGGATTGCTTTTGTTCATACTTAGCCTTTATAGTAAAGTATTTTTTCTGATCTTGAAAGCTTTTCCTATTTTAAGTCTTTCTTTTTCAAAGCTATCAAAATATACAACTAGCACACACAAGAGTCAAACTTGGTGATTTGCTAAAGGCTTGGAGACACAATCTAATGAACAGTTATAGTTTCATAAACAATGCCGTGATGCCAGATTGCATTTTTAATAGAAATAACATGATGTAAAAACTAATCAATGACCCCAACAAGTCTACAGAGAAATATAAAAGAGCACTGACAACCTTTATATGACCACAACTAATATGTATCTGATTAGTTCTTATCTGCATAATTGGGGTCAGAACCAAGTTCTATCCTCTCTCCATTTTTTCCCATGCTTTTCTTTTTAATTCCAGACCATCTAGTGTAATTTTATAGCCTAGGTTTCAAAACCCTGCACTCTTGGGCCATAGCACAGAAAACACGCAGACAAGAGAAGAATACACATTCCTCAGATTCTCACTGGAGAATGAAAGTTGCTATCAGCTCAGCTGCTGACCAATCTTCCAATTCTCCAAGACACCCTTTATCCATGTATTTCATCCTCATCCCCAAAAATTAGTACTAATCCAATACATTATACAAGTACAGAAAGCCTTATACAAAATTGCCTTCCCTTTGTGTCCTATTGTTCCCTTGCCCCATCAAAGCATGCATACCCTCCACCGCTCTATTTCAGTTCCAACAAATCACTCATCTCTTATGGAAAACAGCTGAAACTGAAGAATTCGGTACCTCCAAAAATACAGAAGTAAAAGCATAGAAACACATTGAATTGAAATGAGAACCAACCTTTCCCTGGAGTACTAACAAATACAGTAAAATTTTGATCAAATTCACATTCAGATTTTTCTTGGACCTGTATTCAAATGTTGTAATCTGTTGCGAAATCCAGCTTTATTGTTTGGCAAAACATTAAGTAGTATGTAGAGAGATGGAATTTGTATTTTAAACAAAGATAGGAATTTACTCAATTGTATCAAGCAGTAACTAGATGAGTAAAGTACGTATCAATAATATCAAAGTGATACAAAAGCTCCATATTAGGCTAATTCTATTGTTCTGAAATTAACCAGGTACACTACCACAGCTTCCAAACATGACCAACATGATAAGAACAAAGGAATGGAAACTGATTTAGAAAAGAAAAAGAATGAAAAAATCCACTGTTCTGTTTTCTCCTATACAGCTATCTTGTAATACCCCAAGTTGTACAAGCTATCACATGGGTAAAAAAGAAGACAGATTAGCTTAAACTAAAAGTTACCATCTTTCAAGCTTCGACATCAGAGGTATTAGACAGTTACCAAAGAATTCTATGAGGATTAATCACTCGAAGCCCGATTGAGAATGCTAAAACAGAATCTTAAATTGATTCGATCCCAATAAAGTCCAATCTCATCATCTTTCTTCAAGCCCCTCCTCGACACAAATTCTTCAGTCCATTGTCCAACGAAGCCGTATGTTGCATTAGTACCTGTCTCCTTATTAAAGAACAATTGATGTTTGGAATTAGTATCACAATCCCAAACAGTAACAGCAACTCGTTCCCCAATCTTAATGCTGTCAACGCATTCTTTATCCCAATTTGGCAAAATATGCTCTTTAACGCCAACTACTGGTAAACGGAGCCTGCCTCGGATTTCGCTGTCTGTAATTCTCTTCTTGATATCCCAAGGGTCAAAACCAATAGGCGCTTCTCCTTTTTCAACTTGATGGCCATCAAGTTTCATTCTTTTGTTTCCACTAGATGTAGCTGGCAGAGAGGAATTGGCCAGGTTTTCATTTGCTGTCCTCTTCTTGGTGATGTAAGAACCACAACCCAACTTCAATTCTGTTGAAACCTCTTCAGATTCAGTATGAGTTTTGGTTTCAAACACGTTTTCTTGATGATTGTCTGGAATAGGTAAAAAATTATGGAAGATAGGTTCTTCCTTTGTACTTTCAGAAGCAGAGGAAACAATAATCTCATCAGTTGTGAGATTATCTTTCTTGGCCTCAAGTGTTTCCAATGAAAGTTCTCTGTTTTGGCCATCTTTTCCTTCTTGGTTTCGCTTGGTTTGTAGCACACTCATAGTCTTCTTCATGGCTTCAGAGAGTGAAATGCAGGACCTTAGGCTTAGAAGAAAGAAATGGTTACAGAGAGTTTGTGTGTTTCTTGCAGGTTTCTTGGAAAGAAGAGAAATATGAAAGCCTTTGAATTTTTGCCGCCTCTGTGTTTTTCTTTTTATACCAAAAGGGAAATTAGTTAGTTAATTTAGTTGGGCCATTGAACCAAAATTGTCAAGAACCCATTCTTATTAGGCTGAGCCTGGTGATGATTTTGTTACTTTGTCCACATATATGGTCCAATGCTAATCCATCCCTCTTGTGGGGTATAGATCTAATTTCAGGCTTTGGGTCTTGGTTCAATTAGTGGATCATTAGTCTAACTGCAGACCCAATTAAATTGAAATAAAAATCAATACTACTTTATAAAAAAAAATTTAAAAATGTTTAAAAGTTGATTGATGAATTTATAAAAATATAAAAATAAAATTATACAAAATATTCATAATAAAAAATATAAGCTTATAATGATGATATACTTTAACACAATATTTATTATTGAGCTCTCATTATACAAGGTCAACAAAAATAGCTCTTTTTTTTTTTTTTTTTACTAATTTTATATATAGATTAATTATTGGGCTCTCATTATAAAAGGTATACAAAAATAGCTAATTTTTTGTTACCCAAAAAAAAATCCTTAAATTTCATATATAAATACAAGAATTAATATTCAAACAAAATACAATTGTGAAAAAGAAAAAGAAAATAAACATATGTTATTTGGGTCATGATGTTCAAATTTGAATATACTCAACCTCAAACCCATATATATATTTATTGATTCGTGACCCAATAAGAATCTTGGATACATATATAGTACAATGGGATTAGGGACTTAGGGGCCAAGATATGAACCAAAAAAAAAAAATTTGAAAATCCGAATTAGCACCCATATAATGTTAACAACTATCAACAAATGAAAAGACAACAAATTAATTATTTTTTAATACATTACAATGTAATTATCTATTAAAAGGGAACTCGATACTTTTTTAAATTTCATAATCATCTATGATTGATTCGTACTAAATGCAATGACAATACTAAATAAAAAAACAAAAATATGTTAAAACTAAAACACTAATTTGTTACTAAGATTGTGTTAAAACTTTCTAATAATAGTTTATTATTAATAATTAATTGCGCTAAGAGTATTTGTTAATATGACCATAATTATAAAGATGCCAAACTAAAAGACAAAAAAAAGTCTCAACAAATAACCACTATATTAATAATTCTAATACTCACTCCATTGGCCCACTTCACACTATATATATATATATATATATATATATATATATATTTCCTATAATCCACCCAATAGCATCAAAACAATTATTAAAAAAAAAAAAAAAAACACACACACACACTCAATTTTCATCATTCATTAAGAGCATCGACTCTAGCAGTCTTTCCAATTTTTTTGAATGTTTGAAGAATGAACGGTTTTGTCTACTTACTTTTTCACATAAACTTTCCAATAGACTCTTTAATATTTCTCTATTCTAATTTAAATATTATTTCTTTACTTATTATTATTATTATTATTGTTGTTTTTCGAAAAATCTGTTACAACCCACGTTACACCTAAATCATCAATACCAAAAACTCTTTTGCATTCAACAACACCCAAATCTTGAAACCTAGATTTCCAACAACACTCAAAGCACATCATCCAAATCTTAACCCAAATATTATCCCCAACAACTCTTAAATCCCAAACTGATATTTTATCATCCAATAACACCCAAATTAAACTCTCTTAATTGTATTGTCTCTTTGTTTATACTTTTTTTTTGGGTTTGGTCTCAATGTCTGTCTCTTTACTCTCTTGCATATTATTTTATAAATATTAACTATTTAGTTTTAATTTAGTAAGAGAGACGGAGAGATTAAGACCTTTTGGTTCTCACATAACTCATATCTTAGTTCTCATAACTCATATATAATTCCTCATTTTCTCTTAACTCATTCCACACCTTATTTGGCCCCCGAAATTTCCTTGGTTTTTGGTTTGTAAAACGTAATTTTGAACTTAATTGGTGGGACCAAATATAGAACTACTACTGTCAAGAGTGATAAAAACTCCTAAACCAAAATAGCCTAAATACCACTGTCACGAGTAGGGCTGTCCACGGGTTGGTTTTGGACCCAACCCAAACTCGACCAGCCGGTGTCGAGTGAGGTGAGCGTTGGTCGGGTCGGGTCGGTTGCCAGAATAAAAAATGGCATCGAAATCTGAAAAAAAGCGTCGCTGGAAACTGGAAAAACTAGCCGAAATTTCGTCGGAATCTGCATTTTTTGCTAAAAATTGCTTGGATTTTTCCGGATCTAGTCGAGATCTCATCGGATCTGGCTTGTTTTTGCAGGACTTGGCCGGATTTTTTTACAACTCCAGTCGGGTTCAAGTTGCTCGGGTTTTGGAGATGCAAACCCGCCACTCGACCCGCCGGTGTTGGTTTATGAGAACGAAAACCCGCCGCTGATCGATTGGACCTTTGGTTCGGGCCAGAATCAGGTCAGCGTCGGGCAGTTTGGCAGGGTTGTCGAGCTCCGGTCGGGTCTGGATAGCCCTGGTCACGAGTCAATCCAACCCATCATCATATATGGTTGGGTTTAAAAAACTCAACCTAACCTAACCCATTATAGAGGTTTAACTCATGTGGATCGAGTTGGGTAATATTTTTTATTTTAAACCTAAGCATTAGAATAGTAACAACTAGCTGTATTACAAGTGTCCTCCCATCTTCTAAAACATTTTAAACACATGTTCTCAGTTTTCAAACAATATTACACGCATTTTCATACACTTTTTCACCCACGCGTATTTCCAAAAAAACTGAAAACTGCTGTTTAAATACACGTACCAAACAGGCACTTGTCCACTTGGACAAAGTTTGGAAGAAAGAAAGTTTCAGGTCCTGAATCGATCTCTCACTCCTTTAAAGGTTCGAGCATTCATTTCCCACCAAATAGGATATATTTTATTCTTCTCATGTCTAGTTATGATGCTAATGATAATTATGCAAATTAGCAGTTGGTTTTGTGATCTGCTTATGTAAGAGCAAATCTTTCTTTAAATTTGCTTATTAAAATGGTGTTTCAGTTTTAACTTTTATTTATCAAATGGGTACATTGTTTTTTTTTACCGTTAACAGTGAATTTAGTTTATTTTCTAGCAAGCGTAGTTAAATGATCAGAATTCATGTAATAAAAATTAAAAATAAAGATCTCCCTTTCACGAACAAACCTTTCGAAACAGTACAAAACATTACATAAGATTAAAGACAATAAATTTGCATGCACGTATAACATACATGCATTGATCGATATGTCTGTACTGTCTTGAAATACAATTTATAGGGACCCATCTTAATTTTGGGACACGACTAGTAAATAAAACGGAGCCTATGATCAGAACTTAGTTAATTTCTTCAACTTTTTCCATTAGTTCGTACTGTCATTGATCACAGGCTGCAAACTGTTTTGATTTCTCCCGTGGCGGCTCCAAGAAATTTTTCCAGAATGATCATTTAGAAACTTAAATTAAACAATTTCATAAAAAGAGAACTTTATATATTGAGTATCAAATATTTGTCTATAATACTAGGAAAAAAAAACAATAAACTATAAGTTTAATTGAAATATTATTTCTTGATATAATAAAAATATTAATTATTATTATGTCCATAACATGACTCTATTAACAATTTAACCCAACATAATTTTTTGTTATTTAGTTGTTTCATTATTTTTCTTTATTAGCCACTAACAGTCTAGCACACACCCCATTACCACAATGTAAAGTCTAAACTAGTAATTACAATGCCTCACCCCACTGCCTTACAATTGCATAGTTTTTTTTTTTTTTAATAATTTTTTGTTTACTTACTTTACTACCACTAGTCAGCTAGTCCATTACCCCAATTGCCCAAAGCAGACTCAAGGCTCCCGTTTCGGTTTGTCCATTAGAACAAAATATTTTGGTACCGGTCTATTTCGGCGTACTATTATGAAGTTACCATTATTATAAATATGTATGTATAATATTGATTAAAACTCATATAAATTATTAAGGGTCTTAAAATTATAAGTCATATTTCAATTAGTATGTCAATCTTTAAGCCCAAAAAACAAATTAACAATCAATTTTTTAAAATATAATAAGATTAAAATGTATTTAATAATGAAAGAAAGAAAAAAAAAAGAAAAAAAAAAGAAGAAGACTTAAGCTGAATTAAAAAAAAGAAAAGAAAAGCTGATGATAACGTGGAGGCAGGAGGCTTAAAGTCAATATAAAAAGCTGAATTTCAGCTTCCTTTTCAAATACTACTTGTACTAGTCACGCACTTGTCACGTAAAGGCTGACAAAACTAAAAATAATATTACACAAAACTAGGCAATAAAGTTGAAGTGGGCGGACAACTCAAGAGTTAAAAAAAAATGAAAAGAATCACAGAGGAAACGTAGAACAAAGGAGGAGGAGAAGGAAGGAGGCGATAGCTACGATGGGCTGTGTTCCTTCAGGTGACCGGGGATGTGACTGGATGGGTTGATTTAGGCCATTCACGAGGTTGAAGCGATGAAGGTTGGGTTAGTGGGTCTAGGATCAGCGGTGGTTGGGACAGTGGAATAGAGATAGTGGGTCTGCAGTCTGGCAATGAAAGGGCTACAGCGGACTGCCGAGGGTAGGGGTGTGCAAAAAACCGACGAACCGAAAAAATCACTTCAAACCGACCGAACCATTGCAAAAATTTCAGTTTGGTTTCGGTTCGGCTCGGTTTCGGTTTTATTATATAAAAAATCAAAAATTTCAGTTCGGTTTTCGATGGCAGATTTGAATGCATCGAACCGACCGAACCGAACCAAAATATATTATTATATATTATTTTATATTAAATATATATAATATCAAGTGTGTAAACGTGGGCTTGGCCTTGCCAAAATTACTCAAGCCCACTACCCCTTTTTTTTTTTTTTTGAAAGAAGCCCATTGCCCACTGCCCATTAGATAATCTAGATTAATTAACTAAAATTAATTAAGTTAAACAGAAACTAATTGAAAATAAAGAAAATAAAAACCCTTACCCTACCTACCCCACTTACATTACACGCCCTCATTTGAGTCCCTCATCTCCCTCACACCTCCCTCACGCACGCCGGCCTCCATCTGCCTCATCGGCTCATCGCCCTTATGCCTCACGCCTCCATCTCCCTCATCTCCCTCACACCTCCATCTCCCTCATGCCTCACGCCTCTGCTACCGCCTCCACATGCCGGCCTTCACACTTTGGCCTCCCCACGCTGCTTGATCTTTTCATTCTCACGGTGACCTTCTCTAGTCTCTTTTTAATTTCTTGATAACCCTCTCTCTTTTTTGTATTTTGGGTTTTGAATCAATGCTATTTTTTTGTGAATCTGATGTTGAGTTGTTATTTTCTTATTGAAAAAATGTGATGTTGAGTTGTTATTTTTTGTTGAGTTGTTATTTTCTTTTTGTGACTGTGATGTTCACTTAGAGTTTTGGAAAAATAGATAGCCCCATGTGCTTAAACGAAAACCGACCAAAATTGAAATACCACCGAAACCAATTGATTTCCAATTATTTCAGTCGGTTTCGGTTGACAATTTCACAAACCGAAAATTTTGGTTTCAGTTGGCCAAAACTAAAAAAACCGACCGAACTGAACCGATTACACCCCTAGCCGAGGGGTTGAAGTTATTTCCCCTTTAGGTTACGTTTTTTTATTCAAAATTTGATTGGGTACATGGCTTATAGCAATTTAATTTATATTTTCAAATTTTAGTTCTACAAATTTTTTTTGATTGGGCTAGGACAGTAGGACAGAGAACGTGGGTCTTTTTTAATTTTCATATTTTAGTTCTATAAATTTTTTTTGGGCTTTTCATTTTTGTTTGAAAGGCCACAACTTTATGGGACCAAATTATGGACCAACATTTTTTTTTTTGGGCTTACAAAAAATTCAGGGCGGTCACAACTTTTTTTAAAGGGTGGGCAAATATAAAAAAAATTCCCAGGTTAGGGTGGTCCTGTGACCACCCTGGCCAGACCACCCTGACTTGATCTTGACGCTGCGTCTGGATTTCTCCTCATCCTTTTCCAAATCCCATTTTTTTTCTTCATGATCTACAATTTCCCGTTTTCTGTATTTAAAGTAGAGCACAAGTTGAAGGAAGCCTAAAGGACAACCAAGCAGATTCGGGGCGTGCCAAAGTTTAGAAATTCAAGTTAGAAAATCCAAGTGCATGTATGTAAGTTTTATGAGATAGAGTTGTTGTTTCACAACAAATATAACTAGAGCTTCGACAAACCGCAAGAAATAGATCATGGCTTAGTAGTCCATGAGCCATCCAAAATGTACTTGCAATGGAATGAAAACACAGATAAATACAATGGCATGAATTCCACGCTTTTTTGTAAGTATCACTTGCTTCTGCAAATATAAAATAAAGTTACACGTTTAGCAAAAAAAATAAATAAATGAAGTTACACGTAGTTAGTAACAACATATTATATTTCTAGTAATGAAATATTAACAGTAGATATGAAATTAGAATGAAGTGGCACGCATATCTCTCAGACATCATTCACTAATTTAATATAAATATAAAACGACATCACTGCGATGATCTCAGCGTCTGCATCAAATTTCTTAAATTATTTTTTTTAAAGTAAAATTTGTAATAATAGTAGCATTCACAAAGTTTTGTATTGTCCACGTAGTAATCAGGTTGCATCGAAGAACACTTTCATGAGATTACAATAAACAAAGACTCACCGCAACCACCAGTGGAGAACCATACATTGTTACAGAGGCCAGTAGCCCAACACTCCCAACAAATACCTTTCGACGATGGTGATTATGGAAAACAAAAGCTGAGATAATCGCAGTGATGCAGAAGCCTAAAATACCAGGTGTCACTATCACAGCTACCTTCATCTGCGCCCTCATAGTTTTCATACATCAAGATATTAGTGTAACTCTTCACCTAAATATAAATGCATGCATGTATATATGTATGCACTATTTCCATGTAGCAACATAGAAAGCCTATTTTTTGTTTTGTCACGAAATATATACAACTTGCAGAAATTATAAATAGCTCATTAGTTCAATATGCATACATGTTCAAATCAGTTCTGATAGGGTTATATTTTTTATTATTATATTTATTTATGTGATTGGCTAATCATTTGACAAAATGCACTTTATTTGTAATTTAATAGATTTAAGTTGAATCTAATACATCAAGAAATATGTTGTTCAAACATATCGAGCCTTAGTATTAAAGACATGAAAACTGAATCAAGAAACAAGTAAAGAAAAACAGTTTTATTAAAGCTCGACAGATAGTTGCTATCAAGACTAATTGGGAAGCTCGACACAAGCTCGAATATCTATCAAGAATTACGATTTCAAAATTTCTAGATTTAAAATTCGGCCCATGCTGATGTATTTGTTTAGGGTTTCTTTTCTTACAACCCTAGACATATATAAAGCTTATTTTAAGAGCTGTCACACACAGATATAGAGACCAAGAGTTTAGTTCTCTCTGTGAGAAACTACTACATTTGTACACCATAGGGTTTTGTAACAAAGTGCTTCCTGATCTTCATTATTGATGAAGCGAAGAACTTTGCAACTATCAACAATCATTCAAATTGTTGGAGTTAGTCACGTAATGGGATCCATACAAAGGAGTTAGTCACAGAATGAAGATTTGTGCATCAAAGGAAAGAATGCTACTACAAGATCAAGTCCAATTGGATATTGGAGCGAAGGTTCAACTGTACATTGGTATTTTGGGATAGATCAAGGTAGTGGTAAAATTCCTCATACTTGTAATCGCTTGATTATTGATTAGTAGATTCTTGGGAGTGATGACTTTAAATTCACCTAATGGAGTTTTTGCCTTGCAAAAGATTTTTTCCATTTGTTAATAAATCACTACGTCAATTTAATTTTCGCTGCATTTAGTTTATTTGGTGATTTGTTGGTGCCTCCACAATTTGCATGTAATTTAACCTAATTAATCAATTTGGGTAATTGAATTAGTTAACTGAAAGTCAAGCTATCTTAACCCAACAAGTTCAAATGACAAACTTGACTATTACCTCTCACGGATGCATGCATGGGAATAATAATAATAATAGTATTAATTATATAATCGCGTTACGGACGCAATAAATTTCACAAACTATTGAGGTGACAAATTGTGGTTAATGCAATACTACTTTTGTTGAAACCATGCACCGTTAATACTATTTTTCTTTTGTGGACAATCAGAACCTATCATCTCAACAATCATGAAAAATTTAAAAATATCATGAAATTTGTTTATATCAGACAAAACTTTGCTATTAGAGTGAAGTGTGGAACTTGCCTTTTCTCTAGCAGAAGCGTACCAGAAATATATGATAATGGACTCAAGAAGAATCCCTAGACCATTGACGTTAACTACAAGGAAATTTTCCCACTTGTAGCTAATGACGGGCAATCCATACCAAGTATAAAGGAGGCAGTTAAATAGTGCAATGATGTATGGAAGACATGAAAATTCCTCTGCGCTTTTCTTCCTAGGAGAGGCGGTTCTAAGATGAAGATATGGTCCCAACAACAAGAGTCTCTAAGCAAATACTTAAAAGACTGCTGTGTGACTTTTTAACACCTTTAAGGGGATATAAATAATGGGGAGACAGTTAAAAGAGAACAATAAAAAATTGTTAGAAGAATACTAGGTTACAACAGATTTATTATATAAACCATACAGAGACACCAATCACAAAACATAATTAATATATTATTTTTTATTATATTGTTAAACCTAGCCAGACAATTTAATCAATAAATGTAATAGCTATGTTAAACCTAAAAATATAATAGCTATGCCATACCCGAATGACTCGGGTATCTTCTACTTTAAATTCTTAATATTATCCTCACTAATCACAAAAAATAATTAAGAAAAATGTTATTATATATTGTTAAAAATACAAAATATATATAATCAACAAATGTAATAGTTATTGAGTGATGACTCTAGGATTTCTTTTCAGGTGAATCATTAAGAAATTTAAATTAAACAAAATTTAATTTAAAAAAAGAACCTGAATATATCGAGTTATCAACCAAAAAAATCACACAAATACATGACATTTTACTATTTATTTCTATAAGTTTTCATATTTTAACATCATTATGACTTTTCATTATCTATTATCAATGTGGGTGGGTGTAATCATTTTATTTTGTAAAGTTTGTATAACATTTAATTTGTATTTTTATGCAATTGTCATTGTTTTTATAAAGATATTTTAAACTGAATGACAAAACCTAACGCACGTGCATTGTATTAATTATTGAACCAAAGAGCCATACCTATATATATATATATATATATATATATAATACACTATGTGTCTACTTAATCAATCAAATGTTTGTAATATCACTAACTTTATAACAAAATGTTATTAATTATAGGGTAAAATACTATTTTGGTCCCTAAACTTTAAAAAGTTAATTTTTCATCCATAAACTTTAAAAAGTTCTTTTTTCACCCCTAAACTTTGTAAAGAATTTTTTCAATAGTTTAGAGACAAAAATAGGGATGAAAAAATAAATTTTTTTAATAGTTTAGAGATAAAAACAAACCTTTGGTAAAATTTAAGAACATAAATAAAACATTTTCAATAGTTTAAGGACAAAAGATGAACTTTTTATAGTTTAGGGAGGAAAAATGAACTTCTTAAAGTTTAGGGATGAAAATCAAACTTTTAGTAAAGTTTAGGGATCAAAATAGTATTTTACCCTTAATTATAATATGATAACAATACACACACATGTACAAACCTACTATATTTCCTAATTATAAAATTATATAAAGTTATATTATATTTATACTATATGTGGGGGAGAAAAGCCCAGCCCAACTTAATTGGGCCAAAGGTCCTATCCGAGGACCACTGTTCGACCGAGGAGGCCAGGACGCAGCCAGTGGCCCATGTGAAAGGGGAATGTCCGCAGACGAGCACGTGTACCGTCCGAGGAGATGATCACACGTCCGAGGAGACCGCGCGTGTCAAGCGGTCTGTCTAACAAGTGTCAGGGAAAAAGGAGACCTCGGACACGTGAGAAGGTGACAGGGATAAAGAAATATCAAGGAGACAGACCTCAACCACCGCATTTAATGCTCTGCACCTACCCACCTGGCCGCATTTATGTGGAGAAGACCCCTGAACAGTGCATCCTCAACTACCGCCACTCAGACAGGGCTAAAGGAGGTGTCTGATGGGACATGCACTCAAGTGGGCGCACAGATGGTGAACAAGTGGACGGTGGAGATGGAGAAGGGCAGCACTATATAAGAGAGAGAGGTATCTAATAGAGGGGGATCGAGAATCAAGAGAGAGAAAAGAGCACATAATTTTATTGTAGCTCCAACATTTGTAACTTAAGTTCATCAATGAAAATCGCCTCCTCGGACGAGACATTGATCACTGTCCGAGGACTCTTTTAGTCAAATTTCCCCATCTTCTATGCCGTTTCATACTGTTATTTTTCATTACTAGCCTAGCTCTTTCACCCACTCTCTACAAATTTATTGTTTTGGGTTCAGTGGGCTTCAAACCCATACCTCATTGGGCTCGGGCAGCAGAAACTGACCCTACAATTGGCGCCGTCTGTGGGAAGAGCTTGTGCAAGAGTGGAATAAGCAGTTGATGATGGCAGAACAAGGTGAGCAACAAGCAGAATCCAGGGCATCCCAACACGTGGACCATGTCATCAACTTAGAGAGGAGACAAAACCGTGAGGGCAGTGTACACACCGTGCGCCTTAGCCAGAGCCATTCGCAGAGCGGAAGTCACATGTCCCATGCAGAGAGGAACCGTGACTTACAACTGGAAGTGGAAAAACTAAAGAGGGAGTTGCGACACGCAAAGAGGAAACGGGCTTCCTCGTGCTCTGAAGATGATATTGATGACGAGCGCGACGTCTCTTACCAACACAAGTCCAAGACACCAGCTAGCGAGTCCTACACCTATGTAGAGGAGTCCCATCGTAAAAGGGAGCGTAGGAGCCCATCACACAAGGACATGGAGAATGATGCCATGAACAGGGCTCTAAATCAGATATCTAGATCACCCTTCACGCGCAGGATAGAGGAGGCCAGACTCCCTCGGCGCTTTAATCAGCCAACGTTCACCGTCTACAACGGTAAAACTGACCCAGTTGAGCACGTGAGCCATTTTAACCAGAGGATGGCTGTCTACTCCAGAGACGAAGCCCTGATGTGCAAGGTCTTCCCTTCCAGTCTTGGGCCCGTTGCTATGAGATGGTTTGATGGTTTGAGGGCGGGCTCCATCAACTCCTTCAAGGAGCTCACTCAGGCGTTCGGCTCCCGTTTTGTTACGTGCCGAAGAGTGGCCAGGCCTCTCTCCTCCCTGCTATCCTTGTCCATGCAGGAAGGCGAGTCCTTGAAGACGTATTCAGACAGATATTGGGAGATGTTCAATGAGGTGGAGGGCAACAACGATGCAATGGCCCTCAGCACGTTCAAGCTCGGCCTCCCTACTGACCACGGTTTGAGGGGATCCCTATCTGGCAAGCCAGTCACAAACGTGCGTCAACTGATGGACCGCATAGAGAAGTATAAGAGGGTTGAAGAGGATCAGCAGCAGGGCAAGGGAAAGGACAAGATTATCCCTCAGGAGAGGAGAGATTCGCGGTCGGATCGGTACAATTACAATAAACCGAGAAGGGATTTTGCCGGGCAATCAGGATCGATGAATCCTCAGTCGGTCAACACTGTGTTCAAAGAACCAGTGCATCAGGTCTTGGAAAAGATTAAGAATGAATCATTCTTCAGGTGGCCGAATAAGATGGTGGGAAACCCCGAGAGGCGCAACCACAATCTCTACTGCCAGTACCATCAGGACCATGGGCATACAACGGAAGATTGTAGGAGTCTGTGGGATCACCTGGACCAGTTGGTCCGCGATGGTAAATTGAAACATCTTCTGCACCACTCCAGCGGCCGAGGGCAGACAGGCTCGGGACCGCGTAGGGACGACCCCCCAAATCCACCGCTTGGGACTATAAATGTCGTCTTCGCTGCGCCGGGAAGAACAGGGTCCTGGCCTTTGAAAGTTATGTCAGTAGGCCGACCACTAGCAGGGCAGTCGAGCCGAGGACCGAAGAGAGCTAGGTCCGGTGCCCCGTTGGTTATGGGATTCTCGGACGAGGACATGATTGGCACCATCCAACCCCACGATGATGCACTAGTCATCACCCTCAGGATAGGAGGGTACGATGTGAGGAGGGTAATGGTGGACCAGGGCAGTGCCGTGGAGATAATGTACCCGGACCTCTACAAGGGGCTAGGCCTAAAACCCCAGGACCTGACGCCGTACGATTCCCCGCTATTCACCTTTGAAGGAAGGCCTGTCATCCCGAAAGGCCGGATACGCTTGCCTGTGCAGTCCGGCTCTGAGGTCGTGGAGTTGGACTTTGTCGTCGTAGACGCATATTCGCCCTACACGGCACTCGTAGGCAGACCTTGGATTCACGCACTCGGGGCCGTCCCCTCTACTTTGCACCAGAAGGTCAAATATCTCTCAGGGGGACAGGTGCACGAAATCCGAGGAGACCAATCTGTTGCTAGACAGTGCCTGGTGGCCGCCATTCAGCATGAGGCCCCAGCCGAATCCTCGGGCGTAGTTGGGAGGGATTTATAGCAACTACAGTCTCGGGGAGTGCCTTCTGAAGCATCGGATGAAAGCGCTCGGTGTGAGGATCTGACGAGAGTAGTCATTGGGAATGATCCTGACAGGTTCTTCCAAGTCGGATCTCAGCTGCCTCTTCAAGAGAAGGAGGAGTTGATAGAGTTCCTCAAGCAAAACCTCGACGTGTTTGCCTGGAGTGCTTACGAGGCCCCCGGGGTAGACCCGGAGTTCATATGCCACCATTTGAAGGTGAATCCACTGGTCACCCCCAAGCAGCAACCTATCCGGCGCCCATCCAAGGAGCACGCTGACGCAGTAAGGGACGAGGTGACGAAACTCAAAGCAGCTGGGGCTATCAAAGAGGTTTTTTATCCCGAATGGCTAGCGAATACCGTGGTGGTAAGGAAGAAGAGTGGGAAGTGGCGAGTATGCGTGGACTTCACGGACCTGAATAGGGCATGTCCCAAAGACCCGTTCCCTATGCCGAAGATCGATCAACTGGTCGACGCCACTGTCGGCCACCCTCGGATGAGTTTCCTGGACGCCTTCCAAGGCTACCACCAGATACCGTTAGCCCCGGAGGACCAGAAGAAAACTGCCTTCGTCACCCCTATTGGCAACTACCACTATAAAGTGATGCCGTTCGGCCTGAAGAACGCGGGAGCTACCTACCAGAGGATGATGACGAGGATGTTCGAGCCACAGCTGGGCAAGAACATCGAGATTTACATAGATGACATGGTGGTGAAGAGCAAAGTTATAGCCGAGCATGTGAAAGACCTTGAAAGTACTTTTGAGGTTCTACGGAAACACAAGCTACGACTGAATGCCTCTAAGTGCTCGTTTGGGGTGGGATCCGGCAAGTTCTTGGGATACATGGTCACCCACAGAGGAATTGAGGTTAACCCCGACCAGATAAAGGCCATCAACAACCTCCGAGCTCCTCGGAATCCCAAGGAAGTTCAAAAACTGACTGGAATGACAGCTGCCCTCAATCGGTTCATCTCTAGATCGGCAGACAGGTGTCGGCCCTTTTTCTCCCTACTCAACAAGTGGAAGGGATTCGAATGGACTGAGGAATGCGCTTTGGCGTTCCAGCAACTCAAGGATTACCTGTCTCGGCCACCAATCATGTCCAGTCCTGAGCCCGACGAGGTACTGTTCGCCTATATCGCTGTAGCTCCCTATGCGGTGAGCCTGGTGTTGATACGGTCAGACTCTGGCGTACAAAGGCCCGTCTATTACGTAAGCAAGTCCCTGCACGAGGCTGAGATTCGTTACTTGCCACTAGAGAAGGCCATCTTAGCAGTAGTGCTGGGCACGCGGAAGCTACCACACTACTTCCAAGCCCACACGGTGATCGTGCTCACACAACTCCCACTCAAAGCTATACTCCGAAGTGCCGATTACACCGGTCGGATTGCCAAGTGGGGTACAATCTTAGGGGCTTTTGATATAAGATACATGCCCCGCACATCGGTCAAGGGACAGATCCTTGCAGATTTGGTGGCTGAGTTCACGGAGCCCCAGCTAGATGAGGTGAAGCCCACGTCGGGCATGGATGAAAAATCAGTTGGCATGGTCTCTCAACAGAATCCCTCTCATTGGGAAGTATATGTCGATGGCGCGGCAAACCAGAGAGGCTCTGGAGTTGGGCTCGTATTGATATCCCCCGAGAAGATCACTATCGAGAAATCGCTAAGGTTGGACTTCTCGGCAACGAATAATGAAGCAGAGTATGAGGCTCTGCTCATGGGGATGACTATGGTCCGAAGAATGGGTGGGAAATCCGTGGAGCTGTTCTCGGACTCAAGACTGGTAGTAGGTCAAGTACAAGGCGAATTCGAGGCAAAGGACGAAAGAATGCAGGGATACTTAGGTCGTGTCAAACACCTACAATCAGAGTTTGAATTTTTCAGTTTGTTGCACATCCCCAGGAGTGGCAACTCACATGCTGACTCCCTGGCCACGTTAGCCACCTCTTCGGCACAAGGCTTGCCGAGGGTCATCCTCGTCGAGGACTTGCACAGGCCTACGGAGACAAGGGCAGGAGGAGTCCAGGTCCACCAGATTAGGGTCGGGCCGTGCTGGATGGACCCGGTGATCAAATTTATCAAGGAAGACATATTGCCCGAAGAGAAGGCCGAAGCCGATAAAATTCGGAGGAAGGCGACTAAGTTCTGGCTATCCGAAGACCAGAAACTATACAAGCGCTCCTATTCGGGACCATATTTGTTGTGTGTGCACCCCGAGGCGACTGAGACACTGCTAGAAGAGTTACACGAAGGAATCTGTGGGAGCCACACCGGAGGCAGGTCTTTGGCTCACCGAGCCCTCACCCAAGGTTATTGGTGGCCTAACATGCAGAAGGAGGCACACGAGTACGTCAAAAAATGCGACCAATGTCAACGCTTCGCTCCAAACATTCACCAGCCAGGAGGAAAACTCAATCCACTGTCTAGCCCATGGCCCTTTGCCCAGTGGGGCTTGGATATTGTGGGACCCTTCCCCAAAGCTGCAGGAAACAAGAAGTACCTCCTGGTCGGAACAGACTATTTCACCAAGTGGGTTGAAGCCGAGCCACTAGCCAATATCAGAGACGTTGATGTGCAAAAATTCGTGTGGAAAAACATTGTCACACGGTTTGGAGTTCCTCACACCCTCATCTCGGACAACGGTTTACAGTTCGACAGCAAGGCATTCAGGAATTACTGCGGCGAGCTGGGAATTACAAACAGATACTCCACTCCAGCCTATCCCCAAGGTAATGGCCAAGCAGAAGCTTCCAACAAGGTCATACTGAACGGCATAAAGAAGAGGCTAGACGATGCAAAGGGCAGATGGGTAGAGGAGTTGCCACATGTGCTTTGGGCTTACAGAACTACGCCCCGCAGGTCCACTGGAGAGACCCCTTTCTCGATGACCTATGGGGCTGAAGCTGTCATTCCTCTGGAAACAGGGTTCCCAACACTGAGAACTAGCTCATTCAGTCCAGCCGACAACGACGAGCAGCTACGGAAGGGCTTAGACTTAATTGAGGAAAGAAGGGAGAATGCAATGGTTCGGTTGGCACACTATCAACAAAAACTCAGACAAGGCTACGACGCTAACTTGAAGTTGAGGCCTTTAGAGCCCGGTGATCTGGTGCTGAGGAAAGTTGTGGGCACCGCAAAGAACCCAGCTTGGGGGAAATTGGGACCCAATTGGGAGGGACCATATCGCATCACTTCAGGCGCCGGTATTGGAGCATATTTCTTAGAAGATTTGGATAGTCATGTAATCCCTCGTCCTTGGAATGTAAACAACCTCAAGAGGTACTTTTATTAGTCAAGTCTTCTCTTCAGTTGATATACCAATTCGCTGCGTAAAGTTCTCTCAAGTGTTTAAACTTAAACCCAATCATGCCTGTAGTCCTCGGACCAGATGATTAGGGTTAGTTAACACTCATTCACCGCTCTCTCAAGTGTTTAAACTTAAATCCAATCATGCCTGTAGTCCTCGGACCAGATGATTAGGGTTAGTTAACACTCATTTGCCGTTAGCTTAGGTGTTTAAACTTAAATCCAATCGTGCCTGTAGTCCTCGGACCAGATGATTAGGGTTAGTTAACACCGTTAGCTCAAGTGTTTAAACTTAAATCCAATCATGCCTGTAGTCCTCGGACCAGATGATTTGGGTTAGTTAGCACTCGGTTACAGTTCTATAGTGTTTAAACTTAAATCCAATCATGCCTGTAGTCCTCGGACCAGATGATTTGGGTTAGTTAGCACTCGGTTACAGTTCTATAGTGTTTAAACTTAAATCCAATCATGCCTGTAGTCCTCGGACCAGATGATTTGGGTTAGTTAGCACTCGGTTACAGTTCTATAGTGTTTAAACTTAAATCCAATCATGCCTGTAGTCCTCGGACCAGATGATTTGGGTTAGTTAGCACTCGGTTACAGTTCTATAGTGTTTAAACTTAAATCCAATCATGCCTGTAGTCCCCGGACCAGATGATTTGGGTTAGTTAGCACTCGGCTACAGCTCCATAGTGTTTAAACTTAAACCCAGTCATGCCTGTAGTCCTCGGACCAGATGATTTGGGTTAGTTAACACAGTTGCAATTTTGGCGTTTAAAGCTTAAATCCAGTTATGCCTGCAGTCCTCGGACCAGATGACTAGGATTATTTAACTCAAGCACATTCGAATCCTGTAATCTTTAAACCGGTCGACAGGTTAGTCGATACCCCTATGCGTTTAAATTAATTCTAATTTATAAAACTTTCCCCTAGTCGTGTTTAGTTTGAAACCGAGGAATGACGACTTATGTTTAGCTTGGAAAGACGCAATTCATCAGTAACTCTTGGCAGTCCTATTCTTTTCATTAATAATCTTAGTTATGATGTGTCAAATAGATTTATTTGCATTATGTGGTTATAAGTGCAATGTACAGTTGTATGAAACAATAATAATTGGTAAGACATGTATTTAAAGACACCATAGACGAATGAAAACCCATTCCATTAATAAAAGACGGTTTACAATTCCTTGGATAAAATAAAAGAAAACACAGGTGCAAAAAAGTGAAAGCCCTATACATCTATTTCTTTGCCGAAGGGAGCACGGTGTCAGCAGCCTGGCCTATCCGAGCAGTTGCATCAGGGGCTTGGTCCTTGGCCTCAGAAGGAACTTTCTCTTCGCCTGGCCCCTTGCTTTTCTCTTTGGCTGGCTCAGCTGGCTTATCCTTGCCGCTTGCCTGACCAGTTCCCTTGCTTACTCCCATAGTGGGTGCAACGTCGCTGACCGAGATTGGTTCCGAAGCTTCTGGCAGCTGTGGAGCAGAAGGGAGATCAGTTCCTGGGAGCTCTCGGATATCAGGATCGTAGTATACGCTCCCAGGATGCCTCAGCTCCGAGTCGGCAGGAACTCCAGCTGCATCCAGGGCTTTGCCCCAACTTATGTCGCAGTAGTCTCGGCTGACCGAGGCGAACTGCTCTAGAAGCTGGGACGTAGTTGTCTCTACCCCCAGCTGGTAAGCTGTTTTCTTTTCAGCCTCGGTCGCCTCCTGAGCCAGCTGGGCTTTCTCCTCGGCATATCTGACTTGGTCCTTAGCTCTTCGGAGTTCATCCCTTAGCCCATTTACCAGCTCCCTCTCAGTCTTCAGATCGGCCTCTGTCGCCTTTAGCAGCTTACGCTGGTCCTCAACCTGCTTTTCAACATTTTTTATTCCAGCGTCAAGACTCTTCTTCTGACTGGTCATATCCGCGAGCTCCCCGGACAGACGAGTATAATCGTCTTTCAGCTGACCCAGAGATTTCTCCGCCTCATCTCGGGAACAGATCGCCGCCTGGGCTTCAAGGCGATTCTTCTTGTCCCACTCCTCGGCTACATAAATTTGCTGAGTGACCTGCGTGATGGAAACTTAAGTGTCAAACGCTGAAAAATAGGAAAGGCAAAATTCGACGATTCAGTTAATTGGATTGAAGTTGCTTACGATGGCTAAGTCCCTCTTCAGGGATCGAAAGAGCTCAGGCTGATTGAAACGCCTGAAGGACTCCATGTCATGAGGGAGGAGAAGTGGTTGCTGCAGGGCCTCAGCGACGTAGCCGGCTCTCCCTCCATCATAATTCCTGAGGGAGGTCTCCCAGAGGATTGGAGCGCCCTCTAACTCTAGTTTTGGAGACCAAATCCGTGGTCCCCCTCCTCCTCGGCGAACCTCTGCCACCGTGCCCTCATCTCGGCTTTCAGTAGACGGAGCCCTGCGGCCTCGGTTGTCCTGTGCCACCTTTTGCTGCTTGGCCACCTTGGTTGGTGGCACCTGTTTCTCCTCCACCTCAGTGTGGGGTCTTTTCTTCTGCAGTTTTAGCACGGGCCTCAAGTTGGGGTCAGGGATCTGAGTGGGCACCGGAGGAAGTGACACCACCGTCTTAGATGTCCCAACATCTTTAGGGTCTGACTTTTTGCCCCTCCCCTTCATCAAGTTCCTCAGATCCATACTTTCGTCCGAGGAGTCTTCTGAATAGGTGGCTAACAGATTAAGTTGGGCACCTGACTGCTCACACTCTTCTTCCTCGGCGTCTGAGATCTCCACCACCTGGTTTACCCTTGAAGCCTCTCCCTCAAACCGAAATTCGTCTATCTGCTCTTCTAGCGACGAAGTAGAAGAGCCAGCCCCCTCACCTTCAATCTCCTGTCCGAAAGGAACTTGCTGAAGTGGCTGGATAAGGGGAGGTGCAACCCGAGGGATTGGACGGGGTACAGGATCAAGATCGTGTGGCGCCAAAAAGCCCTTCCGACCAACGTCGATGCGCGCAAGACGGTAGTCTCCCTGGACAATGGCGTTGCCGACCGGCTGAAAACCCTTTGGTTTCCCTTGATATCCGAGAATAAGAGGAGCAGATCGTAGTTGCCCGTCCTCGCTCACGAAGATCTCTGACCTTAGAAGGAAATTAAGGGCAGCAACATTCGTCAGGCGAACCCGAGGAGAAACGTGTCTCTTATCTGTTGCAAGTAAAAACAAAATGGTTAGAAGCTCAGAAATTGGTCGAAGAGAGACCAAAAACAGTTAAAAGGTGGGAGCCCTAAGCCTATGGTCGGTGCGCCTAGATCTACATGTCACACCTGGCTTCCCATGCGTGGTTGGGCAACCAGGGCCGTCACGCCAGGCACCCGAGACGATCACATAGTCATCTTTCATCCCTTTGTTGGATTTCGGAAGGCAGGAAATGAGCCTGACAACGTCCGACCGGGATTTTAAGTAGTACCCGGCATCTTGCTGGCTATGGCACTCGTACATATATACCACATCAAGCCAGGTAAGTCCCAGCCCCAAGCGACGCTCAAGGTCCTCAATCGCTCCTAGGATCCTAAACATATTGGGCGCGCACTGCCAGGGAGTAAGCCTATGGTTCCGAAGGTAATTAGCGGTGATGGGGCCCATGGGAATCGTCATTCCCCCTTCTTTGAAGGCGATGAGGGGGATAACCACCTCTCCCGTCTCCGGGTCTGTTAGTATTCTGTCTGGGGGGCAATACCTCACACCCACGTTAGGGGGTATGCGGTATGTGGTCCTAAACGCCTCTACTTGCTCAGGGCTATCCATCATGTACTCGAGTTTTCCCATGGTGGTTAAACGGAGTGACTGGCCGAAGAGAAAATTAAAGGATTCGGTGAGCGATGACTTACAAGGGCTAGACCGGGGAAGCGATTGCAGACTCGTAGGAGGACTCGTGAGGGTTCCGAGTGAGATGGGCACCGGCGACTGGGAGATTCGGACGGAGAGATGTGGACGGAGGGGCGCGTCTGTTCTTGTTGGAGCGTCTGGAGATTTGTAAAGTGAGGAAGGAATAACTTCCTCAGAAGCTTTATACGGGGTCAAGCGAAGGGTCAGGGGCACTCCCGCCCAAACCTTGAAGAAAAACCACAGCCCTTGGATCAATCAGCCACCGTTGGATGCAAAGGACAAAACGTCAACTGGTGCAATTAATGCAGCGCTTTGGGAATAAGGAAACCGCAGCGGCATTAATGAGGCGTCAGCTCCCACGTTCACACACGTGCCAGCTCGGTTGTGCGTGTTCCCAAGTTGTTGCTCCGTGGCAAGTCAAAATCCTACTTTTTCTCCTCGGATGCGAAGGAAAAACTACAATTTTGAGGGGCTATTGTGGGGGAGAAAAGCCCAGCCCAACTTAATTGGGCCAAAGGTCCTATCCGAGGACCACTGTTCGACCGAGGAGGCCAGGACGCAGCCAGTGGCCCATGTGAAAGGGGAATGTCCGCAGACGAGCACGTGTACCGTCCGAGGAGATGATCACACGTCCGAGGAGACCGCGCGTGTCAAGCGGTCTGTCTAACAAGTGTCAGGGAAAAAGGAGACCTCGGACACGTGAGAAGGTGACAAGGATAAAGAAATATCAAGGAGACAGACCTCAACCACCGCATTTAATGCTCTGCACCTACCCACCTGGCCGCATTTATGTGGAGAAGACCCCTGAACAGTGCATCCTCAACTACCGCCACTCAGACAGGGCTAAAGGAGGTGTCTGATGGGACATGCACTCAAGTGGGCGCACAGATGGTGAACAAGTGGACGGTGGAGATGGAGAGGGGCAGCACTATATAAGAGAGAGAGGTATCTAATAGAGGGGGATCGAGAATCAAGAGAGAAAAAAGAGCACATAATTTTATTGTAGCTCCAACATTTGTAACTTAAGTTCATCAATGAAAATCGCCTCCTCGGACGAGACATTGATCACTGTCCGAGGACTCTTTTGGTCAAATTTCCCCATCTTCTATGCCGTCTCATACTGTTATTTTTCATTACTAGCCTAGCTCTTTCACCCACTCTCTACAAATTTATTGTTTTGGGTTCAGTGGGCTCCAAACCCATACCTCATTGGGCTCGGGCAGCAGAATCTGACCCTACACTATATATGCATGCATTCACGCAAATAACATTATAACTAAAATAAATAAATAATGCACACAATTAGTATCAGACACACACTCACACAAATAATATATAAATTTATAATAAAAAGAGATACACTTACAACTCACAAACACTCACTATTTACTCTTAAAGTCAGAACTATCAATAGTCAGATAGAGTAAAAAGATTCATGAGAGAGATATCTGTGATTTATGTTATTGGTTGGTTTTGGGATATGCATTGTTTTGTGTTGTTTAGCTTTGTGTTGAATTGATTTATGTTAAAGTGTGCAAGATTTAAGTCAAGGTGTGAAAAATATTTTTAAAGGTAAATTAAACTAATAAAATAATATTTTATACATTTAAATTTTTTTATCAAGTTAGGGGGTTCATTTGAACTCCTTGAAGCATTAGTGAAGCCGCCCCTGATAGTTATGTTAAACCTACTAATGTAATAGCTTTGTTAAACCTAGGCAACACTGATGTTTGCTATACCCGAATGATTAGGATGTCATCATATCTCCGCTATTCAATTGGCAATAATATTAAGAGAAGTACTATGTCTACAATATTTTTAAAAGATTTTCACAATAAATCATAAATGGTAAATTGTTACTCGTTCTAATTTGAACTTATGAATAAAATTAATTTTTTATTTACTAGTCACAGCTAGTAATAACTTTTCACCTAAGTTTTATTGTAAAAGTGTTATGGAATTAATTCTTGTGGACATAGTATTTCTAATATTAAAAAGGTGTTATTTGGTAATAGATAATTGTGAACTATTTGATATTACCAAATGCTCTTTTTATTTTTATTTTTTTTCAAAGCAGAAGATTTGTCGTTAATGTTGTAGAATATATTACAAATAGAGAAGTGTTGTCACAATTTTATGGCTACATGGACGAATAGGAAGAAGTTAGACATGGAGGGGCCAGTTGGTGCTACCAGTATCTAGAGGAGTATAGTGTGATTTTGAAGTGGGCTTGCAGTTTGCACATGATGTGGGGATCCATGAGTTCAGTTTAGAGCTAGGGTGATTCTCTAGTTATTTCCAATGCTCTAAGCGAGCAGTCCCCTCCCCCTTCCTCTGTGGCTCAGGTTGTTTATGGTATTAACTATTAATGATGTATACCATATCCTTGAATTCCGTCGAGTTGAGATTTTCCATGTTTGTAGGTACGTAGGGTAATAAACTTGCACATTTGCCAGCTAACGTGTTTAGGCATTGGAGATTTTTCTACTTGGATCAAAGAAAATCCTTGTTTCTTAGAACAAATCCTTCTCTATGATGAATTTTTTACTTTTAATTGTGAACAAAAGTCTTTGTCTTCCCATAGGAAAAAAAAAAAAAAAAAGGTGTTGTCTTGATTGTTGATGTGACTTCCAATCTATATATATATATATATATATATATATATATAATAATAGCCGGTAAAATTGGGAGAAAATCCAATTAAATTTTAAATTGAAATTCAATTAGAGTTTAATTTTGCATCACATGTCCCATCTAATCTAAGTTTTTAAACTTTTGTGCCAAGTGAGTTAATTCAATGTAAAAATTGGATTTCAATTAGAATTTAATTTTGCGTCATGTGTCTCAGAGGAAATACTCTTAAAAAAGTGAATTTAAAAAAAAAATTATATATATATTTAGTTCAATTTCAAAATGGGATATCATAAGCATTTATAAGGACAAAATTTATTGTTTCTTGTGCCAAAATTTGAAGAAACTCTCTCTCTCTCTCTCTCTCTCACAAAAAGTTTTCCCTCCCCATTTTCTTTCATTTTTTTTCCGTTCTCCCTAAAATCCACTCTACCAAACACATTCTAAAATAATCAATTAGAATTAAGGTCAAATACACTATTAGTCCATAAAGTTTGTCTTCTGAGCATACCTTTACCTTAGAAGCACATAAAATTATAAATCAATTGTAGGGGGTGGATTCGAGCGCTCTCTAAGGATTGAGAGAGTGGGCCCAAGCCCAGCTAACCCTTCAATAAATTTGTAGAGTATGGGCTCAAGAGCTAGGCCTTAGTAAAGAAGGCAACGACCATGCATGGTCGTACGTGATTGCTAACAACTAAAACGTGGGTTTGAACACACAATGAGGCTCCTCGGACGTGCCTTATGGAGCTGGAAATTCTTATTATCTCTTTTCAGGAAGGTTACAAAGGTTGAGAGAAAATACTTTGCTACAGTATTCCTTTTTCTCTGGTTTTTCGTCCGTCCCCTTCACAAGAGGGATTTTTACATTATATACTTCTCAATCAGTTGATCCTAGCCCTACATTTGTTGCTCAATCCGGTTTCCACTTGAGTGCCTGTCCCATCAGCCGCATTCCCATACCTCCAGTGGGTTGCAGCGCTCAAGACGGCACTGTTCAGAGGTCCTATCCTCATTAATGCGGCCAGAGCGTTAGTTGAGGGCATTTAATGTGGAGGTGACAGTTCGCCTGGGACTTGCTCCTCCGCCATGCTTCAATGTCCGGTGATTGGTTCTTGCTATTTGCTCCTTGGATGCTTGGGGAGACTCCCCTTAAAGGTGTGCCGTATGCCCACTTTCTGTCCTCGGCCTACCGAGGATGTAACCATCCTCGGCAGTGCTCCTTGAATCCTGGGCTCTAAACTTTCGTCCTCGGACCTCGGATCGTGGAGGCGTCCTCGGCATGGGCCTCTGGGCTTGGCTTGGAGTGGGCCGGGGTTGCTGACTTATTCTGGCCCCACAATAGCCCCTCAAAATCATGCTGTCCGCATCCTCGGGCGGAAAGGAGGATTTTGATATCCTCGGACCTGCTTTGCGTCTAATCAAGTCTTATCCCTCGTCAGCGTTGGCGCCTTTTCAACTGCCCAAGGTGTGTTACTGGCGCTTCGATGTGCGTAACGTGTCTTGCATTAAATTCGGGCGGCTTTATGCTCCCCACGTTCAACGGGCAGATGACGATCTAACGGTAGAGATGCGTCTGGCACTTATGGGCGGGAGAACTTGCGCAGCTCTTCTTTCTAGGGTATAAGTACCCATTAGAGCCGTTTCTTCACTTTTCATTTGCAATCGAGAGCTCCTGCGCCTCTATTCTGAGTCCAGCCAAACTTCCACCTCCATCTCCAGCACAAAAAGCCAGTCCGAGGAGCTCCTCCTCATTTCTGTAAGTCTCTCTGTCTCTCTCTAAGCTTTCTCCCTCTCTACTCGTCCTTTTTTTTCATTCTTTCCTTCTTTAGTTCGCTTGAGCATCATTCGGGATGGGTAGACTTAAGAAGTATGTTGGCACTGAGGAGGCGATGGAGAAATTCATCGCCGATTACAAGATACCGGCCAACGTGGGCTTAAGGTATTGTGAGGAGGGGGAGTGGTACCTCAAGAGGCGAGAGGGCGAAGTGGTGATTCCTGTCATCGCTTTCCTTGAAGGGGGGATGAGGATCCCCATGGGGCCAGTGATGAGGGGTTACCTCACCTACTTCCGGTTGACCCCCACCCAGTGCGCCTCCAACATGTTCAGAATTTTGGGCAGTGTGGACGCCCTTAATGAAAAGATGGGTCTGAGGCTGACCTATCACGATGTCAACTACTGCTACAATCTTCAACATTTGAAGAACAAGTCCTATTACATGAGGACGAGGGACGACAGGGTCCGGCTTATCCAGTGCCTCCCCGAGTCCAACAAGGGGATGAATGAGGATTTCCTCATCGTGTCCGGAGCGTGGCACGATGGCCTTCATTGTTCGACGACGGAGGGAGCACCAGGTGGGGCAATGGGAATAAGAGGGGATTTATAGATTCTAACTTCTTTCTCTGCGTTATTTCTTCTTGTATTGTTTGGTTTCTAACCACGGATGTGTACTCTCTTTGCAGATCCGCATTCCTATGCGCGCCATTTCGGCTTGATCAATAGGGAGGACTTGCAGAAGGTGCTCAGGTCGGTGGAATTCGAGAACGAAGAAGACCACCAAGTCAGAGCTGCGCACAAGATTTTGGGGTACGCTCCGCTCCAGAAGTCATTTGCGGCCCCAAAGTACGTGATCAGAGCAAAGGATCCTCGGCTGCAGAAAATAGAAGTGACCGAGGACGGGTTCGAGTTTCCCGAGGACACCTCCACCTCAGAAGGCGTCACAGTAGCAGTCCCCTCGTCTTCCCATTCGTTCCCAGAGGTCGCGGAAGAGAACTTAGAGAGGGAAGGGGAACCTGTAGATTTTGGTACTGCCGAGGAGGATTTCGGCGTTTTTGAGCAACTCCATCAGTCCGAGGACCCCTCTGGAGACTTGGGTGATCCTCGTCTAACCAAGGCTGACCTCTTCGCATCAAGAC